>ML663485.1:2556366-2604967 GCA_007570785.1 Antilocapra americana | reverse complement strand
AAAGCAGAGACATTACTTTATCAACAAAGGTCCGTCTAGTCAAGGCTGTGGTTTTTCCAGTAGTCATGTATTAATGTGAGAGTTGGACAGTGAAAAAGGCAGAGTGCCGAAGAATTGATGCTTTTGAACTGTGGTGTTGGAGAAGACTCTTGAGAGTCCCTTGGACTGCAAGGAGATCCAGCAAGTCCATCCTAAAGGAGATCAGTCCTGGGTGTTCATTGGGAGGACTGATGCTGAAGCTGAAACTCCAATACTTTGGCCACCTCATGCGAAGAGTTGACTCATTGGAAAAGACCCTAACGCTGGGAAGGATTGGGCGCAGGAGGAGAAGGGGATGACAGAGGATGAGATGGCTGGATGACATCACCGACTCGATGGACATGGGTTTGGGTGGACTCTGGGAGTTGGTGCTGAACAGGGAGGCCTGGCATGCTGCGGTTCATGGAGTCACAAAGAGTCAGACACGACTGAGCGACTGAACTGAACTGAACTGAACTGAATTTATGACTGAGCTTAGAAAATGAAGCTAGATCTTGCATTGTGTCTGTGTAAATATGTCTTTGTCTCTGGGCAATATTTTTGAGGTTAATTTGTAAATGAGCTCTATTTAATTGGCTTAAAAAAGTAAGTGCTTACAAATCAAATTATTCTAAATTAAACAATAAATTCCAGGTTCACGTGAACTGGGAAGTATTCAGTATTAAATACCTGATATTAATGTTTGTTTGTTGACCTATCTAATATTGACATGTCTTAGAGTAATTAACATTAAGTAGAATATTTTCATTGTATCTCGGTTTAATACATAAGTTAAATACTATCATATCTGTTACAAGTGTGTCAAAAAGGAAATTACCTTGAGTGAAGAAACTTCTAAAAAATGTAAATGAGATATGAGCTTTTAGATAAACTCTATTACAAGTAATTATGCTTTGGGAATATCTGTCTAAAATAGTCTCTCCAGATTGGGGTAACTTGGATTTCTAAGGATTGTGCTAAACCTAGTGTTGGAAGTCTATTGAATAGTTAGGTCATTTCCAAATAAAATGAAATTTTGTAACATTTACTACTAAACACTAATTTCCTTTTACAGAGAAATGAAAGAGATTTGGGACTATAAATGAATAATGTTGGTGCCATCCTTAAATGTTCTAAGAAAGCAAGGGTTTTAGAAATTATCACTGTTATTTATGCTCACCAATCTATAAAATGCTGATATGAAAGTTAGTTCTTGGTTGCTAAAGCAAAGTAGGAAGTGTGTTTTCAGTAAAAAAAAAAATACAAAAAAATACAAAAAAGAGTTATGCACGATCAGGATTTTCTAAAATTGGATTATAATTAGTTAGATAAATGGATTTTGTTAGAAATGACACAGCCATAGGAAAACTGGTTAGAGCCAACTGGGTCCAAGATGGCAGGGTTGTCTTGCACTAGACCTTGAGCCTTGGTATTTACCCCCATTGTGACATATCAACAAGCTAAATGATACATCCATCAACACTGACTAAATCTGACCAAATGTTCTAAACCCTTTTAATTGATTTTTTTGACAAAACTTCCTAAATCGAATTCTTTTGAAGTTCCTTTGACCTCTAGCTAACTTTGGGGTGGTTCAGAGGGCCCCTGAAACATTCCAAAGAGAGATATTAAATTAATTGTGTTTATTTGGTTGGTTAAATTACATGAATAATATTATCAAATGAGTAATAAATCCTCACATGTTATAATGTATGGTAAAAGTACTATATAGGTATCCTAGAAATTAAATGGAGTTCATCTGATACGTCCTGGTAATCTAATGGAAAACCTGATGACTTCACAAAAGTTAACAAAAGGACTGAATGAACCAGTGAATATCCCCATAACTTCTATGGTTTCTATCTGAAAACTTACGGGTTTGAATCTTGTGTTTTCCGGAGTGGGGAAAATCTTCCTCTGAAACTAATTATGACATTAATTTGGTAAAATTATATCTTATAAACAAAACAATTATATTTTCTCTCTGTTTGACTCCTCCAGAAATTGGAAACTTAGGTTTCCAGTAAGTTTATCAAATGAGTTAGAAAGGTTATCTCACTAACAGGTACAAAAATCTCAAGGAATTTTTGAGACCTTAAAAAGGGGAGAATTCACCTAGATTTGTTAGGTGAACCCTGTGATGAGCCTTTGTGTGAGTTTCCCAGCCCTGTTTTATTTTAGAAGTTCAATCTGAGACTCTATAAATGTTTCAGTGAATCAAAAAAGTTTATGATCAATTATGATTATACAAATCATCAAGCCAAAATTAGTGAGAGCAGGCCTGTTTTGTGAACAAGCTGGTCTTAATTTGGTTATATTTGATAAAAAATGAGGTTATTTTAGGGAGAAAAAGATGTTTCAATAAATGTCGAATCCCAGTTTATTAATGGAGGTCTGCATCTAGTAAGACTCATTTGTTGGATAGTTCATTGCTATTATGCGATATTAATGTAAAATTTAATTGAATTCTTGAAGAACACCCTAAGTTTGTTTCTGAAGCTTATCTCAGTAATCTATCTTTGGATGAAAATCAGATGCGCCATGACCTGCAACCAGGACTGGAAAAAGACATAATTTAAGGTATTGTCTCCAACCTGGATGGAAGGATCTTTTTATCAGGAGAAACTATACTACACCAGGATGAGAAGACGATGACATCAGAGGTAGACAGCTTGCCCAAGATGCTGGACCTGATTCGTATGACCGTTTATATTTTATTGGCTTTGTAGACCTTTGCATATAAATCAAACGCTTTTCTATCATAAGCCTGATCATATGCTAATTTTAGAAATCAATCCAATTGTTGAATTTGTGACCAATTACCTATGTCTAGTTCTGGGTTACCTTGGTAAATTTCTCTACTACAAGGTTCTAAGTGGTTGGCCCTGAGAAAATTTACTTAAAAAATTATTGTCATATTCAGGTCACTACTGATATTGCTAGATGGAATTCCCTCACTGGGCCAATTAATAACGCCTGCTCTGACTCTGGCCATAAATTTGAGTTTTCTTCTATTACTCAAGCTCAACCAGAGCAACAAGAAAAGTTTCAGCAAAGGAAAAAAATCTCCCACAATTATGGGATGGGTTTATATAGATAACACCAGGCTATTGTAATTTAGGTTTAAAGTCTCCTCTATGTTGGAAACAATTAAATCATACTGATTATAAGGATAATCAGTCTAGTAACACTAGAAAATTGGGCTATGTGCCTTATAGACAGTACCAATATATAATTTCCCTGGAAGATAAAGATTCTACAGAGTAGACTAAGTCAGATGACCTGGGATATCCTGGGCTACATCTAACGGAAGTTCTTAAGTCTTACTTGTGACTTTACTAATATTGCTGGCTATGTTATTTGTATTTCACCTGTTCTATAAAACTGCTGTTTCTTACATTGCCAAATGTGTGATTTAGGCCTCTGATAAAATAATATGTAGTTCCAAATGAGACTGATGATGGTAACAGTGTAACTCTATATATGAGAAGAAGCAACAAGAGGGAATGTTTTCCTGGACCAAGAGGCTAGTAAAACAGATGGTCCAGAGAATTTTGGTTACTGTTTTATGGCCTAGTCCAGTAACAGCACATTGAGTGGCCTGTCAACGGAATCTTTGCTAAACCTGAGAATGGACATTCTTAGCCCCATGGGATAAAATGGTTATGAAATGCCTCCCTCAAAATCATGGTCAAGTTTATGAGCCAAAAGGGACTCTGCCAACTGAAAACTGACACTTGCCATCTATGTCTACAAAGATTAAATCATGGCCACTGCAACTGCTGACCTTCAACTCCCCTGAAAGGAGTTCAGGGTGAAAATCAGGAATGAGGCACTCTGTGCTCTGGGAAAAACTGGCAGAACAGACCTACAGATAGTTAGATATTTTCAGGAAAAGATTTTATGAGTCCCAATTCTTACATCTTCTCATACTTAGAGAAACACTGACATCATTAATGGTGACATCTGCTTTGGCTATTAAGGAAAATTTTACAGTTAATTTACAGAAAATTTTACAGTCAAAATAGAGTAGCTATGGTTCAGACATCCTGAGAAATAACTAGGTGATACTATGGGTGTAATTTCAGACTAGACTTTGTATTGCCAAAGATTTGAGTTTTCTGAGTCTTGTCAGGCTTGGATGCCACCATTCTCAAAACAATATCTTCTAGAAGCTACTAAATGCAACCTTACTTTTTATAAAACTAGGCAACTGGCTACAAGTCTCCCCAAAGTGCCAGGTCCAGACTGGGTTTCAGGCTTATTCATCTAAAAGAAATGAGATTTATTTCTGTCTATTAAAATTCCAGTTATAACTCCTCCAGCTACTTCTAATTGGGTCTGTTACACCAAAATGGCAGACCAAGGGACTGAGATTTTAATCATACAAGGCTCAGATCTAGGACTTGGAACTCAGGAATACTCCCAATTCAGTGTCTATTCTCTAAGCTGAGGCAGTCCTATGCCCCATTTTGACAGGAAGTTATCACAGTCACAGTTGCCCAGTTCCTTAAATTAAAACTGAGCAGGACTCTGTGGGCCTCTGGAGTACAGATTTGCTTTGTGTTCTCCATTTCTTGTCTGTAGGATATAGGCTTCATTCAGCCTCCTTGACCTCTGAGTTCCAAAGGGTGGATTCAAACAATTGCTAGTCAGGGAAGGGAGGGGATACAGAAACAGAGGAGAAACAATCAAATAGTGGTACAGCCTTGAGACAGGGTCCTGGTTCCTACTCAAAAAATATGCATAACAATATATTTGAGTTCTTCTAAAGAACTGGGGCCCCCACCCAGGTAGAGGATGGTAATTTCATACTAAACACAAGATTCCTGGAGCACAGCTCTGTTGCCTCACCACCAACCAATCAAAAAAAGTCAGAAACCCTGCAGCCCTCACCCCAAATGTTGCCTTCTGTTTCTGGGGACCAGTGATGGTTTCCTGTTTGGCCCCTGTCTATTTTATCTCTGAGAGGGGCCAACAGTTTCAAACTAAAGTGCTGTTATTACAAGGGTGAATGCTGGTTTCAGGCAAAAAAAAATACCTTGACTTAGATCAGGTAGAGAGAGACTTCTCTGCTAGGCAGGCGTATGACCATGCACGGCAGGAAGAAGTTACAGAAGAAAGAGACCTCCATCTAAATTCCCAAGAGGTATCTTGAGTATGAAGTCTCTCACAGGGGAGTTGTTAGGGGAAGCACACTGACTGAAATCGCCCACCCTGGCCAGGCACCATAGTAACCATTTGTATGAATTGTTTTTTTTTTTTCAGGAACTGGTATTTATTATCAAAGTCATATTCGATGTCAACAAGATGCCACAACTACAAAAAAAATTGCGCACATTGCAATCTCAATGCAAACAGTCAAATGGAACCCCAGTCATTAAAAAAGTAATTCAAATTACCCCAAAAAGCAACTGAATTTTTTAAACATCTTTATACATCCAGCCAACAAATTAAAATGGTTAACAAGAAAAAATACAAATTCAGAGGTCTGGTATCGATGTTTAAAAAAGGCAACTGCTTAAGCATTTCTATCGATTCGAACATCAATCTCTCGGCCACTCAGCTTCATCCCATTCATCATCCGGCAGGCTCTCTCAGCCACCTCTGGTGACTCAAACTTAACCACACCGCACTCCTTGGACTTCCCATTCTCCATCTTGATGTCGGCATACAGCACGTGGCCACATTCGTTGAACTTGTCTTTTAGCATCTTCCATGTAAAATCAAATGGGATATTTCTCACAAATATCTGGCAGGCCTTCCTGGCCACCCCAGGGGCATGGCCTCCAGCTCCACCAAAGGAACCTGCGAAACTTCCTCCGAAGTTGCCACGCTCCATCTTGATGGCACGGTCAAAGCTGGCACCGCCACCGCCACCCATGGCCAGGCCCATGCGCTCAATGCCAGCGCCCAGGGCCGGGCCCATAGCAGGACCCATGCGCTCTAGGCTATTGGCGCCCATGCGCTCCAGGCCCATACGCTCGAGACTGTTGGCGCCCATACGCTCCAGGCCCATGCGCTCCAGGTTGTTGGCGCCCATGCGCTCCAGGCCGGTGGCCATGCGATCCATCATGGGGCCCATGCACTCCAGGCCTGCCCCCATGCCTGCGGGCACCATGCGCTCCATGCCCAGGCCCATGCGCTCGATGGCAGGGCCCATGCGCTCCACACCAGAGCCCATGCGCTCGATGGTCTGGCCCACACGGTCAATGGGCGCGGCCATTCGCTCGAGGCCAAAGCCCATGCCGGCACCCATGCGCTCCACGCCAGAGCCGATGCGCTCCATGGTCTGGCCCATGCGCTCGATGCTGGAGGCCATGTGGTCGAGGCCCAGGGGGCCCATGCGCTCGATGCCAGAGCCCATGTGCTCGACGGAGCCCATGCGGTCCATGACCAGGCCCATGCGCTCAATCTCGGAGCCCCCACGACCCCTGCCGTGGCCCCGGCCGCGCCCCCGCCGTCCCCGGCCCGCCCCCCCCCCCCCCCCGATGCGGTCAATGCCAGGGCCCATCCTCTCAATTCCAGGGACACTGCCTCCGCCTCCACCTCCTCCCTGCTTTGCAATGATCTCTCCTTTCTTCAGGGCATTACTTAGGATTTCATTTATTCTGCCCATGTTCATCCCAGATCCAAATCGACCCATGTTTTCCATACCACCACCAAAGGGTCCTTCCATGCCTCCCATTTTATTTATTCCAAATCCTATGCCTTCCATTCCCATTCCTGCAGGACCCAGGTTGCCCATTCCAATGCCTTTATTCAAATGGTTGGCATCAATAGGCTGCCCTCCTGGTCCTAACCCCATGCCAATACCACCAAGTCCATGGGGAAGTTGTTGTGGACGCTCAGGAGGGAAAAAATCTCCCTTTGGTAAGGCCCGCTCATCCATTTTCACGTGCATTGGTCTGTCAAACAGCAGCTGGCCATTAAACATAGATATAGCTTGCACGGCTTCAATGGACTGTTCAAAAGTAACAGTGCCTATTCCACGACTTTTCCCATCTTTATCCTCAAGAATGTCTGTTTGGACTACCACACCAGCCATACTAAAAACTTCCTTCAGTTTCTTCCAGCCAACTTTATAATCCAGATTTGCTACAAATACTGTGCTTCCAAGTCTTCCAGCCTGTAATGCATGGATAATCTCATTTGGGATGTTAGGATTATTTAGGATACTGGGTGGGATATTAATCATTCCTGGGCCACCTGGTCCCATACCCATCCCACCAGTCGTAGCCATCACCTTTTGCATTGCTCTCCTGGCATGTTCACCATCAGGATTTTCTTTGACTATCAGTGGTCTTCCACTCAGACTATGCTTGTTTAGAACTTCAGCAGCTTTTTTCATGCTCTCTTCCATCTTGAATTCAACAACAGCACATCCCCTTGACTTTCCTTCAGCGTCCATTAAGAGCTCCACGTATGTTACCTCACCAACTTTTTCTTTAACCAGGTCTTTAAGTGACTGCCATTTCACATCAAAAGGTATGTTTGTAATGAAGGCTCTGTATCTTTTAGTTGGATTGGCATATGGCTCAAAGCGATTGCCTCCTCTTTTTATGTTTTTCTCCTTCCTCTTCTCATTCTGAGCAGGTCGTTCTCCTTCACTTTTCGGTCCCGGAGCTCCGTTGCCGCTTGGCACGCCGGGCGCGCCGCTCTCCTCCTCCATTTTGGGCTCTGTCGCAGCCACCTCGGCCGCCGCTTCGACCCCTGCTGCCATTTTCCTGTATGAATTGTTTTATGACAGGAGATCCTGGTAAGGAACACGGAACTAATAAGCCACCACCATTAGCTTTCCACCAACTATCTATTTTACATATGGCAGTGTATATATGTGAATGTTAATCTCTCAATTCAACACAATGTGTTGAAAAGCAGAGACATACTCTGCTGACAAAGGTCCATATAGTCAAGGCTATGGTCTTCTCAGTGGTCATGTATGGTTGTGAGAGCTGGACCATAAAGAAGGCAGAGCACCAAAGAACTGATGCCTTTAAAATGTGGTGCTGGAGAAGACTCCTGAGAGTCCCTTGGACAGCAGGGAGATCAAACCAGTCAATCTTAAGGGAAATCAACCCTGAATACTCGTTGGAAGTGTTGGAAGTGTTAAGGGAAGCACACTGATTGAAACCGCCCACCCTGGCCAGGCACCATAGTAACCATTTGCATGAGTTGTTTTACGACAGGAGGGCCTGGTAAGGAACACAGAACTCATAAGCCTCCACCAACCGGAAGAGTTCAAAAAAGATCAAAAGGAGATACCACATGTCCGACCACCTCCCAGAACCCTTCTCTCTGGCATCCATCTTGGCTGAACAAGGCGTGCACCACCAGGAAGGACTCTTGAGTTAGAATGATTGGCTAAGGACAACCCGGAAACTAATCCCATCACCATAAAACCTGAGACTGCAAACCATGTGGCAGATCTGTTCTCCTGGATTCCCTTACCCTACTGCTCTCCACCTGGGTGCCCTTTACCAATAAATATCTCTTGCTTTGTCAGCACATGTGTTCTTGGACAATTCATTTCCAAGTGTTAGACAAGAGCCCAGTTTTGGGCCCTGGAAAGGGTCCCTCTTCCTGCAACACTAGGGTCTTCCTACCTCTACTAAAATGCTTGTGTGTGTGCCTTACCTCTCTAGAAGCAATTTAACTTTCTTTTAAACATTTTCATCCTAACTAAATATTTAAGAAGCAAAGATCATGACATCTATCATTTATCTTTAAATGATTTAGTAATAATAACAACAACAACAACAATAATAGGATAAGATATACAGAAATTCCCTGTTCTATTATTGCAATTTTTCCACAGAAAACTTTAAAGTTTCGTATTTATATTACATTAACATTTACAAGAAAACTTAAAAGTTTTACATTTTTAAAGACAAAGGTAAAAATATATTGTGTTAGACAACACATGTGTACACACAGCCTTATGTGGGCCACCTTTCCTTGGGATCTTATTTAGATATTGCTCAGCAACAGTTCCAACTTGCCATTTGAAGCCCTCCCTCTTGAAGGTCCCTTTGCCCAGTGACTCTAAGGGAAAGAATTCAACTCTCTCTCATATCCCTTTCTATCTGGGTGAATATTTCAAACACCGTTACTACTTATGCTTTTATCTAAATTTTTTTGCATAATTTTTCTAACAATATGGATGCCAGAAATGGACATTTCTTGGCTCAGACCTAAGGTATGTTTAGATTTGGATAGAGTTGAAGTTAACTTCATTGTTTCGTTATCATGGAAAAGCCTCCAGAAGGTAACCAATATGAATACTGGACACATGTGATCCAACTGCTGCAAGGACTTATACTCAAAGATGTATGTTAAGAACAGCTTAAATAATTTAAAAATATTTCCATTTTTATCTTATGTTCCTTTTGGAATATGAAATAGAACCCAGTTTATACCAACAATACTTTTTTATATCCTATTTTATCCTTCAGTTTTCTTTCACCTCCTACCTTGATATCTCTGGAGCCTCTCATTTGCAAAAATGCCTTCAAATACTCTTTTTCCCTCTCTTTCTGCTGAAAAGCTTTTCTTTCTTTATTATGTAGATTAGTTTAGCTTCTTCTCTTTATGTACTTCCTCTTCTTGGCTCACCTTTGAGACATTGTCTTCCTCAGTTCATTATATATTTCTGTATCACAAAAATTCCAGAACTTACTAAGTACTGAATTGGTCTCCTGGTGGGGGCTGCTAACCTGGGAAGACTACACCTCTTTACATCCTTGAAGGAGAAAAGAGAAGAGATTGAGAACCTTGACACTTTATTAATTAACTTTTTGCCCTTTCACCTAGGCAATAGGAGCAAAAACATCCAGGGACCAACCCCTAGGACAATCCATATAATTCCTCCTGGCATCTCTTTCCCCCTTGAGGCTGCTTTTAATAGACCAAACTTGCAGTAAAAGTTTTCCCATATCACTCTTTAAAAGATTATTAGCTTTGAAAAGCAGAAAAATATAAAGAAGAAATAAAAGGCCTAAAATTCACTGACCAGATAAATGTCCAATGTATAATTGCTTCACAAAGTGTTAGTTTCTGCTGTACAACAAATTGAGTCAGCTACATGTATACATACAACCCACTCCCCATCCCAACCTTCTAGGCCATCACAGAGCTGAGCTCCCTGTGCTATACAGTAGCTTCCCATTAGCTATCTATTTTACATATGGCAGTGTATATATGTCAATGTTACTCTCTCAGTTCAACACAATGTGTTGAAAAGCAGAGACATACTCTGCTGACAAAGGTCCATATAGTCAAGGCTATGGTCTTCCCAGTGGTCATGTATGGTTGTGAGAGCTGGACCATAAAGAAGGCAGAGCACCAAAGAATTGATGCCTTTAAAATGTGGTGCTGGAGAAGACTCCTGAGAGTCCCTTGGACAGCAGGGAGATCAAACCAGTCAATCTTAAGGGAAATCAACCCTGAATACTCGTTGGAAATGTTGGAAGTGTTAAGGGAAGCACACTGATCGTCAGCACATGTGTCTCCTTGGACAATTCATTTCCAAGTGTTAGACAAGAGCCCAGTTTTGGACCCTGGAAGAGGTCCTCTTTCCTGCAACAGAAGGACTCATGCTGAAGCTGAAACTGCCATATCTTAGTCATCTGATGTGAACAGCTGGCTCATTGGAAAAGTCCCTGATACTAGGAAAGATTGAGGGCAGAAGAAGAGGGCATCAGAGGATGAGATGGCTAGATGGCATCAATGATGCAATGGACATGAACTTGGGCAGACTTTGGGAGATGGTGAGGGATAGGGAGGCCTGGTGTGCTGCATTCCATGGGGTCTCAAAGAGTCAGACCATGATTGGATGACTGAACAACAACAATAGGGTCTATACCCAGTAGTGGATTGTTGGGTTATATGGTAGTTTTAGTTTTTTAAGGAACCTCCATACTCTTCTCCATAGTGGTTATATCAACTTACATTCCTACCAATAGTGTAAGAGGGTTCCCTTTTCTCCACACCCTCTCCAGCATTTACTGCTTGTAGTTTTCTTGATAATGGCTATTCTGATTGGTGAGAGGTGATACCTCACTGTAGTTTTGATTGCATTTATCTAATAATGAGTGATATTGAACATCTTTTCATGTGTTTGTTGACCATCTATATGTCTTCTTTGGAGAAATATCTATTCAGGTCTTCTGCCCATTTTTTGATTGGGTTGTTTGTGTTTTTTGATATTGAGCTGCACTAGCTGCTTATATATTGTGAAGATTAATCTTTTGTCAGTTGCTTCATTTGCAAATATTTCCCCCATTCTGAGGGTTGTCTTTTCATCTTATTTATGGTTTCCTTTGGTGTTGTCATGTGAGTGTATGCTCCTCGGTTCTGTCTCATCACAACAAAGATTTGGAGTGATGGACATTAAAGCCCTCGGTGAGTTACAGTTCTTGGCTCTTGGACAGACCGTGTTATAGCTCTCAGGTCTTGAACAGACTGTGTTATAGCTCTTAGACAGACTGTGTTACAGCTCAGGGTTACAGCTCTATTTTATTTAGATAACAGCAGGAAAATCCATCCTCGAAGCATGAGGGCATGCCGACCCAAAGACGTGAAGAGAAGAATGCCCCAGAGCACAGGAGAGAGAGAGAGAGAGAGAGAGAGAGAGAGAGAGAGAGAGAGAGAGAACTTTGGCTCCTCTTTTTATATGTTTTTTCCTCCTCCTGGGCCTGTCCTATGTAAATTGGGTTAGCAAGATGTGTTGTTTGTTCTACCTGAGATCCTCACTCTGGTCCTCGACCTTCCTTTGTTCTATTTTCTCAGGCTTTTCCCTTCCTTATCTTCTAGCCGCTGCCATTGTGGACTCCTGTTTCCTATTCTAACTCCCTAACAGTGTGAAAAGGCTTTTAAGTTTAATTAGGTCCCATTTGTTTATTCTTGTTTATATTTTCATTACTCTGGGAAGTGGGTGAAAAAAAAGGATCTTGCTGCAGTTTATGTCAAAGAGTGTTCTGCCTATGTTTTAAGAGTTTTATAGTGTCTGGTTTTACACTTAGGTCTTTAATTCATTTTGAGCTTAATTTTGTGCATGGTATTGTTAGGGGAAGCACAGTGACTGACACCACCCAGGCCAGGCACCATTTTAACCATTTGCATGAGTTGTTTTATGACAGGAGGTCCTGGTGAGGAAAATGGAACTAATAAGCCACCACCAATCAGAAGAGTTCAGGAAAGGTCAAAAGGAGACACCACATGTCTGACCACCTCCCAGAATCCTTCTCTCTGGCATCCATCTTGGCTGAACAAGGCATGCATCACCAGGAAGGACTCTGAGTCAGAATGATTGGCTAAAGACAACCTGGAAACTAATCCCATCACCATAAAACCTGAGACTCTGAGCCATGTGGCAGAGCTGTTCTCTGGGGTTCCCTTACCCTACTGCTCTCCACCCGGGTGCCCTTTCCCAATAAAATCTCTTGCTTTGTCAGCACGTGTCTCCTTGGATGATTCATTTCCGAGTGTTAGACAATAGCACAGTTTTGGGCCCTGAAAGGGGTCTCCCTTCTTGCAACAGTATTAGCAAGTTTTCTACTTTCATTATTTTACATGTAGCTTTTCAGTTTTCCCAGCACCACTTAGTGAAGATACTGTCTTTTCCCTATTGTCCTTTTTTGGCCTTTCCCCCCCCATTGTCTGTCTTTTCCCCATTCTTGCCTCCTTTGTCAAAGATTAGGTGTCCATAGGTGTGTAGGTTTACCTCTGTGCTTTCTATCCTGTTCCATTGACCTATATTTATGTTTTTCCAATGATAGTATTTTTAATAATACAATGAAGACATACAAATGGCCAGAAAATTCACACAAAATATAAGGATATAAAAAAAGAAATGTTTCCCTTCATCATCATGCTCTCCAGTTTCTTCCTCAAAGGTAAAGAAACTAATAATAGTTTCTTGTGTATTCTTCCAGAAACATGTTTGTGCATATGCTAGCATGTGTGTACTCCATAGTATCATCTCAAAAACTCTGGACAATAATGCAGCTTGAAAATAATTTTCCTAAATCAGAATGATAGGAGAAAACTAGTAACAATGGTTAACTATATTTGAGATTTGTGCTCTGGAATCACAGACACACTTTAGAAATCCCCTCACCATTTTTATCCTGAGAAATGACTGACAAAGGGCCAACCTTTCTTCATATATTCTCCTCCACTCTTCTTCTCAAGTTAAATAAAATTTGCTATTCACATTTCCTTCATAGCTCACTTGTTTATCTGTCTCCATAAATTTAGGGCCTCTTCCATTTCTTTGAAACATTCTTCCACAGAAATGAATATTCTCCCTATGGCAATAGCACGAATAAAAGCATCTCCTTAATTGTCTAGTGCATTTTATTTATTGTTAAATAAAAATTGTTCTGACACTTTACTAAGGAATCACAATGACAGTTTTTTCAAGGGACTACTGCAGTGGGGTTTGCACCAGGAGGGAGAGATTGGGCTCAACTCTGAATAAAGCAAGGACAAGTAGAGATTTGTAGCCAAGGAGCAAGGTAGGGGTCAGTGGGTAGAAAATTACTGAGAGGAAATATCAGAGGTGAGGGGGGATTCTGACTTGATAGGATTTTTGCTGAAGGCAGGCCAGGGTGACCAGATGCCAAGGGTGAGGGAAGAAGAATTTAATCTGATATACAGGGTGATCAGATAGTGAATGTGGAAATCCTTGCTAACCCATTTTAGCAGGATTTTTGCTAAAAATGGTTAATGCAAAGATGGACATAAAAGTCCATCTTTGAAAAGTTCAAGACCTAGTTGTGAAGAGTGCTCAGAAGAGCCTGACTAAAGTTTGATCAGAGAGTCTTGGTCACTAACAGCAGAGAAATTCTGCTTTCTTTCCATAAGCAAAAAATATACACTAACTGCAACATTAGTCAAAATCCATGCATAACATTTATTCTTTTCTCTTTCCCATTTCCTAATTTAAATTGTGAGAAGTGAGGTATCAAAGAATCTTTTTTGTTCTTGACTAGGATGTCCAAATTCCTGAAGATGAATTCTTAAAGTAGTTCTCCAGAAGTGGTTACTGATCAGCAAGTCCAATATCTTTCAGCAAACAGTAATAAAAATCACCATTATTTTTTCTAAGTATTTTGTTGAAACTTACCCTCTTCCTTTTTTTTCAAGTGTTATTCCTAAACCTCCAGAGCCAGTGTTCAATGTTGCCTGTTTCATCACTTTTTCTCACCTTATTGGCAATGTCAATGAAAGGCTAGGTAGGGCAAGACCATATTAGGCTTGGAGCCTAATCCAAGTTCCAATATGGCCTTTGATGGCAATACAAATGAAGAGGGTTAAATTATCAGGCAATGTAAGTTGCCAAGTTTAATGGCAGGGGAATGTCAATAAGACTCTCATGACAATAACATTCGGAGTGGTCTTATTACTTTGATCTTGCCTGCAAACAGCCCATTCTTGGCACAATTACCACAGTGATTCATTTAATGACTAAATGTAATTTTGCTTTTATCCTGATCATGTAATGCCTCTCATCTCACTGAATAAAAGCCAAAGTTTTTAATCACAGCTGGCAAGGCTGTGTATAACCTGACTCTCTCACTCCAATTCTTTGCCATCATTCTCCCAACATTCGAACAACCTCATCCTCATTACAAGCACACTAGTCTTCCTGCTATTTTTCAAATATATCTCAGGGACTTATTATTCCTCCTACCTGAATATTTTCCCCAAGATAATTACAGAGCATATTCCTGCAAATACTTTAAGTGATTTCTCAAAGATGCCTCTTTTTATGGCCCTAAAAAAAGATAAATGCATATATATATATATATATATATATATATATATATATATATATGGAAGAGTAGCATTATATTGTCTCCTTCAAAAATATCTAAGCTCATCATTAAATTCATTAGGAGTTACCTGTGTTCCCTGGATCTCAGATCTCATCCATACCATGCCAATTTTCATACGAAATTTTAATTTCAATAGCAAGAATGGGACAACATATATAAATTATGACATCCAGTACCATTTACAAAGATTAGGTATTACTAAGAAAAGAGTTTCATTGTGCAGATGATCACTGAGCAAATGACTCTAGAATTTGTCTATCTGTGAAAGAGAATAAATAAACTACAGGCTCAAAATTATGTCAATGTTTATATTGATGTTTGTGTTGACATTTTGATGTTTATATTGATATGCTACTGCTTCTGCTAAGTCACTTCAGTCGTGTCCAACTCTGCCCGACCCCATAGATGGCAGCCCACCAGGCTCCCCCATCACTGGGACTCTCCAGGCAAGAACATTGGAGTGGGTTGCCATTTCCTTCTCCAATGCATGAAAGTGAAATGTGAAAGTGAAGTCACTCAGTCGTGTCCAACTCTTCATGACCCCATGGACTGCAGCCTACCAGGCTCCTCTGTCCATGGGATTTTCCAGGCAAGAGTATTGGAGTGGGTTGTCATTGCCTTCTTATATTGATATACTGATGTTTATAATTATTCCTTTCAGATTCATCAGGATTGTGAGTTTTACTTCAGAATATTTAAAATTTAAAGCACTGTTTTAAATTAAATAGCTAAGTAAAATAAACTTTCAGCTTTCTGATCACTATACAAACAGCAACTTCCCTGTGTTCCCTGGGTCTCAGTTTGCCGCTCTGAGAAGTAAGGGGCTAGATGCCACCACACCTATGCTTCCTCTCTTATTCCAAAGTCTGACAGGGGTGGGGCATGGCATGGGGACAAGAGGGGAGGTGTGGCCCCCAAAAGGACTGAAGGCCCACAGGGATCATTGTTTTTCAAGGACACAGGCCCCACACCAGGGTCAGTGGCAAAGACAGACCATGTGGACAGAGTCTGTGGGAGTGGGCCCCAGGGACCAGAGGGCCCTTCCTCTTCTTTCCAGAACACATACAGCTTCTCAATACCTCAGTACTTATGAAACAGGCTGGAACCAGAAGACTCGGAAGTCAAACAGCAGGGATGACTAGGCAGATAAAATAAAGTGTTTTCTTATTTTTTTTCCTGTAAGTTTCACTTTAACATCTCTGTGTGTCCCTGAGCTCAGTAAGTAAAGAATCCACAGGACATTTTCCCATACTTTTCCTCTCTTCCTTCCTGTGTCACTTCCCCTGTCAACCCCACACATACACACACACTCCCACATACATAGGAGAAGAGCAGCAGGGGTGGAGAAAAGGGATAGCTTTGTTTCCTACCCACTATGTCAATTGTCAAGGTTGATGGAAGCTAAATTGCAAACATGGGTTTGAAGAAGGAAATATCTTGGCCCTCTGCAAGGGGTAAGGGGTAGGGTAATGGGAAGGAAACTTTTTTCAGAACAGTTGAACTATTGTCATTCTTGGAGGCCTTACCCACACTTGGCATCACAAAAGCCAGCAAGAGGAAGGGCACCCCCCTAATATGCAACTTCTGCTCAGAAGAGCCACTGAAGACTCAACAGTGAGCTTGGGAGTCCCAGGCCACTACTTTGAGAATCCTGGTCTGATGAAGGGGAGCCTCACCTCTTCTCCAAGCCCCAGAAGGTGCCTGGTTATCACTGACATGACAAAATGTTCTGGAGGGTCATCTGCACCCTTAACCATGTCTGCCTGGCCTGAAGAGAGGAGACCAATTGTTTCCCAAGGCTACCTTCCCAATCAACCAGAATTGACTGTTCCACAAATGGGCACAGGCAGCCAGGAAAGGGTCTGCAGCACAGGATGGTCCCCGAGCCCCTGAGGTGGGATCCACTGGATTCCCACTGCCCCTGGGGTGGGGCAGTTCCCTGGGTTGGACTCTCCTCTGGAGCACTTGCCCACCTGGCTACTCTACAGGCTCTGAGAGGGCAGGGACCACATCCCACTTGTTCACTGTTCAGTTCCCAGTCACTCGGGTCATTATTTGTTGAATAAAAGAAGTATCTAGGATACTTAGTGGCTCCTGGTGGGTAGTCAAGTTAGAGTCCCAGCTCAGGTACTTGGGAGAGTGAGGTGCTTATGACCTCTTTCCCTGTGGTGTGCATGCATGCACATGTGCATGTGTGCCTGTGGGTGTGTCCTGTATTTGCCCAGGAGAACCCAGGAGCTTCCTGAGGGTGGGTTTCATAAACTGGTTTTAGTTCATGCCACAACTCTGCTCCTTAGGGGGCTGGCTCTCCACTTCACCATCAGCCACCCTGCCCAGGAAAGATCCCTCCTGAGGAGGTCCCCAGCTCTTTCCAACCCCAAGCTCCTCCCTGTCCCTGTTCTGTGTGGCCTTGGACAAGTCCCTGTTTCCTTATCTGGAAAGTGAGGATGTTGGGCTACACGAAGGCAAGGAGCCACTTGGTGCCACAGTTGGTCATCTCCATGATGTCTTAACACTGCTGCTTCCTGAACACCTCAGGGATTGGGAGCAGGGTCTTGAGGGTTCTAGAGCTCACTCTCCTACCATTGAGACTGAGTTGTGATGGAAATGGCTGTTACCCGCCCAGGTACTTCTGGGTCAATCAGGAAGCTTAGCTAGATCCAGGCCTCGGCCAGAAAAATGAGTTTCAGAGACAGTAGGACACAGGCAGGAAGACCCTCTTGACTGTAAACATAATTAAAACCAGCATTCATTTACTGAGGAATGCTGTGGGTCTCCCTTTCCTGGAGATCACAGAAACGTGGAAGCTAATGGGCCCCTGGAGATGGACGGGAGCAGCCCTCTCATTGTATAGATGAGGAAGCCAAGACCCCCAGGGAGGAAGTAGCCTGCCCAGGGTCATGGAACAGCATAGCAAAAGAGCAGAGACCCAGACCTGTGACCAGGCTCTCTGGCAAGAGCCAATCTCATGACTCCAGACTGAGAGGCTTCCTTCAACCGCAGGGCAGCCCAGGTGATTCTCTGGAGTGTATTCTCTGCAAACATGAAGACTTTCTGAGGTCTCGAGGGTAAATGACCTATGGGAGGGAGGAGTGAGGCCAGAGGCCTCTGTCTTCATGATGCCCAAGTCCGGGCTGCTCCCTCGACAATCCCTTTCCTTCTCTGCAGGCCAGAGAGAACCCCTATTACTGTGGAGTGTGTCTGATGGCTGCTCCAGCCTGGGATCTGGGATCTCTCCTCAAAGCCTCGCCTGTACACCCAGCCCACTCACCCTCCAGAAGCCCCTTCACTCAGGCAGCCAGTCAGTCAGCTGCACTTTGGGGAGCACCTTCCAAATGGCTCTGGGTGAGGCTCAGCTGGGGCAGGTCACGTATATCCAGAACCAACATCCTGGTACTTGGGGTGCTTCTGGGTGAGGGAGAGACTGAGGTACATGCACCCAAGGGCAGACACCTGGGAACAGAGAGAAATGGGCCAGGGTGGTGAGAGGAGTTGGGAACGTGTCAGTCTTTGACACATTCTGGGTAGGACCCGGACTAGGAAGTGGGCACAGTGTGGAGGCCTTCCCTGCCTCTGGAGGCAGGACGGGTGGAGTGGCAGGGCGTGGTTGTCAGGAGTTTAGTCTCCTCATGTGAGTTACCAGCCTGCCCTAGTGCCTCAGTGGCTGGGTGACCTTGAGCTCTTCATTTCATCACTTTGAATCTCAAGATTTGGGAATTAATAATGCCTCACATAACTCAAGGCAGAGCTCACAGGAGGCCTCCTGGGAAGAGCCTGGAGTTAGTGGTTTGCAGGGTAATTTCGCTTCCTTGTGATTTCAGTATACTGTACGGACACACTTGGAACCCAGAGTTGGTATGAAGATTATTTTAGTTGAAGACATTTGAGATTTGATAGACAACAGGGTAAAAAGCCTTTTTGGAGCTTCCTTTATCTAACTAAAAGCAGCAACTTGTAGGAAATGGAGCTGCCAAAAATTCCTTCTCAGGATCTACTTCTGGAAGGTAGGATAAAGTCTACCCCAAATCTTTTCTCCAAGTAAGTTTGAGGCCCTGAAAAAGAAAGATCACTCACACCTATATAGACAAACTTTACAGCCTCTCCTATCAAGTGTTTGTTCTCCTGAATACCCATGTATGTTTCTAAAAAGTCATCTATATTCCTGGCAAGTACCTTTCTCCCCCATTTCATCTAGTTAGTTGGCATGTAAGCCCCAAATTCCAACCACACCTTTGAATTATCATCACTGAGTTCTTATGTGTATATAGAAGTTGCACATGTAAATAAACTCTGGGTTTTTTTCTTTCCTCCTGTCAGTCTGTCTATTGCCAGTTTTTATTCACAGGGCCTAGGTGCTAAACCTAAGAGAGTACAAGAAAAGGTTTTCCTCCCCTAAAATATTCACAAAGGGGAACCTCCAGATTTCTGTGTGTCCTTTTTTTAGACCTTGACTCAAGTAAACTGTGGGAAAAAAACCCAACAGTCAACACCTCATGACATTGATGAGGTGTTTGAACTTTGAACACTGCCTGGATATTTGATGACATTATGGAATTATTGTTAATTACTTTAGGTGTTGTAATAACATTGTAGTTCAAAAGAGAGTTCTCATGTTTCAAAGCTATATACTGAAATGCAGATTCAATGATATGATATCTGGCCAGGGGTTGCTAATTGTTGATGCTAGGTGATGTCCACAAGAGGTTCACTATGCTATTCTACTCGTATATAGGCTTGAAATTTTCCACAACAAAAAGCTTTTAATATGAAATAGAAGAGGGTGGATCAAGGAGATGTTTACTCAAATGTGGCTTAGCTGCCTGCCTTTGGAAAGGTTTTCATTTCAGAGAACAATGATCACAAATTTAAGAAAAGCTGAGTGTCTGTTTTGTGAGCAACAGTGACATATGACTAGAGACTGATTTCACCCCCTCACTTCAGCCCCCTCATTAGGCAGCGTCTGTGCTGCTCCTCTCAGCCTATGGCAGCCCAGTTTGGTTGCCAGGCAATGGGAGCCAGAAGCCCTTTCTTTGGGAGGGAGAAAAGGGAAAGGGAGGGAGAGAAGCAAGGAGTAGGGGAAGGAAGAAAGAAGTTGCCCAGAGGAAAGCTTGTCCCTGTCTAGCAGCCTGGCCCAGGGGGAGAGATGGGGGCGGGGTTTCTTGTTGGATGCTGGTTTCCCACAGCTCCCACTTTCCATGGTTTATTCCTGGGGGCAGCCTTATCGTCAGGGCTTGAGGCTCCACAGAAGCAGGGTGGGGATGGGGTGGGTGCACATGTGCACCTCCTGCAAAGATTAGGGAGGTCTGTGATTAAGTAAGACACCAGTTAGCACCCACTCAGAATCAGGAATTTCATACAGGCCTCCTCTGGGAGATGTTCCTGAACTCTTTTTGAGTTAAAAACAATCCTGGGAAAGCAGCTCGTCAAATGGAAATTCTGCACTGGTGATCACCCTGTGTTGGGGCCATTCCAGAAGGCAGGAGGGCAGGAGGCTTCCTCTTTGAGGTGGAGAAATCTGTCCTCTCTGTCCTTTGGGGAGAGAAGTCAGAAGCCTCTGGTGCTGCACAGTGGCCTGGCAGGCTCATGGATGCTGACTGTGTTGGGGAGGCCTGTGCTCTGATATTGATTCAGACCCACCTCTCACTGGAAGGCTGTGTGGGCCTGAGCCCATCTGAGTCTCAATTTCCTGATCTTTAGAAGCCCTGAGTGTAGAACCCTGCCTCTCTTCAGGCTCAGATGGGCTGGGATTACAATGCACTCCCCACCCCAAATTCCTGGACAGGAATTGCTCTCACCTGAGGCAGGGCAAAAGGAGCCTGGCCCTCTCTACTTCCACCCACCAGGCCAGACTGGAAGAACCAACATAGCCAGCGCTCTCTGAGAGATAGAGGGAGGGCCTTTCCTAGAGCCATCTTGCTGAGATCATGAGCTACTTTGCTGATATGGAAGGTGGGATTCAGAGAAGCTCTAGGCAGGTGGGATGGGGGGATGAGGTCAGGCTGCTGCCCGGGAGATCAGCCTTTCAAGACCCAGCATCTGAAAAGGCTGGCTATACTCAATGAGAAAGACATCAGGGAGGCAGCAGTTAGGAGCTGAGCAGGCACAGGGCCCAGACAGCCCCTTTCCTCTGCAGCATCTTTGTGGCTCCTGGTTGCTAGCAGCAGGCTCTTCCGTTGCTAAGCAACTGAAGCCTCGTGGATTAAAACCAATTTTCTGAGCTCACTGGAAAAGGAGGGAGAGAAGGTGTAATGCAGATGCTCTGGGGAAGCTCATCCCTGCCTCCAACCTTTGTTGGTGGATGTGAGTCGAGGTGAAGGGACTGGTGAGGTGCAGCTGGGAGTTGATATCTAGGGAGAAGGTCGAGGGTGGGGCAGCTGGGGGCAGGCTATGCATCAGGTATTCATTATAAAGACCAGAAAACCAGAGTGAAACTGGCAATTAAATGCCAATTAGAGCACTAATGAATGCTAATACTGTTCCTTTTTGAAACCCCAGAAAAGTCCTGCAGTCCTTGTGGTGTTTTTGAGCCACCTGACCAGGCCAGATAGGATGGGGCAAGGTTTGTCCTCCAAAAGATGGGGGGATTGGAGCATTTTAGGGTCCATGGGCCCCCGACAGTCCTGGGGTCCTACCTCCTGGTCAATGACAGGGGCCCCTTGACACACTACCCTCTGCTTAGATAATAATCCCCAGATGACAGGAGCTACTTCTTCCTGCAACAGCCCTTTCTGTAGCTTACCCTTAAGAAGTGCTTTGCCTGACATGGCCCAAGTCTGTTTCCCTGTGGCTCTTTCCCGCAGGGGCCAAGGATGTTATCCCAATCTGCTTTGCTGCAGGGACCTGTAGTCTCTCTCTTCTGTAAGGCCTACCTCTTACTCTTGCCACTACTCAGGGGACAGAATGGCTGGGGCCTCACCACGACTTGGTACTTTCTGATTCCCCACCCTCAGCCTAGTCTTTAGCCTCCCTAAGGAAGAAGCTACTAGGATGGACAAATTTATAAGGAGGTCCTGGATCCAGTTCCTGTTTCAGGGTCCTCCCACTATTATACGTACTGTAAAGACCTCCTTTCCTAGGACTTCATCAGTCAGGATGCTGTCATTTCCTCCCTCTGATAGGGTTTCTGTTTTAGGAAGAGCTGGCTCTGCTCAAAGGAAGAGAGCACTGTGTCTTCTCCCTGCTTGGCATCTGCTCTGGTCCAGAATACCTTCTGGCTCAGCTCCTGCTTCCTAAGCAGGGCTGCTCCCTAGACTTGAGCCTGCCTGAGTTTTGCTAGTTCAGCCTGACTGGCAGACAACCTCCCCATGTAGGTGCCTCCCAGTGATCAAGGGCACATTCAGCTAGTGCTGAACAAACATTATCTTTTTCTCTATAACACTTTGCATCACCTATGTTTTATTTATAATTTTTGTTTTTCTGTTTCTCCAGATGATGACATAAGTTCCATGAGGGGTTGAGATTTCTGTTTCATTTATTGCCCTATCTCAGGGTGTAGAATAGACCTGACATCTAGTAGGTCTTCAACAAATGTATGCTAAATAATCAATATATGCTTTCTCATATCAACAAGCTGTTTATGTATTCATATGTCATGATATCCAAGCTAAATTGATGAATAAAAAGAAGCAAGGTACAGAACTGTATGTATCATTCGGTACTTTTTGTGTGGAAGGACAAAAGTATATAAAAAAGAAATTTATTTTTGTAAATTCTCAGGATGTCATTGAGAAGATAAAGAAACTGGTAATCATAAAAGGACAATTGGCTCACTGAAAGGAAAAGCACAGAATACTTATTTCTTATGATGTACCTTTTTGTGCCTTTTGAGTTTTGTACCATTAATAGGTATTACTTAAATGTTTTTATTAAAAATTTAAAATTTAGAGACAATTTTTCAACCTCAAAAATAAAAGCCAACTTACTAAATCATCTCTGGCAACCTCAGGTATTACCGTATGTCTGTCAACTTGATTTAGTCATATGGGCCTATGTCATGTGATCACCTCTCTTTCTTTCAGGCATTCTATATTTAATTATCACTGATAAATTGCCCATGTCAGATTGTTATATTGGAAACAGATAATTTCATATTATATGCCAAACATTTCCAGCTGCATTAGCTTTAATCGGGAGGATCTCATCCTTTCATTCTCTCCTATCAAGACTACCAGTATTTTCCTTTTTGGCAACATGAGGCCGTGTATGCCTTTGACCAGTTCTCTCATTCACTGCCTATTGGAGTATAAATTAGCATGGTTTTCCTCAAAAGTGGTGTATGAATATGTACTAAAGCTTAAAAGTATTCATCCTCATGAGCATCCACTTCTGGGTAGCCTAAAGAAAATATTGGAAATATGTACCATGTTTTATGCATAAGGATATTTGTCATGACATTGTTTATAATGGAAAAATATTTGCAGTCATAACAAGTTCCAATAAGAGGAAAATAGTGTTAAAAAAATTATGGCATGGCCCTGTGATAGTGTATAATGCAACCATGTTAAAAATCATGTTTTTTGGGGGAGAAAAACTGAATTTAGCCTTATGGAAGAACATTGAAGAATGTGATGAATTATATGTACAAGATATACTGTCAGGGCCAACCATGGGAATTACGGAAAACAAAATGTCATAATAAGCCTTTTAAACAATTATGAGAGCACAGAATGCCCGACTAAGCCTAAAGAAGAATTAGGAAAAATAAGACTTCCAAGTAATTTCAGTGTAACAACTGATATAAAGGTAATATTGACTGGCTGTTTACCAGAAGTAGAATGATGTCTAATAGCTATGGTTTTAACTACATATAAATACAACTGAAAATCTACTAAACTTTGTAGTCATTTGCTGATACTTGTAAGCATTCAAGGTGTTTGCTTTGTTCACAGATAAATTCTGTTAATTCTATACTTATAAACTGGTGTGTATCCTTGGGTCTTGCTTTCTTTCAGTTCAGTTCAGTCACTCAGTCGTGTCCGACTCTTTGTGACCCCATGGACTGCAGCACTCCAGGCCTCCCTGTCTATCACCAACTCCTGGAGTTTACTCAAACTCATGTCCACTGAGTTGGTGATACCATCCAACCATGTCATCCTCTGTCATCCCCTTTTCTCACCTTCAATCTTTCCCAGCATCAGGGTCCTTTCAAATGAGTCAGCTCTTCACATCAGGTGGCCAAAGTATTGGAGTTTCAGCTTCAACATCAGTCCTTTCAACGAACATTCAAGACTGATTTCCTTTAGGATGGACTGGTTGGATCTCTTTGCAGTTCAAGGGATTCTCAAGAGTCTTCTCCAACACCACAGTTCAAAAGCATCAATTCTTCGGTGTTCAGCTTTCTTCATAGTCCAACTCTCACATCCATACATGACTACTGGAAAAACCATAATCTTGACTAGATGGACCTTTGATGGCAAAGTAATGCCTCTGCTTTTTAACATGCTGTCTAGGTTGGTCATAACTTTTCTTCCAAGGAGTAAGTGTCTTTTAATTTCATGGCTGCAGTCACCATCTGCTGTGATTTGGGAGCCCCCCAAAATAAAATCTTCCACTATTTCCACTGTTTCTCCATCTATTTGCCATGAAATGATGGGGCAAGATGCCATGATCTTAGTTTTCTGAATGTTGAGCTTTAAGCCAACTTTCTCACTCTCCTCTTTCACTTTCATCAAGAGGCTCTTTAGCTCTTCTTCATTTTCTGCCATAAGGGTGGTGTCATCTGCATATCTGAGGTTATTGTTTTCTTTATTTATATTTATATAAGATATATATTTATGTAAGAATCTTTATATCTTGCTTTCTTTATTTTCCTGCTAATAATTTAGCAATAAGGCCAAGATTCCTTGAGTGAGACATTCTCCTGGAAGAATTTGTCAGAGGATTTCTGGTCATTTTTGATCACATAAGACTCTACTAACATTCTCCGTTTAATTATTTTGGTTCTGTGGGTTTGTTTTCCTGGGGGAAATGCCAAACCCCACAGCAAAATTTGAGTTACTTCTAAGCAAACTAGAAAATACAGGTTCTAGGAATCTATTTGCTTCAAAGGTAGAAAAATATGGGAAGCCCAGAATGTTGCTGGCAAGTCTTCCTCTTAAAAGATTGATTTCACTCTGTCATGTTAGGTTTGGGAATACTTATTAAAACTCTATGTTTCAATGGCCAGAGGAAGACTCTTTTGGTGTACTTAAAGGGATTTGGGGGCTTCCCTGGTGGCTCAGATGATAAAGAATTATCCTGCAATGCAGGACACCTGAGTTTGATCTCTAGATTGGGAAGATCCCCTCGAGAAGGAAACGGCAACCCATTCCAGTATTCTTGCCTGGAGAATCCCATGGACAGAGAAGTATGGTGGGTTACAGTCCACGGGGTCACAGAGAGTCGGACATGTCTGAGTGACTAACGCTTTCACTTTCATAGGAATTTTTAGAAAAACCCGACCCAACCAAATGGATTATTGATATCTCTGAGATGAATATTTCTCAGGAAGTAAAGACAAGAATGAGTTGGGTAGCCATAAACAATTAATTAATATATTGGAAGAAGAGATTAATAAATGGAAAATTCTTTCTCCAAGTTCACAGTTCTTCCCTGTTTGCCTCTTCTGCTCCTTCTGTTTCCTTTTACCTTTCCTTACTTCAGTCCAAGACTTGGGAGAAGGTATGTAATGGCTTCTTGGATGGATGGTTTCTAGTGGCTCTGAGACCCCAAGATGACTTCTTTTTGGAAAGGGAAGACTTGCTAGCCCTATTCAATATCCTCATATGGGCTGCCTAAGTCTCAATTTCACCCCCTAGAGTCTCAGAAAACCAAACATACAAAACATAGTTAGGGAAGCAAAAATGATTAAAGGAAAAAACAAGGAGTCATCAATAATTTAAATAAGAGACTGTGCCCGAGAGTGTTTCTGGCCATTCATACGCCCAGCCTAGGCTCTCGGTGGTGGGATTTCGTGTACTATAGGGCCGAAAGGGCGACAGCGCCGCTAGGATGAAGCTCGTGAGATTTTTGATGAAATTGAGTCATGAAACTGTAACCATTGAATTAAAGAATGGAACACAGGTCCATGGAACAATCACAGATGTAGATGTCAGTATGAATACACATCTTAAAGCAGTAAAAATGACCCTGAAGAACAGAGAACCTGTACAGCTGGAAACACTGAGCATTCGAGGAAATAACATTCGGTATTTTATTCTGCCAGACAGCTTACCTCTGGATACACTACTGGTGGACGTGGAACCAAAGGTGAAGTCTAAGAAAAGGGAAGCTGTTGCAGGAAGAGGCCGAGGCCGAGGAAGAGGACGTGGCCGAGGCCGAGGCAGAGGAAGAGGGGGTCCTAGGCGAGAATGTCTCTCAAGACTACTATTTCAAAGTAGTTTTGTTTATGGCAGGTGGGGGAGGAAGACGGATATGTGACAGAGGAAGACTACGAGGCCAAGGCAGAGGAATGGGAGGTCCTACGCGATTATGTTGCTTGAACTTACTGTTTCACAGGGTGGATGTTCAAGTTTTTTGTACAGGCTTTGTTTGTTTGTAGCAGTTTTTAATAAACAAATGTAACACAAAAAATAAATAAATAAATAAATAAGAGACTGTGCCTTAGAATGAAGATGTTGGATTGGTAAATTGTTGCCCTGGTAACTTGCAAGAAAAATTTTTAAAAAGCAGTTAGGCTGACTCAGGTGGTCTTGGCCTAAAGTGGATTGAAGCAAGATTTTGGTTCCTGGCCAGAGATTGAAGTTAGGTCCCAGCAGTAAGAATGCTGAACTAACCACTAGACCACCACAGACCAGTAGCCAGTGACAAGGCTCTGGCCTATCAGCTGTATAGAAATGAATTTCCATATGGAGCTGAAAAGTAGTAAAACAAGTGAAGTGTTAGGAGGGAAAGGATATGTGTGGATAGACACACAGGTGGGTTCAGAGGGACAGTTATGCCCCTATGGTAGTTTGAATAACTTATACGGGGCATTTCTTCCAGGTTTCCTTTGGTCAATCATCTTGCTTTGCCTAGTTCTGAGTCAATATTTGGTTTATCTCAGGGTCCTCCCACGTGTGCATGCACATCTCTTAGCCAAGATGGATTCTAGTAAAGAGGCCTACATGTAGATTGACATCATTCCCTTTATGACCTTCAGGGTGTTGTTCTGCAAATGTGTAGTCAGGGAAGTCTCCTTGGCCTGGACAATGAGAAATATGTGGTCTTTTAACTGGGCAGGGCTTAGTTTCTCCTCCACTTCATCTTGGAGAATCTGTCCACAAGGGACAAATTTTAACTGTTCAGCTTGGGGCCCATCTACCTCCTGCCTCAAGGCTACTAAAATGACAAAATAAGAATGGACTCTAGAATGCCTCCCAAACCTCTCTATTTTTTAAATAAATTTTTAAGATTAACTAATTTTAATTGAAGGCTAATTACTCTCTATTTTTTAATCTCAACATGAAGAAAATAAATCCTACTCTTTTGGAGCTCCAAAGACTCAAGTGCTTCTTAGAAGTTATCCAGGACTACTAGGAAGACTAGAAAAGATGAGTCCATATGTCCTTTTACTAGCTGATATTACTATTTTAAGAGCTCTTTCCCAGTGGTCAAGGAAGATCTGTGATTTTTTTCTGAGGTGCCCCATGGAGTGTTTTCAATCCACAGCCCTATGCATGGGATGTACACAGGCTGCTGCATAAGCTATTGATATTGGCCGACTTGCCCAACCAAAGTAATGAGCATAATGGGCCTCTGTTAAATTTCCTAGGGATACCATAACAAAGTACCACAAATTGGGTGGCCTAAAGCAATAGAAATGTATTCTTTCACAGTTCTGGAGGCTAGAAATCTGAAATAAAGGTGTTGGCAGGGTCATACTCTCTCTGAGACTAAACAGAATCCTTCTTTGCCTCTTCCTAGCTTTTGCTGGTGACTGTCAATCCTTGGTACTCTTGGATTACAGCTGCATCATTTTAATTTCTGCTCCTGTCCTCACATGGCATTCTCCCATATGAGGGAGTGTCTCTGTCATCACACACTGTTTTCATCTTCTTAAAAGGACACCAGTTACATTGAATTCGATCCTGCCTTTTGCTTGTTGACATTTGCAAAGGCCCCAAATCCAAATAAGGTCACATTCACAGGTTACTTGGGGTTAGGATTTCAACATATCTTTTTGGAGGGCATAATATAACTCATGACAGGGACCAAATAATAACTCCTGTTACCAAGAACTACCATGCCTCAGGAAATCTTTTTTGCCTCCTCCAGTAACTTGGGCTACTTCTTCATATCTTCAAAACTTAACATAAGGGATTAATGTTGGCAATCCTTGAAGCTTTTCTGCAGAAGGTGAACTGGAAGGAACTATAGTGCTGCACTCAAGAAACTGGATAAATCCTTGCTGATTTTCACTAGTAATTTATTGGGCATTATCTAAATTTACAAGGATGGATCCAGGGAAAGGTTAGAAAAAGCCCTTGGTCCTCTCTACTTTTGTGGCAACCTTTGTGCCTAGCAATCAAGCACAAGTAAGAGAAAAAGTAGATGGATGGCAAGGATAATTTCTAAGATATTGGCAGCATTCAGTTTTGGGAAAATATGGAGAAAAATAAAGAAGACAAAAAGAAATTTAAGACCTCAGTGTTAGCTTTTCAGTTTTAATTATTTATAAAGGGAAGAGACCTGTATCTGAAGTCATCCATTCATGAGAGGGAGTCCCCTAATGTAAGGTCAATAAGGTTATAAGAAGACAAGACATTGGAAAAATGAATGCCTGAAGAGATTGAAGAATATGCAAGGAGTAGAAGCCAGCTCTGAAGATTTACAATTGCCTCAAAGATATTACCCCCAGGAAATCACGCAGGAAATAACTGGCAAGTGGTGCAAACTAATGAGCAAAATTGGCATACTGGGGGAAACTTGAGCTGAGAATGGGAAAAACTTAAGTCTGTTTCTTTTCCCTACCTTAATCTTTCCCTGTTATTGTGGATACTGGAGGTATAAATTTTATATTTTCTAATAATCTTTCTCATTTTTCCTTTACCTATACAAATAGGTAAGTTGTGAATATCTTCACACAAACTTTTGCCTCTTTTTCTCCTCTGTTTCCTGTGCAAATAAGTCATCTGTTAGAAGAACAGGTCTTTCTCTTGTCTCCTGTTGTGCCTGTTAATCTGATGGGAGGGGACATAGTCTATAAACTAAGGACTACCATAGTCTTTACTCTGGATGGAGATTTTGGTAAATATGTCCTTCTGAAACAAAAGGATAGGAGAGAGAGAGAGAGAGAGAGTTTCGCCTAATACTGGAAAAGCACTCAGAATTATAGGAAATAGATTCATCTTTAGGAATTAGGATTTAAAAATCCTAGGAACAAATGATACAATAATAATAAAAGGGATTAATATTAACGTTAAAGCTTACAACAAATGAAAACCATGGCCATGGTCACAATAGCCTTTCTCTCTAGCTTAAATACATGAAATAGAAACTGCAATTAGATAACTAGAAACATAGGACATAATAAAAAAATGGGGACATTTGCCATGTTCCTATAAAGAAGAAGGAAAATTTGACATGAAAGTTCAATTTATAGATCTGTACAAGAAGTTAGTCATTTCTTTGTTATCTCTTGTATACATCCATGCTATCTTAACGTTTGTACTGCACCCGCTAACTATTTTTCTGTGATAGTCTTATATTCAGCTTTCTTTCTCATCTTTAGGTGAGGAATCATGGTTCTTTGTGTTTACCTATGGAGGCTTTTAATATTTGTGGCAATGAATGTCTCAGATTTGCTTATTATATTCTCTTGACATTTATAAATGAACTTAAGTATTCACTGCAGTGGCCCATGCTAGTTTAATATGAGAATGATTTATTGATAATTGTTAAGATTTTCTGGAGAAGGAAATGGCAACCTATTCCAGTATTCTTGTCTGAAGAATTACATGGACAGAGGAGACTAGTGGGCCATAGTCCATGGGATAGGAAAAATTTGGACATGACTGAGAGACTAACATACACACACAAGACTTTACGTGCCTATAAAAAATATATGTTGGCTTTCTTAATATTTTTAGCTGCTGAAGAACATAAAACCTTCCTAGATAAATTGTAGTACCGTCAAATTGAAGTCAAATATTTCGGACATTTGATAGTAGTCAATAGACAAAAGGTAGTTCCAGTCCAAAGTCAGCCTATTTATAAATGAAGTAACCTACCATGAAAAAAAAACACCAAAATTGGGGGTTGGTTGGGTATTGCAGACAATGTATCTCTACCTTTTCTGAAAATATTGACCAGATATTGAGATATCACACGATGCATCACCAGAATCTTTACTGTAGTCTGAACTTAAGCTAGAGAAGGCTTTTAAACCCTTAGAGAAACCCAGTGGTATTTGGAGTTTCTTAACTTTGACAAAATAGTCCACCTTTTTTGTAATGATAACAAGGGAGCTACTAGTGGTGCACTTTCTTAAAAGTTAGGCTCCATCATAGGCTAATTGCTTGCTTTTATATGTTGTTGGATTCTTTTGTTCTGGAAATGCCAGGATGTTTATAAACCTTAGCAGCCATTGGTATTCTAATTGAAAAGGCTCAGACTTTGACTCTGGAATATTTAGTTTACTTAAATGCACTTCATGCTGTTACTGCTATTTTGTAAATTCATAAGCTATCACATTGTTGGGAAGGATGTGGGAGGGGGGTTCAGGATGGGGGACACATGTATACCAGTGGCTGATTTATGCTGATGGATGGTTTTCAATTAAAATAAATTGAATATTAAAAAAAACTAAAAAAATACAACATTGTTACTGTGCCACTGGACTAGGTATGAGCAAGTCTTACTGTCTAATACTAATGTTATTCTAGGAAGGTGTAACCTTTTGAAACCAGCTACTCTGTTGCCAAATCCTGACCAAACAGGTGAACATGATTCCCTCACAGTTAGAAAAAATATTCAAACTATTGGATTTATCTAATATTCCTCTTCCTAATCTTGATTTAGTATTGTTCACTGATAAAGTTTGAGTGAGACTCAAGGGAAATAGAAAAGCATCATATTCAGTAATCAATCCTCATGAGGTTTTAGAGGCTTATCCTCTAAAGTCAGCACAAGAAGTAGAACTCTTAGCTCTTACACAAACTTGTAAAGTAGCCATCAATCTTAAAGTGAATATCTATACTGAAAGTAAATATGCATTTTGTGTCTGTAATGCTATGGAACAAATGTGGAGGAATAGAGGGAACTTTCTCACAGCTGTGGTGACTGAAGTATCACACTAGAAACATAACTGCTGATTTATTAGGGTCACCCCAGCTTCTCCAACACATTTCTGAAATTCATTGTAGAACTCATATCAGACAACAAGATGATATACCTAAGGGAAATTAATTTACACACCAAGACTCAGAAAGTGTTACTTAGGTTATAACTGGGCATATTGAAGCCTCATTACTTCTATCTAGGAACTCTTATCCACAATTTCAGAAATATACAACTCCATAAGATTTAGAAAATTGGAAACCAAAGAGAGCTGTGAAGAATATCATATGAATACAGGACTTATGTTATAGCAGTATTTTTGTATCTCACTTATTATATGCTTAGATGGACTTTCCATGCCACGAACAAAAGGAATATACTGAAAACCTTGGAATCCTACCACATTTGGAAAAAGGATCATATAATTCAAGAAATAATACAAAGGTGTGCTGCTTGTCAGGAAAATTACTTATAGAAAACACCTAAGGTAAGGCAAAGAAGCCTACTGAGTACACGGTTACCTGGGATCTGGTGGCAAATGGACTTTATATAAGTGTCCTAATCCATTTGGGCTGCTGTAACAGAATACTCTGCAGACTGGGTGGCTTATAAACAACACAAGGCTAGGAACTCCAAGATCAAGGTGCTGGCAGATTTGATGTCAGGTGATGGTCCACTCCTTGCTTCATAAACAGCTCTCTTCTTGCTGAGTCCTCATGTGGCATAAGGGGTGAGAGAGCTCTATGGGGTCTCTTTAATAAGGGCACTAATTTCATTCATGATGTTTTCACCTTCATGACCTAATTACCTCCCAAAGACCCTACTTCCAAAAACAATCACATTGGTAATTAAGTTTCAACATAGAAATTTTGGGAGAAAACATTCAGTCAATAGCATAGAACTCACACTTCAGAAGGTAGGAGAGATTTATCAGTAATGTTTTGTATGATGCCTAGATTGCCAAAAGTGTTCCTAGCAGCTAAAGCAGATGTTTAGTGTTTCAAGGACTTATTGAATTATATCATCCTAACCACTGGAATTCCTGAATACCTGGAATCTGATAAAGAAAGTCATTTCATTGCTATCATAATTTAGGAGCTCTATAAAAACTTGGCCAGTAATTTACTATACCCCTTAGTGGCTCAGCTGGTAAAGAATCTGCCTGCAATGCAAGAGACCTAGGTTCGATCCCTGGGTTGGGAAGATCCCCTGGAGAAGGGAAAGGCTACCCACTACAGTATTCTGCACTGGAGAATTCCATGGACTGTATAGTCAATGAGATCGCAAAGAGTCAGACACGACTGAGTGACTTTCACTTTCCCTTTATCATACTCAGTCTTCTGGACAAGAGGAACAAATGAACTACGCTCTAAAGAATTCTTTGACTAAATAATTTCACGAAATCAGTTTACAATGGCCCAGATCGTCTCCTTGGGTTTTATTAAAAATAAGGTCAACTTCCTCTGGCAGGTATGATATTTCTTTCTTCCTTTGACTTATTGTTTGGAAGATTTATAAACTTAGAGTTCCTTATCTGATATAATGGAAAAAAAAGTCATGATCAAATCCAAAGCTTAAAAGGTTTGCTGTTTCTCTGACATCATTACACTAGTGCATGTGACCCACTGGAAGAATCTTCCTGAAGAGGTGTGCCATTGATAGCAACCAAGAAATAAAGTTTATAACAGAAACAGGATTGTCACAATTGTTACATAAATAAACTAAAGATGGCCCCTGTGTTTACTTCTTCACAGCAGTCTTGGACCATAAGCTCAAAAGCCTGCCATACCAAACACAAATTTTACACATGCACTTTTTATTTCATTTTGTTTAGAGTGTTGTGGTTTTCTTTTTTTAATTTAGTTTTTATTTTATATTGGAGTATAGTTGTTTTACAATGTTGTGTTTGGTTCAGGTGTGCAGTAAAGTGATTCACTTACATGTATGCATATATCCATTCTTCTACAAATTATTTTCCCATATTGGTTATTATAGAATTTTGAGTAGAATTCTCTACTGTATATAGTAGATACTTAGTTGATTGTCTATTTTATATACAGTACTGTATATATGTTAAACCCAAACTCTTAATTTACTCTTCCTACTCACTTTTCCCTTTGGTAACTATAAGTTTGTTTTTTAAGTCTATGAGTCTGTTTCTATTTTGTAAACGAGTATATAAATGAGTTCATTTATATAATTTTTGAAGATTCCACATGTAAGTGATATCATATGATATTTGTCTTTCTCTGTCTGACTTATTTCTCTTAGGTCCATCCATGCTGCTGCAAATAGCATTTATTTCATTTGTTTTTATGGCTGAGTAATATTCCACTATATATATGAACTTTATCATATTTATCCATTTTTATGTTGATGGATATTTATGTTGCTTCGAATGACTTGGCTATTGTAAATAATGTTGCAGTGGACATTGGGGTGCATGTATCTTTTCAAAGTATGGACTTCTCTGGATATCTGTCCAGGAATGAAATTGCTGGATCATATGATAGTTCTATTTTCAGTTTTAAAGGAACTTCCATACTGTTCTCCACAGTCGCTGCACCAATTTACATTCCCGCCAACAGTGTAGAAGGGTTCCCTTTTCTCCACATCCTCTCCAGCATTTGTTTGTAGACTGTTTCAGTTCAGTTCAGTCACTCAGTCATGTCTGACACTTTGTGACCCCATGGACTGCAGCACGCCAGGCTTCCCTGTCCATCACCAACTCCTGGAGCTTGCTCAAACTCTTGTCCATTGAGTCGGTGATGCCATCCAACTCTCTCATCCTTTTTCCCCCCTCTCCTCCTGCCTTCAGTTTTTCCCAGCATCAGGGTCTTTAACAATGAGTCAGTTCTTTGCATCAGGTGGCCAAAGTATTGGAACTTCAGCATCAGTCCTTCAAATGAATATTCAGGACTGATTTCCTTTAGGATTGACTGGTGTGATCTTCTTGCAGTCCAAGGGACTCCCAAGAGTCTTCTCTAACACCACAGTTCAAAAGCTTCAATTCTTTGGTGTTCAGCTTTCTTTATAGTTCAACTCTCACATCCATACATGACTACTGGAAAAACTATAGCTTTTACTAGATGGGCCTTTGTCAGCAAAGGCCATCTATTTGCCATGGAGTGATGGGACCCGATGCCATGATCTTCGTTTTTTGAATGTTGAGTTTGAAGCCAGCTTAAACAGTAGACTGTTTGATGATGGCTATTCTGACTCATTGTAGTTTTGATTTGCATTTCTATAATAATTAGCAAAGTTGAATATCTATTTATGTGCTTTTTGACAACCTGTATGTCTTTTTGGAATATTTTTAGAGATATCTCATTTATTTTATTTGAATAAACATGAAATTTGACATTACATTTTATTGCCAAGAATATTGAACAAAACTTTAAAAATTTTTATACAATGTTTAAAGATTACACTCCATTTAGCTATTGTACTATATTGGCTGTATTTCCTGTATTGTACAATACACACTTGTAGCCTATCTTATACTCATTAATTTTTGCTTCCCACTTCCTCACACTATATTCTGTAAGTCTTCTTTGGAAAAATGTCTTTTTACATCTTCTGCCCATTTCTTGATTGGATTGTTTGTTTTTTGATATTGAGCCACATGAACTGTTTTTATGTTTTGGAGATTAATCCCTTGTCTCTCCCTTCACTTGCAAATATTTTCTACCATTTCCTGGGTTGACTTTTGGCTATGTTTATGGTTGCCTTTGCTGTGCAAAAACCTTTAAGTTTAATTTGGTCTCATTTGTTTACTTTTGTTTTTATTTTTATTACTCTAGGAGGTGGATCCAAAATGATACTGCTGTGATTTGTGTCAAAAAGTGTTCTGTCTGTGTTTTCTTCTGAGAGTTTTATAGTAGCTGTTCGCACATTTAGATCTTGAATCCATTTTGAGTTTATTTTTGTGTATGGTGTTATAGAATGATCTAATTTCATTCTTGCATATGCAATTGTCCAGTTTTCCTAGCACAGTTCATTGAAGACTGTGTATATAGACACACTCCCCCTGGCGTGCTGCAGTCCATGGGGTCACAAAGTGTCAGACATGACTGAGTGACTGAACTGAACTGAAACAGTCTACAAACAAATGCTGGAGAGGATATGGAGAAAAGGGAACCCTTCTACACTGTTGGTGGGAATGTAAATTGGTGCAGCGACTGTGGAGAACAGTATGGAAAAAGACTTTTCTCCATTGTATATTTCTGCCTCCTTTGTCATAGATTGATAAATGTGAGGGCCTGTTTCTGGGCTTTCTATCATGTTTCACTGATCTATATTTTTATTTTTGTGTCAGTACCAGACTATTTTGAGAACTGTCACTTTGTACTATAGCCTGAAATCAGGGAGTCTGATTGCTCCAGCTGTTTTTCTTTCTCAGAATTGCTTTGGCTTTTCAGGGTCTTTTGTGTTTACATGCAAATTAAATTTTTTAGTTCTTTGAAATATGCCATTGGTAATTTGATGGAGATTGTATTGCATCTGCAGATAGCCTTGGGTAGTGTAGTCATTTTATCAATACTGATTCTTTCAATCCAAGAACATGGTATATCTCTCCATCTTTTTGTGCCACCTTTGATATCTTTCATCAGTATCTTATAGTTTTTGAAATAGAGGTCACTTCCTTCCTTAGGTAGATTTATTCCTAGGTATTTTATTCTTTTTGATGTGATGGTAAATGAGATTGTTTCCTTAATTTCTCTTTCTGAACTTTTGTTGTTAGTGTATAGAAATGCGAAAGATTTCTGTGAACTAATTTTGTATCCTGCAACTTAACTAGATTCATTGATGAGCTCTAGTATTTTTCCAGTAACATCTTTAGGATTTTCTATGTATAGTATCATGCCATCTGCAAAGAGTGATACTTTTACTTATTCTTTTCCAATTTGGATTCCTTTTATTTCTTTTTCTTCTCATGAATCAGTGCTGAATTTTATTGAAAATTTTTTCTCCACCTATTGAGATGACCATATAGTCTTTATTCTTCAATTTATTGATGTGGTGTATTACACTGATTGATTTGTATTAAGTTGCTTCAGTTGTGTTTGACTCTTTGCAAACGTATGGACTGTAGCCTGCCAGGCTCCTCTGTCCATGGGGTTCTCCAGGCAAGGATACTGGAATGGGTAGCCATTCCCTTCTACAGGGAATCTTCCCAACCCAGGGATCGAACCCTCATCTCTTGAGTCTATTGCATTGGCACATGGGTTCTTTATCACCGGCACAACCTGGGAAGCCAAGGATTGATTTGTGGATACTGAAAAATTCTTGCATCACTGGGGTAAATCATACTTATTCATGGTGCATGATACATTTAATGTATTATTGGATTTTGCTTGCTGGTGTTTTGTGGAGGATTTTTGTGTCTATATTTGTTACTGATATTCACCTGTAGTTTTCTTCTCAGGGGTATCTTTGTCTGGTTTTGATATCAGAGTTATGGTGGCCTCATGGAATATATTTAGGAGTGTTCCTTCCTCTGCAATTTTTGGGAACAGTTACAGAAGGATAGATGTTAACTCTTATTAAATGTGTGATAGAAATTGCACATGAAGCCTTTTGTTTGTTTGGAATTTTTACATCACACTTTCAATTTCAGTACTTGTGATTGAACTTTTCATAATTTCATTTCTTCCTGTTCAGTCTTGGAAGATTCTACCTTTCTAAGAATTTGTCCATTTCTGCTAGTTTGTCCATTTTATTGGCATATAGTTGCTTGTAGTAGTTTCTTGTGATGACTTGTATTTCTGTGGTTTCAATTGTAACTTCTCTTTTTTCATTTTTTATTTTATTTTTGACTACACTGCATGGCTTGCACCATCTTATTTCCCCCACCAGGGACTGAACCCACACCCCTTGGCAGTGAAAGTGTGGAGTCCTAACCACTTGACTGCCAGGGAATTCTCTGTTTCTAATTTAATAAATTTGAACCCTCTCCTTTTTCTTTATGAGTCTGGCTAAAGATTTATCAATTTTATTTTCAAATAACCAGTTTTTAGTTTTATTGATCTTTTATATTATTTTCTTTATCTTTATTTCATTTATATCTTCTCTGCTCTTTATAATTCCTTTCCTTCTATGAACTTTGGGTTTTGTTTGTCCTTGATTCTTTAGTTACCTTAGGTGTGAAGTTAGTTTGTTTGAGAGTTTTCTTGTTTCCTGAGGTAAGGTTTTATTTATAAATTTCCCTCTTTGAACTGCTTTTGCTGCATCCGGTACATTTTGGATTGTAATTTTTTTTTTTGCTTTCATTTGTCTCTAGGTTTATTTCCTCTTTGATTTCTTCAGTGATTCATTTGTTGTTTAGTAACATACTGTTTAGCCTCCACATGTTTGTGTGTGTGTGTGTGTTTTACAATTTTTTCTTTTAGTTGATTTCTAATCTCACAGTGTTGTGATCAGAAAAGATGTTTGATATGATTTCAATTTTCTTAAATTTACCAAGATTTGATTTGTGACCCAGCATGTGATCTATCCTGAAGAATGTGCAATTGAGTAGACTATATAATTTGCTGCTTTCAGATGAAATGTTCTACAAATATCAATTAAGTCATCTGATTTAACATGTTATTTAAGGTCTGTGTTTCCTTATTAGTTTCCTGTCTGGATGATCTGCCCATTGGTGAAAGCAGGATGTTAAGTGAAGTGAAAATCATACAGTCATGTCTGACTCTTTGTGACCCCATGGACTATACAGTCCATAGAGTTCTCCAGGCCAGATTACTACAGTAGGTAGCCTTTCCCTTTTTGAGGGGATCTTCCCAACCCAGGGATTGAACCCAGGTTACGGGCATTGCAGCCAGATTCTTTACTAGCTGAGCCACAAGGGAAGTCCGGGCTGTTAAAGTCCCTCATTATTACTATGTTATTGTTGATTCCTTTTTTTTAATTGCTGCTCAGATAAGTTCAGTTCAGTCATTCAGTCCTGTCTGATTCTTTGCGACCCCATGGACTTCAGCACACCAGGCTTCCCTGTACATCACCAATTCATGGAGTTCACTCAAACTCATGTCCATTGAGTTGGTGATGCCATCAAACAATCTCATCCTCTGTCATTCCCTTCTCCTCCCACCCTCAGTCTTTCCCAGCATCAGGGACTTTTCAAATAAGTCAACTCTTCACATCAGGTGGTTCAGCTTCAACATCAGTCCTTCCAATGGATATTCAGGACTGATCTGCTTTAGGATGGACTGGTTGGATCTCCTTGCAGTCCAAGGGACTCTCAAGAGTCTTCTCCAATACCACAGTTCAAAAGCATCAATTCTTGGGCGCTCAGCTTTCTTCACAGTCCAACTCTCACATCCATACATGACTACTGGAAAAATCATAATCGTGACTAGATAAACCTTTGATGGCAAAGTCATGTCTCTGCTTTTTAATATGCTGTCTAGGTTGGTCATAACTTTCCGTCCAAGGAGTAAGCGTCTTTTAATTTCATGGCTGCAGTCACCATCTGCAGTGATTTTGGAGCCCCCCAAAAATAAAGTCTGACATTGTTCCCACTGTTTCCCCATCTGTTTGCCATGAAGTGATGGGACAAGATGCCATGATCTTAGTGTTCAGAATGTTGAGCTTTAAGCCAACTTTTTCACTCTCCTCTTTCACTTTCATCAAGAGGCTTTTTAGTTCCTCTTCACTTTCTGCTATAAGGGTGGTGTCATCTGCATATCTGAGGTTATTGATGTTTCTTACAGCAATCTTGATTCCAGCTTGTGCTTCTTCCAGCCCAGGGTTTCTGCATATAAGTTAAATAAGCAGGGTGACAATATACAGCCTTGATGTACTCCTTTCCCAGTTTGAAACCAGTCTGTTGTTCCATGTCCCATTGTAACTGTTGCTTCCTGACCTGCATATAGGTCTCTCAAGAGGCAGGCCAAGTGGTCTGGTATTCCCATCTCTTTAATACTTTTCTACAGTTTGTGGTGATCCACACAGTCAAAGGCCTTGGCATAGTCAATAAAGCAGAAATAGATGCTTTATGGAGCTCTCTTGCTTTTTCGATGATCCAGCTGATGTTGGCAATTTAATCTCTGGTTTCTCTGCCTTTTCTGAAACCAGTTTGAACATCTGGTAGTTCACAGTTTACAGACTGTTGAAGCCTGGCTTGGAGAATTTTGAGCATTACTCTGCTAGAATGTGAGATTACTACAATTGTGTGGTAGTTCGAGCATTGTTTGACATGTCTTTTCTTTGGGATTGGAATGAAAACTGACTTTTTTTCACTCCTGTAGCCACTGCTGAGTTTTCCAAAATGCTGGCATATTGAGTGCAGCACTTTCATAGCATCATTCTTCAGGATTTGAAATAGCTCAACTGGAATTCCATCATCTCCACTAGCTTTGTTTGTAGTGATGCTTCCTAAGGCCCACTTGACTTCACATTCCAGGATGTCTGGCTCTAGGTCTGATTACACCATCATGATTATCTGGGTCGTGAAGATCTTTTTTGTACAGTTCTTCTGTGTATTCTTGCCACCTCTTCTTAATGTTTTCTGCTTCTGTTAGGTCCATGCCATTTCTGACCTTTATTGAGCCCATCCTTGCATGAAATGTTTCCTTGTTATCTCTAATTTTCTTGAAGGAATCTCTAGTCTTTCCCATTCTATTGTTTTCCTCTATTTCTTTGCACTGATCGCTGAGGAAGGCTTTCTTATCTCTCCTTGCCATTCTTTGGAACTCTGCATTAAAATGGGTATATCTTTCCTTTTCTCCTTTGATTTTCACTTCTCTTCTTTTCACAGCTATTTGTAAGGCCTTCTCAGACAGCCATTTTGCTTTTTTGCATTTTTTTCTTGAGGATGGTCTTGATCCCTGTCTCCTGTACAATGTCACCAACCTCTGTCCATAGTTCATCAGACACTCTGTCTATCAGATCTAGTCCCTTAAATCTATTTCTCACTTCCACTGTATAGTTATAAGGGATTTGACTTAAGTCATACTTGAATGGTCTAGTGGTTTCCCCTACTTTCTTCAGTTTTAGTCTGCATTTAGCAATAAGGAGTTGATGATCTGAGCCATAGTCACCTCCCAGTCTTATTTTTGCTGACTATATAGAGCTTCTCCATCTTTGGCTGCAAAAAATATAGTCAATCTGATTTTGGTGTTTGCCATCTGGTGATGTCCATGTGTAGAGTCTTCTCTTGTGTTGTTGGAAGAGGGTGTTTGCTCTGCAAACAGGCCAGTGCATTCTCTTGGCAAAACTCTATTAGCCTTTGCCCTGCTTCATTCTGAACTCCAAGGCCAAATTTGCCTGTTACTCCAGGTGTCTCTTGACTTCTTACTTTTGCATTCCAGTCCCCTATAATGAAAAAGACATCTTTTGGGGGTGTTAATTCTAGAAGATCTTGGAGGTCTTAATGGAACCATTCAACTTCAGATTCTTCAACATTACTGATCGGGGCATAGACTTGGATTACTGTGATATTGAATGGTTTGCCTTTATGGCTGTTAGCATTTGTCATAAGTATTGAGGTGATCCTATGTTGGATGCATATGCATTTAAAATTGTTATATCTTCTTCTTAAATTGATCCTTTGATCATTATGTAGTGTCCTTCCCTGTCTCCTGTAACAATCTTTATTTTAAAGTCTATTTTGTCTGATATGATTTTTGCTCTTCTGTTTTGTTTTCATTTCCTTTTGCATGGAATGCCTTTTTCCACTCTCTCACTTGCAGTCTATGTGAAAGAGACACTTAAGAGTCTCTGTGTCTCTAGATCTGATGCACATCTCTTGTAGATAGCATATAAATAGGCCTTGTTTATGTATCCATTCAGCCAGTCTATGTATTGTGGTTAAAGCATTTTATCCATTTACACTTAAGGTAATTATTGCTATGCATGTTCTCTTTGCCTTTTTGTTAATTGTTTTGTATTTGTTTCTATATGTCTTTTTTCTTCCCGTCCTCTTTTGTTCTCTTCTGTTGTGATTTGATGACTACCTTTTGTATTGTGTTTTCATTACTTTTCCTTCTTTGTGTTTATGTATATTGTAGATTTTTGGTTAGTGACTTCCATGAGCTATTGATGTAGCAGTCTACATCATAGTTTCTTTGGATGTACAATATCTTTTTGGGTAGGTTGAAGTTCACTCAAACTAAAACTCTTGCACTTATACAGATCAAGAATTCAGTAGATTGCCCATCTATTTCTTTTCTAGGGACATGATGATTGACTAGGCCATGCCAATGGTCTCTGCAAGTTAGACTATTCTGTTTACTGCTTTGACTCCAGTCAGTTATGGCAACCAAGCCCATCTTGTCTTTGGTAATTAAGTTTCTTTTGGCACCTGCAACCCTAGGATCTAATTATCTTCATTGTATTTAAAGATTCTCATTCAGTAACAGCATTTTCTACTGTAACTTCTGACTTACAGAGAAGAGTGACCATAGAGTTTGTCAGTGATGCTACAAGTTCCCTCACAAATTTGTTTCTCACAGTCATGGTGAAAGGTGTGATCTCTAGGGTGGGTGATTGGACCTTAAATGATAAATCCACTCTAACATTCCAGTCTCCTTGAGCTTCTGGATCTCTTCCTTTATAGTATACCAAGGAAGTTCTGGTGTTTCAACTTTATTTAAACAAGTAACTTTTGGGCTCATTTTCAGCCAAACAATTGAATTTTTAGAACCATTCCTAACACCTTGAGCTAAAACTAATTCATAATTTCATTTTACTGGGTATATATCAGTACATTTTGCCTGACTCAATTTTATATTCCTTCCGTCATTATCCTACCCTCTCAATATATATTCCCACACATATACTCTAGTTTTATGTCTATATAAATTGGAAAAATCATGCACCTGATTTGGTGTGTAGCACACCTTTTAGTGGTTCACTCTTCAAGGTCTTCTGGGACTTGAGTCTAGGTGTATATCTAAAAGCAAAGAGGGGTTGTGAGGTAGGTGCTGAGGAGAGTTAGCAGTGCTTTGCAAGGGAACTACCTTAAGGGAGGCCCTTACAGATTTTTCAGGCAAACCAGAGTTAACCTTCATGGGAAGAGGTGGAAAGGCTGGTGAGAAGACTCAGTAGAATTTAGGGATCTGACATGCCCAGCTTCACTGGAATCTTTCCATAGGCGCCCACTCCTATTTTCAGGATCTTATTCCTTCCTAATCAGTGCCCTCATTTGAGCAGAACTTCAGTGTACTCCTCAGTCCTCATCCTGCACATTTTTTACCCTTGTTTTTTTCTTGGGTCCTGATTTGAAAATGTACTACCCCATTCATGATTGAAAGAAATTAAAAGACACTTGCTCTTTGGAAGAAAAGCTATGACAAACCTAAACAGCATATTAAAAAGCAGATTCACTTTGCCAACAAAAATCAATATAGTCAGAGCTGTTGTTTTTCCAGTAGTCATGTATGGATGTCAGAGCTGGACCATAAAGAAGGCTGAGCAAAGAATTGATGCTTTCAAACTGGTGCTGGAGAAGAGACTTGAGAGTCCCTTGGACAGCAAGGAGAGCAACCAGTCAATCCTAAAGGAAGTGAACCCTGAATATTCATTGGAAAGACTAATGCTGAAGCTGAAACTCCAATACTTTGGTCACCTGATGTGAAGAGCTGACTCACTGGGAAAGACCCTGATGCTGGGAAAGGTTGAGGGCAAGAGGAGAAGGAGGCTACAGAGGATGAAATGGTTGGATGACATCATCGACTTAATGGACATAAGTTTGAGCAAACTCAGGGAGATAGTGAAGAACAGGAAGACTGGTGTGCTGCAGTTCATGGGGTTGCAGAGTCAAACACGACTTAGCAACTAAACAATAAATTCATGATTTTTCCATACAATTTTGCTCTACTGACAGAATGAAATCTTGAATGGCAAAATGGGATACAAGGATACAACACCCATATCCAACCCCCATCTCCAAGTACCAACTGGGGAATTTCACTACCACTTGTCAAGTGCTCAGAAGATTGGTGTACATGACCAAGGCTTTTCTTGTCCTCTCTATAATACATTTCCTTTTTAGTAGCTTCCAAAACACACACTCTCAATTAACTGGGAAACAAAAGTCATTTTCCAAACCAGTAGACTATAGTTAGTGCAGTGAAATTGCATTTTATGCCGAGGTCAAATTCTAAAGGGGATCAAATTTTTAAGGGAAAATCACATATAGTCAAAATAATCTTTTAAAGTTACATGCAAAAGACCTAGACAATATCTATCAATAGAACCAGCGTTGCAAAAGATCACTGTTTCTTCAGTTGAATACCAGATTAAGCAGGTGGCTTGAGTTTCAGGTCTTGTTGTCTGAAAACCATGTATGTTTAAACACTAAAAACCACACTAATGGTGGTGACATACTTACACTATGAGGAGCACACAGGACCTGACATCATCTAAGTGAAGGACAGATTCAAGTCTCCCAATCCTCACTAAGACGTAGACTTACTGAGTGGAATGGTAGGTGGATTCATTCCCATTTTTGGTATTCTTTTTTCCCACATGTGTATATAATGTGACTCTACTATCCAGAGGAAGTCATGCAACCCCATAAGGGTACTTTTGGATACAAAGTCAGAAAATGCCTCTCAAACTGAAATTATTAAGAATCAATAGGAATGGGAGATTAACAACATCTAACCAACCTGGATAGAAAGTATATGCTTATAAAATTGTTACTTGAGTGTTTCCCACATTTCAATAAAGTATATTCCATGTTTTCTAAACATAATCAAGGACATGAAAAGCCTTCCAAGTTCAATCAGGCTGATTCTGAAGTAGAAGTGATTGGAATGGAATTCATTGAGGGGAGTTGTCTTGGGTTCAACCATAAGAAAGATGAGGTCATTGTTGTGTTGTCATAACAAAAGGAAAGTTTACACAGAATCTTGAAAAATATCCAAGAATTTGTCAGTGTTGATCAGCTCTGTGCAAGGAAGAGAGTTGTATGTGGCAGGCCTAAATTTTGGTTCTTATAGAGATATATTCCACTAAGGAGTGCAAACATTTCCCAGATTCCTTTGTGTTCTGCAGGAACTATCTGTAAAGATTAGCCAATTCCTTTTGCTCAGAGTCTAACTATACACAGCCTTTTCTGATTTCCATAATAACAACTAATATTTTTTGAGTGCTTATTATGTGATAGGCACATTTTGCTTTGACTCAACACTCTAAGCAGGCTACTAGTCATTTTATTTCATTACTTTAACTTTGTTTTCTATTTAAATTTCTATCTTCTTCACTATTAGAGGACTAAAAGCTGAGAGAAGTTGCCAAAAAAGCAGAGTCCTTTAGGGCTTGTTCTCAGATGTATGCACTTTGGTGCTGAAAGAAAACTGCTTGGCCACTGTGATGAATCCCCTTTGGAGTATCTGCATACTGCATATAATTCCCTAAATTCTCCTCCATTTTCTACTCTCTTCCTTATAGGGGTGATACTGTGGCAGTGAATACAGTTTATAATTGTTGTTCCAATCCTAGGCCTAAGTCAGTTGGCCCAAGGATGAGCATGTGAGTTTTTAGAAGCTCTTTCCAGGAGTTTGAAATTACAGTGGCGAGAGAGAGGGAGGGTTGTTTATTTTCTGTGGCGGAGCCTTAGAAAGTAAACAATAATACCATGGCCCTGAAGGGAAGCTATATTTCCCCATGCTTTCTGAGAAGCAGAGAAACTGTTCATCAGAGAGTGAAACAAAAAAAAAACATTATAAAAGGAAGGATAAATGATATTGTCTCATTTTCTAAAGACTTTGTAGCTGCTTGTTTCAGTCCATTCCTGAGATCCAGTAATGGTTTTGATCTTGGATTTTGTGAGACACCTTTAAATGCTTAAAATAAACTCCTCTATTTTTTCCTGAAGTAGCTTTCACTGATTTCTGTTACTTGTAGCTGAAGAATCTTAGTACAGACACCTTAGTCAGGTTGAACATTATACCTAAGTCCCTGAACTAATTTCCTTTAATTTGTATATTAGCACTTTGTCCAAACAATGTCCAAGAGTGCCCCCTACCCTCTGCTTCAGTCCATTCTCCAGGCCCTTTCTTTCCACTGGCTAACATGCTGCAGTTCAGTTATTCTTGCTAGTACTCCAGTAGGTGAGGTAGAGCCAAGCCACAGATCAATGCCAGCAAAGTAGTTGTGTTCATTTCCAGTAGATGATTTACATATATGAATTTATAATAGGTTGGGAGGTTGTTGTGGAGGAAGTGGAAGGATGGAGAGTTCCAGAGTGAACATAGACACCAAATATGTAGATGAATAAAACACATTTATCAGACAATCTATAGGATCTCAGAAAGGATATAGCAGAGAACTCTATGTCAATTATCCAAAAATTAAGTTGTCATGTAAGTAAACTGCTATATGATGTGTAGGTCTGCTTCTGCAGCAGGGAGGGCAGAAATGTAACAAACAGATAAAGAATAAGCAGCCAGAAAAGATAAGAAATCCAAGGCAGGGAAAGGGAGGGGCAAATTTGAAGGTATAAGGTGATATGTTGGAAGAAAAATGAGACAGAAAACCCTAGAGACAAATCAGAACATTCTAAAAGCATCAATTTAAGAACTTGTTGATTTATCTAGAGGTCAACCAAACCAGGCAGGGTAGTCCATGTTTTGCTGATAAAGCTAGAAGAGCCAAGAGGCTTAAAGGCAGTGACTTGGGCTTTCCTGATTATTTCTGGAAGATCACACTCCTACCCCCATACTTATATCAGCATGATTTGGATAAGCCCCTTTCTAATTGCCACTGCAGCTCTTCAACCTATGTCAAATGATCATGCATTCTATCAAAGAGCTCCATTTCATTCCATTCTGGTTTCATCACAGTTGTGCTTGCAACTAATATCTATCATTATTTGGTGCAAATTTAGTGTAAATGAAATCCAGTTTTATATTTGGTAATTTTATCCAGAGTAAAATATCCCATTATAATCCATGAAAAATTAAAGAACAGAGAGTTTACTCAGGCTCAACTGGTTACAAGAAACTCACTCAAGTTAACTCATATAAAGTTAAGCTTACTCTAAGGCAATAAGTAAAGTAATGATGTAGAAGTAGTATAGAAATACAAGAAAAAACACTGTAATGGAAATGAACATCATCAATATTAGACTGGGGGATAGTTTTGGCTTTAAGGTAGCACAAAAGAATTTCAGTAAGAGTTTAGAGTCTTTATTCTAGTGACTAAGTGATTGCTTCTTTCCATCCCACTGCCACTTGGCTGCCTCTAATTATTTATTATTACTCATAATTCTCCCTAACTTAGAGAATTAGGAGAATTCTCCATAGCTTATCATGGCTTCTCCAACCCCAAATATACTTTGTGATCTTTTAGAGATAACAATTCAGTTTGTTTTTTAATTATTGTTGCTTTCTGTTTCATATTTTATATTTAAGAAATAAAGTATCTGACTAGCCCAGATAATTTTCTCAACCCAGTTTATACAGGCCAGCTTATGCCCTTTTAAAAGGTCTTTTTCCATCCCTTGCCAAAACATTTTGTAGTTGCAGCATGAGGAAGAAGAACGAGGGGAGTCACATGGTAGAAAATGTGGCTACGTGGCCAATGCCAGTGGTGGGCAAGGCAGTTTCACTAAGAGTATGGTGTGGGTAATTCTAGTACCTTAATTAACATATCCATGTAGGAAAATTATAAAGATCCAGAAGAGCATAAGAGAGTGGAGTGTGCCATAATGTGGAAGGAAGGAAAATGGCTGAGATACTGGTTGATTTCTCAATCTAAGGTTGAGAAAGGTCTTTAGACCCAAACAGTAAAACAGTTGTGATGGGACTCCCTTATAGGGACATTACTTGTATTATACTTTGGACAAAGCAATTATATATATTAACTCATTTCTGGTTTCATATTATCTCTGAAGAATAGTTATTATTAACCCAATAGTACAGATGAAGAAACTGAAGCACAAAGAGTAATACCTAAACTTATGAACAAATAAATGACAGAGAAAGGGTATAAGCCTAGGGAGCCCAGGATCTATTCTACATATTCTTTGATTTATTCAGTGGCTCGTTGGTTATTTAGTAACATACTGTGTTTGTGTTTAGTAACTTCCATGTGTTTGTGGTTTTTTGCAGCTTTTTCTTGTCATTCATTTCTAGTTTTATATTGTTGCAGCTGGAAAAGACGCTTGATATGAATTCAATATTCTTAAATTTATTGAGACTTATTTTGTGGCCTAACATGTGATCTATCCTAGAGAATGTTCCATGTGCACTTGAAAAGAATGTATTTTCTGTAGCTTTTGGTTGGAATATTCTACACATATTTATTAATCCCCTCTGATCTAGGCCAGTGTTTCCTCATTGAATTTCTGTCTGGATGATATGTCCATTGATGTAAGTAGGGTGTTAAAGTTCCCTACTATTTTCAAGCTACTTGTCAATTTCTACTTTTATGTTTGTTAACATTTGCTTTCTGTATTAGGTACTCCTGTGTTGGGTGCATATATAGATTTAGAATTGTTATATCTTCTTTTTTTTATTGTTTTTGCCATACAATGACATGATATCACCATGGATTTACATATGCTTCCCCTCCAGAACCCCCCTCCCTCCTCCCTCCCCCCCGGGAAATCTCGCTGCACCAGCCCCGAGCATCAATCCTGGGCTGGCGATTGATTAGACATATGATAATTAACATGTTTCAATGCCCTTCTCCCATATCATCCCACCCTTACCCTCATCCACAAAGTCCACGAGTCTATTCTATACATCTGCATTCCTTTTGCTGTCTCGCATGTTGGGTTCTCGTTACCATCTTTCTAAAATCCATATATATGCGTTAATATACTATATTGTTGTTTTTGCTTCTGGCTTACTTCACTCTGGATAATGGGCTCCAGTTTCGTCCATCTGAGTAGAATTGCTTCAAATGAATTTTTTTTTTTAATGCTGAGTAATATTCCATTGTGTATATGTACCACAGCTTTCTTATCCATTCGTCAGTTGATGGGCATCTAGGTTGCTTCCATGTCCTGGCTATTGTAAACAATGCAGCGATGAACATTGGGGTACACGTGGCTCTTTCAATTCTGGTTTCCTCGGTGTATATGCCCAGCAGTGGGATTGCCGGGTCATATGGCAGGTCTATTTGCAGCTTTTTAAGGAACCTCCACACTGTTTTCCATAGTGGCTGTACTAGTTTGCATTCCCACCAACAGTGTAAGAGGGTTCCCTTTTCTCCACATCCTCTCCAGCATTTATTGCTTGTAGACTTTTGGATGGCAGCCATTCTGACTGGTGTAAAGTGGTACCTTATTGTGGTTTTGATTTGCATTTCTCTGATAATGAGTGATGTTGAACATCTTTTCATGTGTTTGTTAGCCATTTTTATATCTTCTTTGGAGAAATGTCTGTTAAGTTCTTTGGCCCACTTTTTAATTGGGTTGTTTATTTTTCTAGAATGGAGCTGCTTGTATATTTTTGAGATTAATTGTTTGTCCGTTGATTCATTGGCTATTATTTTCTCCCATTCTGAAGGCTGTCTTTTCACCT
>ML663485.1:2471979-2550532 GCA_007570785.1 Antilocapra americana | reverse complement strand
TTGTATTTCCATACAAATTGAGAAATTATTTGTTCTAATTCTTTGAAAAAGACCTCTGGTAGCTTGATAGGAATTGCACTGAATCTATAAATTGCTTTGGGTAGTATACTCATTTTCACTATATTGATTCTTCCAATCCATGAACACGGCACATTTCTCCATCTGTTTGTGTCCTCCTTGATTTCTTTCATCAGTGTTTTATAGTTTTCTATATACAAGTCTTGATTCTTTAGGTAGAAATACTCCTAAGTATTTTATTCTTTTTGTTGCGATGGTGAATGGAATTGTTTCCTTAATTTCTCTTTCTGATTTCTCACTGTTAGTGTATAGGAATGCCAGGGATTTCTGTGTGTTGATTTTGTATCCTGAAACTTTGCTATATTCACTGATTAGCTCTAGTAATTTTCTCGTAGAGTCTTTAGGGTTTTCAATATAGAGGATCATGTCATCTGCACACAGAGAGAGTTTTACTTCTTCATTTCCAATCTGGATTCCTTTGATTTCTTTATCTGCTCTGATTGCTGTGGCCAAGACTTCCAAAACTATGTTGAAAAGTAGTGGTGAGAGTGGGCACCCTTGTCTTGTTCCTGACTTCAGGGGGAATGCTTCCAGCTTTTCACCATTGAGGATAATGTTTGTTGTGGGTTTGTCATATATAGCTTTTATTATGTTGAGGTATGTTCCTTCTATTCCTACTTTTTGGAGGGTTTTTATCATAAATGGATGTTGAATTTTGTCAAAGGCTTTCTCTGCATCTATTGAGATAATCATGTGGTTTTTATTTTTCAATTTGTTAATGTGGTGTATTACATTGATTGATTTACGAATATTGAAGAATCCTTGCATCCCTGGGATAAAGCCTACTTGGTCATGATGTATGATCTTTTTGATGTGTTGTTGGATTCTATTTGCTAGAATTTTGTTGAGGATTTTTGCATCTAAGTTCATCAATGATATTGGCCTGTAGTTTTCTTTTTTTGTGGCATCTTTGTCTTGTTTTGGAATTAGGGTGATGGTGGCCTCATAGAATGCGTTTGGAAGTTTACCTTCCTCTGCAATTTTCTGGAGGAGTTTGAGTAGAATAGGTGTTAGCTCTTCTCTAAATTTTTGGTAGAATTCAGCTGTGAAGCCATCTGGTCCTGGGCTTTTGTTTTTTGGAAGATTTCTGATTACGGTTTCAATTTCCGTGCTTGTGATGGGTCTATTAATATTATCTATCTCTTCCTGGTTTAGTCTTGGAAAGTTGTACTTTTCTAGGAATTTGTCCATTTCATCCAAATTGTCCAGTTTATTTGCATATAGTTGCTGATAATAGTCTCTTATGATCCTTTGTATTTCTGTGTTTTCTGTTGTGATCTCTCCGTTTTCATTTCTAATTCTGTTGATTCGGTTCTTCTCCCTTTGTTTCTTGATGAGTCTGGCTAATGGTTTGTCAATTTTATTTATCTTCTCAAAGAACCAGCTTTTGGCTTGGTTGATTTTTGCTATGGTCACCTTTGTTTCCTTTGCATTTATTTCTGCCCTGATCTTTAAGATTTCTTTCCTTCTACTAGACCTGAGCTTCTGCATCTCTTCCCTTTCTAGTTGCTTTAGGTGTAAAGTAAGGTCATTTATTTGATTTTTTTCTTGTTTCCTGAGGTGAGCTTGTATTGCTATGAACTTTCCCCTTAGCATTGCTTTCACAGTGTCCCATAGGTTTTGGGCTGTTGTGTTTTCATTTTCATTCGTTTCCATGCATAACTGAATTTCATTTTTGATTTCTTCTCTGATTTGTTGGTTATTCAGCAGTGTGTTGTTGAGCCTCCATATGTTGGAAGTTTTGAAAGGTTTTCTCCTGTAGTTGATATCTAATCTCACTGCATTGTGGTCAGAAAAGATGCTTGGGATGATTTCAATATTTTTGAATTTATCAAGGTTAGATTTATGGGCCAGGATGTGATCGTTCCTGGAGAAGGTCCCATGTGCGCTTGAGAAAAAGGTGAAATTCCTTGTTTTGGGGTGGAATGACCTATAGATATCAATTAGGTCTAGTTGGTCTATTGTATCATTTAAAGTTTGAATTTCCTTGTTACTTTTCTGTCTAGTTGATCTGTCCAATGGTGTGAGTGGTGTATTAAAGTCTCCCACTATTATTGTGTTGTTGTTTATTTCCCCTTTCATACTTTTTAGCATTTGCCTTACATATTGTGGAGCTCCTATGTTAGGTGCATAAATATTTATAATTGTTATTTCTTCTTCCTGGATTGATTCTTTGATCATTATGTAATGTCCATCTTTATCTCTTTTCACTGCCTTTATTTTAAAGTCTACTTTATCTGATATGAGTATTGCCACTCCTGCTTTCTTTTGGTCTTTATTCGCATGGAATATCTTTTTCCAGCCTTTAACTTTCAGTCTATATGTGTCCCTAGGTTTGAGGTGGGTCTCTTGTAGAAAACATATATAGGGGTCTTGTTTCTGTATCCAATCGGCCAATCTTTGTCTTTTGGTTGGGGCATTCAGCCCGTTTACATTTAAGGTAATTATTGATAAGTATGATCCCGTTGCCATTTATTTTATTGTTTTGGGTTCCAGATTATCTATCCCATCCGTGTTTCCTATCTAGGCAAGTTCCTTTCGCATTCGTTGGAAGGCTGGTTTGGTGTTGCTGAATTCTCTCAGTTTCTGCTTGTCTGAGAAAATTTTGAATTCTCCTTCAAATTTGAATGAGATCCTTGCTGGGTACAGTAATTGTTATATCTTCTTGTTAGATCAATTCCTTTATCATTATGTGTGCGTGTGTGTGCTAAGTCACTTCAGTCATGTCTGACTCTTTGCAACTTTATGGACCATAGCCCATCAGGTTCCTCTGTACATGGCATTCTCCAAGCAAGAATACTGGAGTGGGTTTCCATGCCCTCCTCCAGGGGATTTCCCTACCCTGGGATCAACCCCAGGTTTCATGTCTCCTGCATTGACAGGTGGATTCTTTACCACTAATACCACCTGGGAAGCCCTATCATTGTGTAATACTCTTTTTACAGTCTTTGTTTTAAAGCCAGGTGGTATTAGTGGTAAAGAACCCACCTGCCAATGCAGGAGATGTAAGAGATGTGGGTTCGATCCCTGGACTGGGAAGATCCCCTAGAGAAGACAGCCCACTCCAGTATTCTTTCCTGGAGAATCCCATGAACAGAGGGGCCTGGAGGGCTACAGTCCATGGGGTTGCAAAGAGTCAGACGTGACTGAGTGACTAACACTTTGTCTAATACAAGTACTGCTATCCCAGCTTTCTTTTCATTTCCATTTTCATAGAATACCTTTACCCATCCCCTTACTTTAAGTCTCTGTGAGTCTTTAGATTTGAGGTGAATTTCTTGTAGGCACAATATATGTAGGAAAATCTTGTTTTTTATCCGTCCAACTACTCCATGACTTTTGATTGGAGCATTTTGTCTATTTACATTTAAAGTAACTATTGATAGGTATATACTTATTGCCATTTTGTTAATTATTTTAAGGTTGTTTTTGTAGTTCTTTTTTGTTCTTTTCCTTTTCTTTTGCCCTCTTCCCTTGTAATCTGATAGCTATCTTTAGTGTTATGTTTGGTTTCCTTTCTCTTTGTGTGTTTGTGCATCCACTATAGATTTTGTAGTTTGTGGTTACCATGATGTTTACATATAACAGACTATACATATGTATGTGATTATTACTTTTAACTGTTTTTTGTTGTGATAAAAGTAAAATAATATGCAGTATATTACTTTAAACATATTTAACTGTACAGTTCAATGGCACCAAGTACATTCACATTGTTGTACAACTCTCACCATCATTCATCTCCCAAATTTCTCACCTTCCTAAACTGAAACTTTGTCCCCATTAAAAGCTAACTCCCCATTCCCTTCCTCCAGCCCCTTGCCCCTGGCATCTACCAATTTACTTTTTGACTATGAATTGGAGTATTTTACATACTTCGTGTAAGTGGAATCATACAGTATTTATCTGTACCTACTGTATATTGGAATGAATTTTTAAGGTTGACTTAATATACATCCTACAAACAGATTATACCTTCTCCCCCCACCCCCACTACACAGTGGGTTCTCATTAGTTATGTAATTTATACATAATATTGTGTAAGCCATACCACTGATATAGTGGTATCATGTAAGATTCCCATAGTAGTGTGTACATGTCAATTCCAGTCTCCCAATTTGTCCTCCCCTTTGCCCCTTTGGTGTCCATATGTTTGTTCTCTACATCTGTGTCTCTATTTCTTCTTTGCAAATAGGTTCTTCTGTATTTTTTTTTCTAGATTCCACTTATATGTGCTAATATATAATATTTGTTTTTCTAACTTTACTCTGTATGACTGTCTCTAGATCCATCTGTATCTCTGCAAAATGACACAATTTCATTCCTTTTATAGCTGTGTAATATTCCACTATATATATGTATCACATCTTCTTTATCCATTCATCTTTCAGTGAACATTTAGGTTGCTTCCTTGTACAATAGCCATTGCTGACTATTGTAAATAGTGCTGCAATGAACATTGGGGTGCATGTAATTTGAATTATGGTTTTCTATGGGTATATGCCCAGAAGTAGCCTTGCTGGGTCATATAGTAGTTCTACTTTTAGTTTCTTAAGGAACCTTCATACTATTCTCCATAGTGGCTGTATCAGTTTACATTCCCACCAACAGTCTAAGAGTTTCCCTTTTCTCCACACCCTCTCCAGCCTTTATTGTTTGTAGATTTTTTGATGATGGCCATTCTGACTGGTATGAGGTGATACCTCATTGTAGTTTTGATTTGCATTTCTCTAATATTTAGTGATGTTGAGTATCTTTTCATGTTCCTGTTGGCCATCTTTATGTATTCTATGGAGAAATGTCTATTTGGGTTTTCTGCCCATTTTTTATTGGTTTGTTTGTTTTTCTGGTATTGACCTGCATAAACTGTTTGTGTATTTTGGAGATTAATTCCTTGTCAGAAGCTTCATTTGCAAATATTTTCTCCCATTCTAAGTGTGGTCTTTTCATATTGTTTATGGTTTCCTTTGCTGCGCAAAAGTTTTTAAGTTTAATTAGGTCCCATTTGTTTATTTTTGCTTTTATTTTCATTACTCTAGGAGGTGGGCCATAAAAGATCATGCTGAAATTTATGTCAAAGAGTGTTCTGCGTATGTTTTCCTCTATGAATTTTATAGTGGCTGACCTTACAGTTAGGTCTCTAAATCACTTTGGGTTTATTTTTGTGTATGATATTAGAGAGTTGTATGTGATTATTTTAAGTTGATGATCTCTTAGATTTAAATACATCTTAATAACCCTGCATTTTTACTCCCTTTCCCACATTCAATATTTTTGACATCATATTCTATACATTTCTGTTTTGTGTATCCCTTAGTTACATATTGTGGCCACAGATGATTGTACTACTTTTGTCTTTTAACCTTCCTACTAGCTTTATAAATGATTGATCTACTTTTACTGTATATTTGTCTTTACCAATGAGATTTTTTTCCCATTATTTTCACATTTCTAATTGTGATCTTTTCTTTCCCACTTAAATAAACCCCTTTAACATTTTTTATAGAACCAGATTAATGATGCTAAACTCTTAGCTTTTAAAGGTCTATAAAACTATAGTCTCCTTCAAATCTGAATGATAGTCTTACCAGGTAAAGTTTTCTTGGTTGTAGGCTTTTTTTTCTTTTAACACTTAAGTATATCCTGTCACTTCCTTCTGATTTGCAAAGTTTCTGCTGGAAAATCAGCTGATAGTCTCATGGGAGTTCCCTTGTATGTAACTAGTTGCTTTTCCTTTGCTGTTTTTAATACACGCATGCTCAGTTACTTCAGTCGTGTCCATCTCTCTGCAACTCCATGGACTGTAGCCTGCCAGGCTCCTCTGTCCATGAGATTTTCCCAGCAAGAATACTGAAGTGGGTTGCCATCCCTTCTCTGGGGACTCTTTTCAGCTCAGGGATTGAAACCATGTCTCCTGTCTCTCCTGCACTGGCAGGTGGATTCTTTACTGCTGAGCCACCAGGGAAGCCTCCTACTGTTTTGAATAACCTCTCTTTAACTTTTGTCATTTTAATTATAATGTTTCTTAGTGTGGACGTTTAGGGGTTGATTTTGCTTGGAATTCTCTGTGCTTCCTAGATCTGGATGTCTTTATTATATATTTAATGGAAATAGAAATATGTGAAAAGTATGTTTGTCATCTCTCCCACCTCTGCTTTTTTGGTAAAGCAAGAACCTAAAGTACCCCTAATATATGTGTATATGTCTATATATGATATTAAAAATATGGAGAAAAATATGGAATGTTATGAAAATTTAAAAAATATGTTAACAATGGTAGGGTGGGGGATCATGTTGATATGCTCTCTTCTCTTCAGAAGAGAGAAAGTAGGGAAAAATGGAAAGAAAAAACATTAAAAAAGGCATATATAGGACTGCATTTAAGAATTTAAAGTAAAAATATATAGACTCATTGTGGGAAATGTGAATAATATACCAATGTATAAAAATTAAACTTCAAAATTTTCCCCAAGTCTCAGCTCCCAGCAATAACCTCTAATAGCATTTGATGTATGTTTTTCCAGATAGACACCCTTTTCTACATCTTGTTTTTATGTTAAGGGAAGATTTATTGAACTATATTATACATACGGAGAAATACACAAGTCATAAATATATGGCTTGATGATGTTTTACAATGTTAAGTCATCCCTATACTCAGTATCCAGATCACACATAACATTGCTTGTACTCCAGCAGTGCCCTGAGGCTCCTTCCAGCCACACCCCACCCTTCAAGGGTAACCACTATTCTGACTTAATGTATTGATCCATCTTTTCCTTTACATGAGCAGCTTTTGTATGAGACTGACTGGTTATTTATTCCCTCATCAAAAATGTTAACTATCAAAATTTTTATCTTTGCCCATTGGAAAAAGATGTTTCATTGTTGCTTTAATTTGCATTTATTTACTTACAAGTGAAGTTGAGTGTTTCATATATATGTCAATTGACCATTTACATTTTTTTCTATGAATGGCCTGTCAAGTATTTTCTCCCATTTTTTACTGGGTTATTTGTCTTTTTCTTATTGATTTTTAAAAACTTGCTATATATTAATTGTATACATTCCCTATTGCTGTGTACATTATTTGATGGGTAGTTAAATTATTTCTAATTTCTTATTTATTTAAATAGTGCAGCAATAAATATTCTTGAACAAACTCATAAGTGAATATTCTTGAATGTTTATATATATTTATCTATTTTCAAAAAGAAGAATTGATAGGGAAAATGTATGTACTTTTGAACTGATTTATTAAATCTTGAGTAGATATAGTCATAAAATATATACAACATACAAGGCATATAGTCTTACTGAGGTTCAGCTAACACACAAATAACTGTACATATTTAAAGTATATAATGTAAGTTTTTACATATGATATACCCACAAAACTATCACCACAATCAAGATAATAAACATATTCACGACCCCAGAGTTTTTTCTTGGTGCTTTGTAATCATTTTTTTTATTGCTGAGCAGTATTCTGTAGTTTTGTTATCCATTCACTTGTTGGTGGACAAGTGTGTAATTTCAAGTTTGAGCTATCTGAAATGTTGTTATGAACACTTATGTAGGAATGTTTGTATGGATATATGCTTCAGTTTTCTTGGGAAAATATCTAAGAGTGGAATGATTTGATCTCACAATAGATGTTTGTTGCACCTAACAGTAACTACAAAACTGTTTTCAAACTTGGTTTCCAAGATCATCCCACATTTGGAGATTCACTAGAAGGATGCACAGGACACTGCATATAGTTCTACTCCTGACAGATTTATTATAATGATGTAGTAAAGGTGGATAGTATGATCATTATGGGGAAAAAATAGACTTTACTAGAGGAATCTCTATGCAGGCTTCCTTATACTCTCTTCCTCCCATTAGTGGTCACACAAAGAGCACTATTCCCTTAATGACAAAATGCACCAACATATGCACTGCATTTCTGCCAAGAAAGGCCCATTGAAGACTCAGTGCTCAAGGGTTTCATTTGGAGCTGGTCACATAGGCACCCTCTGTCTAGCACATACCCAAATCCCAGACTCCCAGAAGAATAACAGGTATACAACATAAACCTTATCTTAGTCATTTGTACAGTCTATGAACAGTAAACCATCTTTATCAGTTTTGGGAAGGTCAAGTAAGGAACCTCAGTATTTCATTACCAGCCAATAATGAGCTGCCCACCTGATGGTGTTACTGGAGACCATGTCGAAAACTTGGGCTTTCATTTCCCCTGGCAATAAGGAAGTTTCTCTCCCACTCCCTTCTGGAGTAGCATCAGAAGAGGCCTAGGAAAGAGTCAGGATTTCACCATAATTGAGTAATAACAAGAATATCTGCACTATGTTGTCAATGGAGAAGACATGAGGAGCCGGAACATTCATCACCACCTGTAAGTAATGAGGATATCACTCATCCTCTGTCAATGGAAGCCAAGTAAGGCAGTGGGAATTCTATTTACATCCACCTAGAAGTAATAAGGCAGTACCTCTCTTCCTCTGCAAGAGTGATAACAGAGAAACCAGCTACAATAGAGGATTTTAAATAATGTCCAGTGTCTCATAATATAATATGATAATGTCCAGGTTTAAATTGAGAATCACTTATCAAACCAAGAAATAGGAAGATATCAAAGTTAATGGGAAAAAAATAGTCAATAGTCCAGCCAGTGCTTAGATGCCAGAAATGTTAGAATTATCTGACAAAAATTTTAAAGCATCCTTGATAAAAATGCTTCAATAAGAAATGACAAACACACGTGAGACACATGAAAAAAGAAAGTTCCAACAAAAATGTAAGACATATAGAAGAAAAAAATGGGAATTTTACAAGTAAAAATTTGCACAGTAATTGAAATAAAAAACTCAGTGGATGGACTCCACAACAGAATAGAGGAGCCAGACAAAAGAATCAGTGAACTAGAAGACAGTACAATAGAAATGATCCAATCTGAACAACAGAGAGAAAAATACTGAACAAAATGAAAAGAGACTCAGGGACATGGGAGACTACAAAACGAAGATTTAACATCTGTGTCATCAGAGTCCCAAAAGGAGAGGAGAAAGGTGAGGCTGAATACATACTCAAAAAATTTGTAGCTGAAAACCTCAAATTTAGAGACTTAAGAATCAGAACAAACCCCAAACAGATAAAACTCAAAGTTATGCATACAAAGACACACGCTAAATAGTCTTCTGAAAATGAAAGACAAAACAAACAAACAAACAGCCCTTAAAAGCACCCAAATAAAAACAGCACCTTATCTATGGTGGAAAAATAATTGGAGTGACAGTAGATTTATCATATAAAACCAAGGCAATGAGAAGGAATTCACACACTATTTTTCAAATGCGTAAGAATTGTTAACTCAGAATCCAATACTTATTGAAAATATCTTTTTGGGAAAAAGGAGAAATCAAGACATTCTTAGATAAAGGAAAATTAAGATAATTTATCAATAACAGGTATACCTTGAAGAAAATCTAAGGGAAATTCTCTAAATAGAAAGGAAAAAATAAGGAAACTTGGCACATAGGAAGGTAGAAAGAACCTGGTAAGCAAAAATATGAGTAAATACAATAGGCTTTTTTCCCCTCCTCCTGAGTTTTCTAAATTATATTTGATTGTCAAAACCAAAAAACATAGCACTGCTTGATGTTCTAAATGTATATAGAGAAAAAATTTAAGCAAATATATTATAAGCAGGAGTGAGTAAAGGGACATTAAAGAAGGTATAATTTGTATATTTCACTGGAACTGGTAAAGTGATGACACTAGTAGGCTGTGATAAGCTATGCTTATGAAATGTAATATCTAGAGCAACCACAAATAAAAATATACAGAGAAGCATACTTTTAAAGACTATAAATATAAATGGAATTCTAAAAACTTTTCAAGGCACCCACATGAAGGCAAGAAAAAGAAAACAGAAAGGAAAATGAAAGATAAAACAAAAAATAAAATGGTATACTTATGTGCTAACATAACAATAGTTATAAGAAATACAAATGGTCTAAATACACTAATTAAAAGATAGAGACTACTAGAGTGGATTAAAAAGTATTACTACACAACTATATGCTATCTAAAAGAAATTCGCTTCAACTATAAACATATAGTCAGGTTGAAAAGAAAAGGATGAAAAAATATAATGCAGACATTAATCAAGGGAAGGCAGGAGTGGCTATACCATCAGATAAAGTAGATTTTAAAGCAAAAAACTTACAAAAGACAGATAAGGACATTATATAATGATAAAAATGTCACTCTATCAAGAAGACATAATAATCCTAAATGTTATGCACTCCCCAAAAAGAGCTATAAAACATGTGAAATAAAGACTATCATAATAAATAAAAGTAGGAATATTAAAATCCACAATTATGCTTGGGGACTTCAAATCTCCTATCTAAACAATTGATAACATAACTAAACAGAAAATCGGTAAGAATATACAAGAATTCATACTACTACCAACCAACATAATTTCATTGACATTTATAGAACAATCTACTCAAAAAGAGCAGAATACATGCTCATTGCAAGTGCTCATGGAAACATATACCAAGATAAACCATATCCTGGGCCTTAAAACAAACCTCAATAAATTTAAAGAACTAAAATCACACAGACTGTGTTCTCAGAGCACAGTGGAATCAAACTGGAAATTAGTAAGAGGAAAAGAAGAACATCTCCAAACACTTGGCAACTAAACAGCACAATTTTAATCCATGGATCAAAGACGAAAGTAATAAGTATATAGAACTGAATGCAAATGAAAACACAACACATCAAAGTTTGTAGAACACAGCTAAAGGAATGTCGAGAGGGAAATTTATGGCAGTAAATGCATACATTCATAAAGAGGAAACATCTTAAATCAATAAGCTCTCATACCAAGAACCTAGGAAAATAAGACCAAAATAAGCCCAAAAGCAAGCAAAGGAAGGAAACAATAGAATAAAATTCAGTGAAATTGAAAATAGCAAAACAATGGAGAAAAATAAGTGAAACAAAGAGCTGGTTTTTTTTAAACAGTTTAATAAAATTGACAAACTAAAAAGACTGAAAAAGAGTAAAGGAGAGAAGACACAAAATAGCTAAACCAGGAATAAACGGAGTATCACTACATATACTCCAAACATCAAAAATGTAATGAAGGATTACTATGAAAACTCTAGAGACATAAATTTCACGATTTAGACAAAATGGATCAATTTCTCAAATAACCCAAACTATCACAACTCATACAATGATATAGATCACTTGAACAGCCCTATAAAAATACTAAGGTAACTGAATTCACAGTTTAAAAACTGAAAAAAGAAACCTCCACTTTTCAGTAACAAATGAATGACCTTAATTACATTGGCAATGCTGTACAACCAGCATCACTATCAGTTTCCAAGATGATTTCACATCTCTAAACTTTGTACCCTTTATGTACAAACTCCTTACTCTCCCTCCTTGAACCCCATGTAATGATAGAATGGCAAATTTTATTATATATATATATTCTATCACAATTTTAAAAACTATTCTATTATTCTATGTGAGAGATGCAAAAGATTTAAATTGAAATTTTGACTTAATAAAAAACAAAAAGCTTCAAAAAAAGAAACCTCCAGCTCAGATGCTCTTATGGGAGAATTCTACCAAATATTTAAAGAAGAATTAACACCAATTCTACACAATCTTCCAGAAAAAGGAAAGAAAGAACATGTCCCAATTCATTTTATAAAACTAATAATACCCTGATACCAAAACATGACAAAGAGTGCAGAAAAAGAAAAGGACAGAACAATTTCCCTCATGAATATCCTTAACAATATATTAGCAGATAGAATTCAGTAATACATAAAAAGAATTATATAGTATGACTGAGTGGAATTTATTCCATGAATGTAAGGCAGGGTCAACATTTGAAAATGAATCAGTGCAATCCACCATATGAAAGACGAAAGAAAAATCATAGATCCTATCAATGGATGATAAAATTAACCTCCTATACATGATAACAACTTCTAGAAAGTAGGGATAGAGGGCAACTTCCTCAACTTGATAAAGATTATTTATAAAAAACATGAAGCTAATACTTTATTTAATGGAGAAATACTGAATGTGTGCTCCTTAAATTGGGGAACAAGGCAAGAACATCTGTTCTCCCACTGTTACTGAGCATAAGTTTAGAAAGTTCTTGCCAGTGTAATAAAACTAGCATATGAGTTCATCTAGCAACCATTTCTTTGGGATTTTGCATACAGCATGAGATGAAATACCAGATTTTACTCTAGCCTGATCACCAAGAATTATTCTTACAGAATTCCCCATACCTACTCAATAGACAATATGAGTTTATGTTTAATCCTTTTATTTTTATCAGCCATACTTAATCTGTCTTTAAATATTGCTGACTATTCTGTTGCATAACATAACAGTGGTTATTTTAGCTCTGTTCCTACAAGCATCATCCAATTAAATCTTTCTCATCATTACCACCTTACTACAGTGGTCTCTTGACTGGCTTTGCAGTTTCTCATCACTTCTGCAAGATTTGTCTTCTTAGAAACAGTTTTCAGCACTCCAAACCCATTTTATTACATTTCAATGGTTATTTACTAACAGATTATGGTGAATCTTCTCAAAGTAGCATTTTATTGTTTTATTTGGCCATGCAATGTAGCTTGCAGGGTCCTAGTTCCTTGACCAGAGCTGGAACCCGGGCATTCAGCAGTGAAAGCTTGGAGTCCTAACCACTGGACAACCAGGCAATTCCCTCAAAATAACATTTTAATAAAATCTCCAGTCAACAAGTCTTAGCTACATTATAAGGCTCAATTCTTACAATTTCCCATTATAGTTGCATCCATTTTAATCAATTTCTATTCTCCTTTACTTTTCACTTTAGAGTTTTGTTATTAAATATAGTATAAACAGAAAACTACACATATAAACATACAGCTAAATCAATTACAGGATGAACATCCTTGGAACCACCATGTGGATCAGGAGACAGAATTGTGTCAGCCACCGAAGAAGCCCTCCATGTATTCCATTTCAACCACCACATCCTTCAACCCTTTCCATTCTCCTTCTCTAGTCAAGAGAACTACTATCCTGACTTTTACAGAAATCATTTCCTTACTTTTATTTACTGTTTTATTGCTGAAGTGTACATGCCTAAGTGCAATAGTTAAATATTTATCCTTTTTAAACGTATAGGTTACCTCACTATCTCTTTTTTTCTTGTAATTTGTTTAATTCATTTGGTTGTCATATAAAATTTCCCACAGACTGGTTTTTCCTGATTACATTTCCATAGTGTTGTCTTGTTCATTTGTTAAGTCATATCCAACTCTTTCCAACACCATAGACTGCAGCATGCCAGACATCCCTATTATTCACTGTCTCCTGGGGTTTGCTCAAACTCGTGTCCATTGAGTCGGTGATGCCATTAAACCATCTCATCCTCTGTTGCCACCTTCTCCTCCTGCCCTCAATCTATCCTTGCATCAGAGTCTTTTCCAATGATTCAGCTCTTTGCATCAAGTGGCCAAAGTGCTGGAGCTTCAGCTTCAGCATCAGGCCTTCCAATGAATATTCAGGACTAATTTCCTTTAGGACTGACTGGTTTGATCTCTTTGCAGTCCAAAGGACTCTCAAGAGTCTTCTCCAAAACAGTTCAAAAGTACCAATTCTTCTTCACTCAGCCTTCTCTATGGTCCGACTCTCACATCCACACATGACTACTGGGAAAACCATAGCTTCGACTAGATGGACATTTGTTCGCAAAATAATGTCTCTTCCTTTTAACATGCTGTCTAGTTTTGTCACAGCTTTTTTTCCAAGGATCAAGCATCTTCTGATTTCATGGCTGCAGTCATCATCTGCAGTGATCTTCAGTTCACTTCAGTTCAGTTCAGCCACTCAGTCATGTCTGACTCTTTGCTACTGCATGAACTGCAGCACGCCAGGTCTCCCTGTTCATCACCAACTCCCGGAGTCTACCCAAACCCATGTCCATCGAGTCGGTGATGTCATCCAGCCATCTCATCTTCTGCAGTCCCCTTCTCCTCCTGCCCCCAATCCTTCCCAGCATCAGGGTCTTTTCCAAGGAGTCAGCTCTTCACATGAGGTGGCCAAAGTATTGGAGTTTCAGCTTCAACATCAGTCCTTTCAATGAACACCCAGGACTGATCTCCTTGCAGTCCAAGAGACTCTGAAGAGTCTTCTCCAACATCACAGTTCAAAAGCATCAATTCTTCAGCACTCAGCCTTTTTCACTGTCCTACTCTCACATCCATACATGACTACTGGCAAAATCATAGCCTTTACTAGACAGACCTTTGTTGGCAAAGTAATGTCTCTGCTTTTCAATATGTTATCTAGGTTGGCCATAACTTTCCTTCCAAGTAATAAGCATCTTTTGATTTCATGGCTGCAATCACCATCTACAGTGAGTTTGGAGCTCCCCAAAATAAAGTCTGACACTGTTTCCACTGTTTCCCCATCTATTTCCCATCAAGTGATGGGACCAGGTGCCATGATCTTAGTTTTCTGAATGTTGAGCCTTAAGCCAGCTTTTTCACTCTCCTCTTTCACTTTCATCAAGAGGTGCCGGGAGCCGTCAGGATGCCCCCTTGCTCGGATGACAAGGTCATGAGACTAAGAAAGAAATTGCAAAGCTGACTCTCTTTATCGGGGCATCCCGGGCTAGGCACCCCCTGGTATTTTTCTTGGGAGTTCTGTCCATGCTTGGAACATTGGCTCATCTCAGTAGGTAAGTCCCAGTTGGAAAGATTTCATCCTGAGATAATCCCCCCAGACCTTATTGACCAGAGGATCCAGGAAGGTGGATCACCTTCCCTGGGGGCTAAGGAGGAATGAAAGGACTACACCTACTAGTTACTGGGAAGTTTACCAAGAGTTATCTGGGGGTCATGGCAAGGCCACCACCAGAAAGGCTCGTACTTGGGTCACCTTTCCACATCCCACTCCCCTGACCACTCCACGGAGGAGGCTCTCTTCCTTGAAGAAATCAGGCTGGAATGGGACTTAGGAATGCTCATAACTGTGGCCAGCATAGTTCGAGATACTGATTTCTTTAGGATTATGTAGATATAGGAATTCATTATAGTAGTTATAAGGTTAATAGGGTTTTATTGCTAAAGCAGTGCAGCTAGACTGTCTCTTAGTCCTCTTTCTAAACTGTCTTAGTCCTCTTTCCTCTTTCTAAACTGTCTCTTTGTCCTCTTTCCTCTTTCCGTGTAAGAACTGGAGTAGGTTACTAGAATAAAACAGTTTCAAGCTTAAGCCCTTCCCTCTAGCTTCTACATAGTTGCACCTAATAAGAGAAATGTAACCTTTCTACTTAGGTTGATGTATTTGTCATGATTGAATGAAGTATGCTGGAGACATTCAAACGGTAAACATACTATTGTTAAATCTAATTACATAGAAATCTGACTTCTGTAAGGGGACTGTTTCATGATAGATTGGGGAATGAGCTCAATGATAAGGTTGCTATGGAAGGTAGAAAACAAAAAATTGTATAGAGTGATAGCTGATGCAATGATGTAATGGGGATATCTCTTGGCTATAAAACTGTAAACCAACAATAAATGAGAGAGACTGCTCCATCACCACATATCGGATCAGCTCAGTTCTTCCGCCGACGCCACTCATCCCTCAAGGGATGGACCCCGGCAAAAAGGCTTTTTAGTTCCTCTTCACTTTCTGCCATAAAGGTGGTGTCATCTGCATATCTGAGGTTATTGTTATTTCTCCTGGCAATCTTGATTCCAGCTTGTGCTTCTTCCAGCCCACCGTTTCTCATGATGTACTCTGCATATAAGTTAATATACAGCCTTGACATACTCCTTCTCCTATTTGGAACCAGTCTGTTGTTCCATGTCCAGTTTTAACTTTTGCTTCCTGACCTGCATACAGGTTTCTTAAGAGACAGGTCAGATGATCTGGTATTCCCATCTCTTTAAGAATTTTCGACAGTTTATTGTGATCCACACAGTAAAGGCTTTGGCATAGTCAATAAAACAGAAATAGATGTTTTTCTGGAAATCTCTTGCTCTTTTCATGATCCAGTGGATGTTGGCAATTTGATCTCTGGTTCCTCTGCCTTTTCTAAAACCAGCTTGAACATCTGGAAGTTCACGGTTCATGTATTGCTGAAGCCTGGCTTGGAGAATTTTGAGCATTACTTTACTAGCGTGTGAGATGAGTGCAATTGTGTAGTAGTTTGAGCATTCTTTGGCATTGCCTTTCTTTGGGATAGGAATGAAAACTGACCTTTTCCAGTCCTGTGGCCACTGCTGAGTTTTCCAAATTTGCTGGCATATTGAGTGCAGCACTTTCACAGCATCATCTTTGAGGATTTGAGATATCTCAACTGGATTTCCATCACCTCCACTGACTTTGTAGTGATGCTTTCTAAGGCCCACTTGACTTCACATTCCAAGATGTCTGGCTCTAGATGAGTGATCACACCATCGTGATTATCTGAGTCGTGAAGATCTTTTTTGTACAGCATTTCTGTGTATTCTTGCCACCTCTTCTTAATATCTTCTGCTTCTGTTAGGTCCATACCATTTCTGTCCTTTATTGAGCCCATCTTTGGATGAAATGTTCCCTTGGTATCTCTAATTTTCTTGAAGAGATCTCTAGTCTTTCTCATACTGTTGTTTTCCTCTATTTCTTTGCATTGATCACTAAGGAAGGCTTTCTTATCTCTCTTTGCTCTTCTTTGGAACTCTGCATTCAGATGGGAATATCTTTCCTTTTCACTTCTCTTCTTTTCACAGCTATTTGTAAGGCCTCCTTAGATAGATATTTTGCTTTTTTGCATTTCTTTTTCTTGGGGATGGTCTTGATTCCTGTCTCCTGTACAATGTCATGAACCTCTGTTCATAGTTCATCAGGCACTCTGTCTATCAGGTTAAGGCCCTTAAATCTATTTTTCACTTCCACTTTATAATTATAAGGGATTTGATTTCGGTCATACCTAAATGGTCTAGTGATTTTCCCTACTTTCTTCAATTTAAGTCTGAATTTGGCAATAAGTAGTTCATGATCCCAGCAGTGATTTTGAAGCCCAAGAAAATAAAGTCTGTCACTCTTTCCATTGTTTCCCCATCTATTTGCCATGAAGTGATGAGACCAGATGCCGTGATCTTTGTTAGGCTGTATACTTTTACCCTGCTTATTTAACTTATGTGCAGAGTACATCATGAGAAATACCGGGCTGGATGAAGCACAAACTTGAATCAAGATTGCTGGGAGAAATATCAATAACCTCAGATATGCATGTGACACCACTCTTATGGTAGAAATCAAAGAGGAACTAAGGAGCCTCTTGATTAAAATGAAACAGTAGAGTGAAAAAGCTGGCTTAAAATTTAACATTCAAAAACAAAGGTCATGGCAGATGATCCCATCACTTCATGTCAAGTAGATGGAGAAACAATGGAAAGAGTGACAGACTTTATTTTCTTGGGCTTCAAAATCACCACAGATGGTGGCTGCAGCCATGAAATTAAAAGACACTTGCACATTAGAAGAAAAGCAATGACAACCCTAGACATTGTATTAAAAAGCAGAGGTGTTACTTTGCTGACAGAGGTTCACATAGTCAAAACTATGGTTTTTTCCTAGTAGTCATGTATGGATATTAGAGTTGGACCATAAAGAAAGATGAACACCAAAGGACTGATGCTCTTGAACCTACAACCTATTATACAGAGTGAAGTAAGTCAAAAAAGAGAAAAACAAATGTTGTATGTTAACACATATATATGGAATCTGGAATGATGGTACTGATGAACCTGTTCACAGCAGCAATAGAGATGCAGAAATAAAGAAAAGACTCATGGACAAGGGTGGGGAGAAGAGGGAGAGAGTGAGATAAATAGAGAGAGTAACATGGAACCATATACACTAACGTATGTAAATAGATAGCCAATGGGAAATTGCTGTATGACTCGGGGATCTCAAACTGGAGCTCTTTAATAACCTAGAGGGATGGGAATGGGTTGGAGGTGGGAGGGAGAATCAAGAGGGAGGGGACATATGTACACCTATGTTTATTTCATATTGATGTATGACAGAAATCAAACCAATATTGTAAAGCAAGTGTCAATCAATTAAAAATAAATAAATATTTTATAAGACTGATATTCTGTTCATGAATTGGAAGACAATATAGTAAAAGTTCAAATTCTCTTAAATTGATATACAGGTTTAGTGCAATTCTTATCAAGATTCCAGAAAGATTTTCTTCACTTATTTTTATTTTAATTATTTATTTATTTTCTTCCCAGCAAGATTTTCAGCAGGCACAGACACTTCTAAAATTTGTATGCTAAACCAAAATATCTAGAATAGAAAAAGCAATCTTGAGAAAGAATAACAAAGTGGCAGGGATCAGTCTACTCAATTTCAAGATTTATTATTTAGCTACAATTAATTAAGACTATGTGGTATTGGTGAAGAGATAGAAACATAGATGAATGGAACATAACAGAAAACTCAAAAATAGACCCACACCAAAATACCCTTTGACAGTCTCAAAAGCAAATCAATGGAGGAAAGATAGGCTTTCCAACAAATTGTGCTGGAGCAATTACATATCCATAGTCAAAAACTGAACTTCAGCCTAAGTCTCACTTATGTGAAATGTAAAACCATAAAACATTTAGAAAAAATTTAGAGAAAAATGTTCATATCTAGGCAAAGTGTTCTATGACAACTCCAAAAGCACAATCTAAAAAGGAAATATTGATAAATTAGGTTAAACACCATCAAAATAAAAAACATTTGCTTTGTTTACAATCTCACTAGGTATATGAAAATATGAGCTACAGAATTGTAGAAAATATTTGTAAACCATATACCCAACAAGCTCTTCAGTGCTAGAATAGAATCTAGATTACATAAAGAATTCTCAAAACTCAAAAGTAAAAAACAAAGACCAAATAATCCAATTAGAAAATGGGCAAGAGACCTAACGAGACATTTCATTGAAGAGGCTATACAGATGGCAAATAGGCACATGAAAACAAGTTTAAAGTCATTAGCCATCTAACAAACAGATGAAAAGATGCTCAACATCACTCATTATCAAAGAAATGCAAATCAAAACCACAATGAGGTACCATCTCAGGCTGGTCAGAATGGCTGCTATCAAAATGTCTACAAATAATAAATGCTGGAGAGGGTGTGGAGAAAAGGGAACCCTCTTACACTGTTGGTGGGAATGTAAACTAGTACAGCCACTATGGAGAACAGTGTGGAGATTCCTTAAAAAAATGAAAGTAAAACTGCCATATGACCCAGTAATCCCACTACTGGGCATACACACCAAGGAAACCAGAACTGAAAGAGATACGTGTACCCCAGTGTTCATCGCAGCACTGTTTATAATAGCCAGGACATGGAAGCAACCTAGATGTCCATCAACAGACGAATGGATAAGAAAGCTGTGGTACATATACACAATGGAATATTACTCAGCCATTAAAAAGAATGTATTTGAATCAGTTCTAATGAGGTGGATGAAACTAGAGCCTATTATACAGAGTGAAGTAAGTCAGAAAGAAAAACAATACAGTATATTAACACATATATATGGAATTTAGAAAGATGGTAATGGTGTCCCTATATGTGAGACAACAGAAGAGACACAGATGTGAAAAACAGACTTTTGGATTCTGTGGGAGAAGGCGAGGGTGGGATGAATTGAGAGAATAGCATCGAAACATGTATATTATCATATGTGAAACAGATCACCAGTCCAGGTTCAATGCATGAGACAGGGTGGTGCTCAGAGCTGGTGCACTGGGATGACCCTGAGAGATGGGATGGGGAGGGAGGTGGGAGGGGGATTCAGAATGGGGAACACATGTACACTCATGGCTGATTCATGTCAATGTATGGCAAAACCACTACAATATTGTAAAGTAATTAGCTTCCAGTTAAAATAAATTAATTAATTTAAAAAGTCATTAGCCACCACAACTGATCATAGCACTGTACTTTCTATGTTAATTAATTTATAACATTGAAACTAAAGATGAAGTAACTTTAATATATACTAAATATTACATCTTAAGACGCCTCACAGTGACTTTCATGTTAAAGTTGTACCATATGTTTTTTATATAAATGAATGAATGAAGTCAAACAACGTGACCAATCTCAGTGAAATCTGTGACTCAATAGTTATGCTACTATTATAGTTACTACATTGTGGCCTAATACCTCAACTTTCTTAACAGGTAACTCTGGATGGATATCATGAATGTTGATTCTGCTGCTGAATTTATGCTTGATCTTGAGCAAGGTTCTGTGTGTCTCTAAGCATATATTTCTCCAATCATACAATGTGGGAATTGGTCTAGCTAAAATCTAAGCTTTCACCATTCCATCTGGTGTCTGTGAATAACACATTTGTGCCTACACACTCCCATAAATAGCTTGGTAATTACCGAAGATGCCAAATCCATCTCTGGATAAGTCTAAATGCCAGTAAAGTGTTTCTTATACTGAACTAAAGAGATCACTAGCTATCAGAGAAATGCATATTAAAACTGTAATGAGATAGTACCATACACCTGTGGACATGGCTGGGGGTGGGGGAGGAAAGAGACAGTAGGATGTATGGAGAGAGTGACATGGAAAAATACATTACCATATGTAAAATAGATGGCCAATGGGAATTTGCTGTATGTGTCAGGGAACTCAAACCTGGGCTCAGTAACAACCTAGAGGGGTGGGATGGGGAGGGAGATGGGACAGATGTTCAAGTGGGAGGTTGTTGTTCTGTCATTCAGTCATGTCTGACTCTTTGTGACCCACGGACTGCAGCATGCCAGGTTTCTCTGTCCCTCACCATCTCCCAGAGCTTGCTCAAACTCATGTCCATTGATTTGGCTATGCCATCCAATCATCTTGTCCTCTGTTGTCACCTTCTCCTCCTGCCCTCAATCTTTCCCAGGGTCTTTTCCAATGAGTCGACTCAGCCAAAGTATTGGAGCTTCAGCTTCAGCGTCACTCCTTCTAATGAATATTCAGGATTGATTTCCTTTAGGATTGATTGGTTTGATCTCCTTGTAGTCCAAGTTGGAGGAGGACATGGGTAAACCTATGACTGATTCATGTTGATGTTTGGTTGAAACAACACAATACTGTAAAGCAATTATCCTTCAGTTAAAAATAAATAAAATTTTTAAAAAGTGATAGTGATAAGGATACAGAGACACTATCATTCATACGTTGCCGGTGGGAATGTAAGATGGGATGGTGAATTGTTTGGCAGTTTCTAAAAACAAAACAAAGGATTAAACATTTAACTACCATATGATTCAGCAATTACACTCCTGAAAGTTTAAAATAAAGACTTAGTGTTTACACAAAAACCTATACCTGAATATTTAGAGCAGTTCCATTAGTTTTAACACATGTATAGGTTCATGTAAAGAACACCATAATTGTTTCCATTATTCCTCAAATCTCCTTCATGCTGTCCTTTTAAAGTCACATTCTATTGTACCTCCCACTACAATCCCTGGAAACCATTGATTGATTCTCTGCCATGATAATTTTTTCCCAAGAATATAATATAAATTAAATGAAGCATTTAACTATGAAAAGTAGAAGATTTAAATTGTAATGATGTGTAGTTTATCAGTTTGTTCTTTTATGGGTAGTGACAGACTTTATTTTCTTGGGCTCCAAAATCACTGCAGATGGTGACTGCAGTCATGAAATTAAAAGACTCTTGCTCTCTGTGAAAAAGCTGTAACAAATTTAGAGAGCGTATTAAAAAGCAGAGATGTTACTTTGCCAACAAAGGTCCGTATAGTCAGAGCTATGGTTTTTCCAGTAGTCATGTATGGATGTGAGAGCTGGACCATAAAGAAAGCTGAATGCCAAAAAATTGATGCTCTTGAACTGTGGTGCTGGAGAAGACTCTTGAGAGTCCCTTGGACTACAAAGAGATCAAACCAGTCAATTCTAAAGGAAATCAATCCTGAATATTCATTGGAAGGCCTGATGCTGAAGCTGAAGCTCCAATACTTTAGCTACCTGATGCAAATTGCCAACTCCTTAGAAAAGACCCTTATGCTGGGAAGGATTGTAGGCAGGAGCAGAAGGGGATGATAGAGGATGAGATGGTTGGATGGCATCACCAACTCAGTGGACATGAGTTTGAGTAAGCTCTGGGAGATGGTGAAGGACAGGGAAGCCTGGCGCGCTGTGGTCCATGGGGTCACAAAGAATCTAACACGACTGAGTGACTGAACAACAGCAACAACAACTTTGAGTGTGGTATATAAGAAATCTTTGCCAAATACCAGGTCACACAGATTTTTTGCCCTATGTTTTCTTCTAGAAATTTTATAGGTTTAGATTTAGCATTTAGATCTATGTTCCATTTTGTGTTGATTTTTATTTATGTGGTACAAGTTATGATTGAGATTTATTTATTTTTTGCATACAAATATTCAATTGCTCTAGCAGAATTTAATAAAAGGACTCTCTCTCCTTTCTTCACTCAATTGCCTTTGCAGCCTTGTCATATATTGATGGTCCATATATATGTGGGTCTGTTTCTGGACTCTATTCTGTTCCATTGATCTATTTGTTTCCTTTATACCACTATTATGCTGTCTTGACTAATGTCATTTTATAATAAATCATGAAATCTGTTGGTGCTTTCTACTGCAACTTTGTTCTTTTTAAAATTTGTTTTGGTCATTCCAGGTCCTTTTTGTTTTTAATCTAAATTTTGGAATCACCCTGTCAATCTTCACACACACACAAATCTTGTTGGAATTCTGATTGCTATTTCATTGAATCTGTACATCATTTTGAAAGGAATTGACATCTACTATTATTGAATCTTCCAAATCATGGATGCAGTACATCTATCAATTTATTTAGATCTTCCTTAATTTCTTTCAGCAATGTTTTAGTTTTCAGTGTATAGGTCTTTCATGTGTTTTGTCAGAGTTACTTGTTATTCAAAATTTTTGATGCTACTGTAAATGGCATTGGTTTTTAAAAATTGTTTGTTGTTACTATATAGAAAAACAATTTACTATTGAATCTTTCAAGCTTGCTAAATTCACTTATTAGTTCTAATAGTTTTTTTCTAGATTTCATCAGATTTTCTGTATAGATAATCATATGAATAAATGCAGTTTTACTTCTTTTCCAATCTTCGAGCCTTCCCCCCCCTTTCCTTCCCTGATTTCACTGGTGAAATATCCAGTACAATACTGAATAGAAGTAATGAAAGCAGACATTCTTGCTTTATTTCTAATCTTTGGGGAAACACATTCAGTCTCTCACCATTAATCATGTTTGCTGTAAATATTTTGTAGATGCCTTTTATCAGATTGAGGAAATTCCCTTCAGTTCTTTATTGAGAAATTTTACCTGGAATGGATGTTGGCCTTCTCAGATGATTTATCTGCATCTATTGAGATGGCCATATAGTTTTTCATTTTTAGTCTGCTAATATGGTGACTTTCTATGATTGGTTTCCAAATGTTAAACCAATCTTGCATTTCTGTGATGTGCCCCACTTGTAATGTGTTATGCTTCTTATTTGTTATTGCATTTGATTTGCTAAATTTCTTTTTAAGATTTTGTCTTCATGTTCCTGAGGGTTGTTGGTTTATCATTTTATTTAGTATTGTTATTTGCTTTTGTTTTATTGTAAATCTGTCAGCATATTAATAAAATGAGTTTGGGGAATATTTCCTCACTTTAATTTTTTTGTTTGTTTGAAGATTTCAGTTTTCAAAGAAGTTTCAATCTTATGGGAAAATTGAGCATAAAGTAGAGTTTCATATACCCATTTTTTCACTCCCTTGTACATTTCCCCTTATTATTAACATTTTGCATTAATGTGGTACATATGTTAAAATTGAATTGGCCAATATTGACACATTATTATTAATTAAAGCCCACAGTTTATATTGAAGTTGAATATTGCTTCATTTAAAGGTTAATTTTGTGTCAATTTGACTGGGCCATGGGATGTCCCAAGTTAACATTTCTGGGTGTGCCTCTGATGATGTTTTGATTAAGATTGGCATTTGAATTGATTGGTGGACTCAGTTGATTGCCCTCTCCAAGGTGGGTGGATATAATCCAATCAGTTAAGGGCCTGAATAGAACGAAAAGTGGAAGAAGGGAGGTTTAGCTGGGACATTTGTCTTTTGCCCTTTGACTGGGATTTGCACCATTGATTCACCTAATTTTCAGGCCTCCAGATCAATTATGCCATTAACTTTTCTGGATCTCTGCTTGTAGACTGCACTTGGTGGGACTTTTCAGCCTCCATAATTACATGAGCCAGTTCCCCATAATAGATCTTGTTTCATATATATATCCTATTGTCTGTATTTCTCTGGAAGGCCCTAATATGTTAAGAATGGTTAATGTACTCTTCCCGGAGTTTGAAAGGTTAAAAATATTCAGCACTAAATCTTTGATGTGCTAAGTCTCTTCAGTCGTGTCTATGGACTCTATGGACTGCATCCCACCAGGCTCCTCTGTCCATGGAATTCTCCAGACAAGAGTACTGGAGTAGGTTGCCATTCCCTTCACCACGGGGATCTTCCCTACCAGGGATCAAACTGGTGTCTCTTATGTCTAACCTGCATTGGTAGGGTTCTTTACCACTAGTGCCACCTAACTCTTTAATAGCAGTTAATTAATTTAATTAAATAAATTAAATTTAATAAACAAATTAAATAAAATTCACAATAAGTGTTCAAAAAAATTTCTTGACAGTTGTGTAGGATTGTTGTTATTTTCTTAAATTATTGGTAGAATTATCCAGTGAAACTATCTAGGTCTGGAATTTTCTTTGTGGGAAGATCATTAACTACAAGTTCAATTTTTAAAAATTGGATATAAAGTTATTCAGTTTATCTATCCTTTCCTGATTGTGTTGGGCAGAATTCTAAACTGGTCCCCAAGATCTTCTCCCTGTTATACATTCTCTGTATAAATCCCCTGTCCTTAAATGTGGCTTAGACTTGTGAATATGTGATGACCTCCACCTTAATTAGGTTATATTATATGGCAAAGGTGATGGGACAGTTGCTCTTTTGACAATATACTGTCTTAGCACACTGGGGAAATAGTCTGCTGGTTTTGAAGAAATAAGGTGCCATGCTGTGAGAAGGCAATGTGGCTGGAATGTGAGGTCAGCCTCTAGTTGCAGAGAGTGACCTACTTCCAATACCCAGCAAGAAAATGGGAATCTCTGTCTTAAAACTGCAAAAAAAAATAAATTCTGCCAACAACTAGTGAGCTTGGACCACAAGCTCCAGATGAGAGCAGAGTAAAATGATGACCTTTGATTGTGTCTTTTGAAGAATTGTCTATTTCATCTTAATTGTTGAACTTGTTGTCATAAAGTTGTTAATAATATTCCCTTTTAATCTTTTTAACAGCTACAAACTATCATCACCTTCATCCTTGATATTAGTGATTTGTGTCTTTTCTCATTTTTTTCTGATCAAATTTATCGATTATATTCATGTTCTGAAAAACCCCCAGCTTTTGCTTTCATTGGTTTTCTCAGTTGTTTATCTGTTTCTTACTTCACTAATTTTCACTCAACTGTTATTATCTCCTTTATTTCATTTTCTTTGGATTTAATTTGCTCTTTCTTTCTAGTTTATTAAGATGAAAACTGAGGTTATTGAATAAAAACTTTTCTTATTTTCTTTTCTTTTTTTTTATTATTGTTTTTGCCATACATTGTCATGATATCACCATGGGTTTACATATGCTTCCCCTCCGGGTCCCCCCTCCCGCCTCCCTCCCCCCCGGGAAATCTCGCTGCACCAGTCCCGAGCATCAATCCTGGGCTGGCGATCGATTAGACACATGACAATTAACATGCTTCAATGCCCTTCTCCCATCTCATCCCACCCTTACCCTCATCCACAAAGTCCACAAGTCTATTCTATACATCTGCATTCCTTTTGTTGTCTCCCATGTTGGGTTCTCATTACTGTCTTTCTAAATTCCATATATATGTGTTAATATACTGTATTGTTGTTTTTGCTTCTGGCTTACTTCACTCTGGATAATGGGCTCCAGTTTCGTCCATCTGAGTAGAATTGCTTCAAATGAATTTTTTTTAATGCTGAGTAATATTCCATTGTGTATATATACCACAGCTTTCTTATCCATTCGTCAGTTGATGGGCATCTAGGTTGCTTCCATGTCCTGGCTATTGTAAACAATATAGGCCTTTAGTGTTTTAAAATTTCCCCTAAGAAATACTACTTTAGTGGCATCCCACAAATTTTGATATTTTTGTATTTTTATTTTCATTCAGTGTAAAAATATTCTAATTTCCCTTTTTACTTCTTTGATCTTCTGTTACTTAGAAGTGTGTTATTGAGTTACCAGATATTTGGGGATTTTCCAAGGATCTTTTGTTATTGATTTCTAGTTTAATTCCATTGAGGTCAGAGGGTATACTTTGTATGACTTGACTCTTTTTAAATTTATTGAGACTTGTTTTACTCATTCTGATACATGTGTAGTGATATTTCACTGTAGTCTTAATTTGCATTTCCCTGGTGGCTAGTTGAATATGTTTTGTGTGGTTATTTGCTATCTATATATCTTCTTTGATGAAATGTCTCTTGCCCATTTTCTAGTACTGTTGTTTGCTTTATTACCGTTGAGTTTTCAGTGGTTCTTTATGTAATCTAGATAGAGTTTATTGTTGCATTTCTGGTTTGCAAATATTTTCTTCCAATCTGTAGCTTGTCTTTTCATCATCTCATTAAAATCTTGCATAGAGCAAAAGTTTTATATTTGGACAAAGTACAATTTAAAAAATCATGTTTTTTGCATGCAAGTCTGTGAAGTTTTTTTCCAGCTTTATTGAGATATAATTGATATATAGCATTGTATAAGTTTAAGGTATACAATGTGATGATTTGATACACATGTATTGTGAAATGACTACCAAAGTAGAGTTAGTTGACACCTCTATCACCTCTCATAATTACCATTTATTTTTTATGGTGAGAACTTTGAAGATCTCTCAAGTTGCTAAAAGTATTCATAATATGAAAATGCCTAGTTTTTAACAAAATAAATCATTCATCATACAGTGTCTTCAATAAATGGTACTAAAAAATGAATGTGCAAAAAATGAAGCTGGACCCTTACCTAATAACATAAAAATTAACTTAAGATTCTGATTTTAATTTTTTTTGGATTTATACCCAGAAATGGGATTGCTGGATCATGTGGTAATTCTATTTTTCTCTGTAGCAGCTACATACACCATTTTATATTCTCACCAACAATGCACAAGTGCTATAATTTCTTCCCTTACAAAACTCATTTTTTTCTGGATACTAATAATCCTAATGAGTGTGAGGTGGTATCTCATTGTGGTTTTGATTTGCATTTCCCTAATAATTAGTGATATCGAGCACCTTTTTGGGTACACACTGGCCATTTGTATGTTTTCTTCAGAAAAATAAGTTTCCCTCGTGGCTCAGATGGTAAAGAATTTGACTGCAATGCAGGAGACTGAGGTTTGATCCCTGGACCAGGAAGATTCCCTGGAGGAGGAAATGGCAGCCCACTCCAGTATTCTTGCCTGGAGAATTCCATGGACAGAGGAGTCTGGCGGCTACAGTCTATAGGGTTGCACAGAATTGGACACAACTGAGAGACTCACTCACTTTTGGAAAAATGTTTATTTAGTTCTTCTGCTGATTTTTAAATAAGTGTTTATGTGTTTGCAATTGAGTTAAATGAGCTATTTGCATATATTTTGGATATTAATCCTTTTCAAGATATATGATTTGCAATTATTTTCTCCCTTTTCATAGGCTGACTTTTCATTTTGTTGACTGTTTCTTTTGCTGTGTAGAGGTTTTTTAGTTTGATGTAGTTTCACTTATTTATTTCTACTTTTGTTTCTTGTGTTTTTGGTATTATATCCAGGAAATTGCTGCCAAGACCAATGTCAATGAACTTTCCCCTGGGTTTTCTTCTAGGAAAGTTTCAGTTTCAGAACTTGTATCTACATCTTTGTCCATTTTGAGTTAATTTCTATGAGTAGTGTAACATAGGGATACAATTTAATACTTCTGTATTCATTTATGGAAGAGATCATCCCTTTCCCCATTGCATATTCTTGGCTTCCTTGTCAAATATTAGTTGACTGATATATGAGGGTTTATTTCTGGACTCTCAATTACGTTCCACTGGTCTACATGTCTATGTTTATGGCTGCCATACTATTTTGATTACTATAGCTTTGTAGTATAGTTTGAAATCAGGAGGTGTGATGTCTGCAGTTTTATTCTTTCTCGAGATTACATTGGCTATTTGAAGTCTTTTGTGGTTCCATGCAAATTTTAAGATTGTGTTTTCTACTACTGTGAAAAATGCCATTGGAATTTTGATAGAAATTGCACTGAATGTATAGATGACCTTGAGTAGTATAGACAATTTAACAATATTAATTCTGATCCATGAACCCTGGATGTCTTTTTGTTTGTGTCTTCTTCAATTTCTTTCATTAAAGTCTTCAATGTATCGATCTTTCACCTCCCTGATCAATTTATTCCTAAGTATTTTATTGGTTTGGATTCTATTGTGAATGGAATTGTTCTTTTTATTTTTCAGATGTTGTGTTAATGTATGAAAGCGCAACTGATTTCTGTATATTGATTTTTTTATCGTACAACTCTATCAAATTCATTGATTAGTTCTAACAGTTAGGGTTTTCTTTTATTTAGAAAATTTAGTATTTCCTATATGTAAGATCATATTGTCTATTAGCAAAGATAATTTTACTTCTACCTTTCCTGTTTGGGTGCCTTTTCTTTTATTTGACTGTTTGCTCTAGCTAGGACTTCTAGTACTACTGAATAACAGTGATGAGAGTGGGCATCTTTATCTTGTTCCTCATCTTAGAAGGAAAGCTTTCAACCCATTACCATTGAATATAAAGTTGGCTGTGGGTTTGTCACATATAGCCTTTACCGTTTAGAAGTCAATTCCTTCTATATTCAATTTTGTTGAAGATTTTAATTATAAGGGGATGCTGAATTTTGTCATGTTTCTTCATCTACTGAGATTATCACATGATTTTTATCTATTAATGTGGTGTATCACATTTGTTTTTTTGTATATGTTAACTCATCTTGCAACATAGGGATAAGTCCCACTTGATCGTGGTATATGATATTACAACTGTGCTGTTGAATTCAGATTGCTAGTATTTGGTTCAGAACTTCTGCATCCATATTCATCAGGGATACTGGTGTGAAATTTTCTTTTTTTATAGCATCCTTATCTGACTTTGATATTGTATGGGAAAACCTTGATCCTTCACCTTTTATATAGGGAAAAACACAGCTGTTTCCTGCTTTTTTGTGAGTCTTTTTTTTCTTTCTTGTGATTCTCCTTTAATACTCACACAGAAAACTTCACTTCTGGTCACCAGATGTGTGAGGTTTTCCACAATACCACAAAGCAATTCTTGGACACTGTCCAAGAATTCAACTCAGTTCTGATACTATCTACTGAAAATAGCATCAGATCACAGGTTTAAGTTTATAGCCCCTACCTTCACTTTAGGATGCCAGTTGTAAGCCCAGGTTATCACCTATGCTTCTGATCAACCTGCTAAATATAGGCAGTTCTCCTCCTTAGGTTCAACTTTCTTTTTTTGAAAGCTGTGAAGAGTAGATTTTATTTTTTACTTTCGCTCTTTAAATTAATTTTTACTGGAGTAGAGTTGATTTACAATATTGTATTAGTTTCTGCTATACAGCAAAGTGAATCAGTTACACATATACATATAGTCACTCTTTTTAAGATTCTTTTCCAATAAACACCATTACAAAGTACTGAGTACAGTTCTCTGTGCTATACAATAGGTCGTTATTAGTAATCTATTTATACACAGTAGTGTGTATATGTCAATCTCAAATTTCTAATGTATCCCTCCCACCATTACCACCTGATAACCGTAAGTTTATTTTCTACATCTGTAACTCTATTTCTGTTTTGTAGATAAGTTCACTTGTACCCCTTTTCTAAAGATTCCACATATAAGTGATATCACATAATATTTATCTTTCTCTGACTTACTTCACTCAGTATGACAATCTTTAGGTTCATTCATCTCACTGAAAATGGCATCATTTCATTCTTTTGTATAGCTGAGCAGTATTCCATTGCATATATGTACCACAATCTACTCTACCCAGTAAGCCTGATGATCTACAGTCCATGGGGTCACAAAGAGTTGGACAAGACTTAGTGACTGAACAACGTTGATGGACATTTAGATTACTTCCATGTCCTGGCTATTGTAAATAGTGCTTCAGTGAACATTAGGGTGCATGTATCTTTGCAAATTATGATTTCCTCCAGATATATTCCTAGAAGTAGGATTGCAGGATAGTACAGTAGCTCTATTTTTTAGTTTCTAAAGAATCTTCCATACTGTTTTCTACAATAGCTGCACCGACTTATATTCCCACCAACAGTGCAGGAGAGTTCCCTTTTCTCTACACCCTCTTCAGCATGTATTATTTGTAGACTTTTAGACTATTGCCATTCTGACTTGTGTGAGGTGATACCTTATTGTGGTTTTGATTTGCATTTCTCTAGTGATTAGCAATATTGAGCATCTTTTCATGTTCCTGTTAGGCATCTGCATGTTTTCTTTTGAAAAATGTCTATATCTAGGTAGATGTTTGTTTTTAAATTTCTGAATCATTTGGTATTTTCAGCAGTTTTTCTGTTATTGATTTCTAGTTTAATTTCATTGTGGTCTGGAGCAGACATTATGTGAGTTCTATTTTAATTTATTTAATGTGCATTTTATGGTCTACCTTAGTGAATGTTCCATGTGAACTTGAAAAGAATGCTTCTTCTGCTACTGTTGGATGAAATAATCTATATAAATCAATTAGACCCATTCGACTTGTAGTATTGCTGAATTCAAGTATGCCTTTACAGAATTTTTTACTTACTGAGTCTTTATATTACTGATAGAAATATGTTAATGTTTCCAACTGCAATAGTGGATTCATCTGTTATTTTTGTGGTTCTATTAGTTTTTGCCTCGTGTATTTAAAAAACTTTTTATTTTATATTGGAGTATAGCCATTAACAATGTTGTGATAGTTACAAGGGGACAGCAATGGGACACAGCCATGCATATACATGTATCCATTCTCCCCACAACTCACCTCCCATCCAGGTTGCCTTATTAACATTGAGCAGAGTTCCCTGTACTATACAGTAAGACCTTGCTGCTTATCCATTTTAAATATAGCACTGTGTATAGGTTGTTCCAAAACTCCTTAACTATCCCTTTCCCTTATTCTTCCTCCTTGGCAACCATAAGTTCTTTCTCTAAGTCTGTGAGTCTGTTTTGTAGATAAGTTCATTAGTATAATTTCCTTATAGGTTTCACATGTAAGGGATGTCATATGATGTTTCTCTTCCTCTACCTGACTTACTTCACTCAGTACAACAATCTCTAGGTTCATCCGTGTTGCTGCAAATAATGTTATTTCATTTTTATGGCTGAGTAATATTCTATTGTATATATGTACCGCATCTTCTTTATCCATTCCTTTATCAATGGACATTTAGGTTGTTTCCATGTCTCAACTATTGTAAACAGTGCTGTAATGAACATTGGGGTACATAGATTTATTGGGCCACGTTATTCTCTGGGTATATGCCAAGGAGTAGGATTGCTGGATCACACAGTAGGCCTATTTTTAATTTTTTTAAGGAACCTCCATACTGTTCTCCATAGTGGCTATATTAATTTACATTCCTGCCATCAGTGTAGAAGACTTCCCTTCTCTAGACACCCTTCCAGCATTTATTTTTTTGTGGATTTCTTGGTGATAGCCATTTTAACTGGTATGAGGTTATAGTATTGATTTGCATTTCTTTAGAAATTAGTGGTGTTCAGCATCTTTTCATGAGTCTTTTGGCTATCTGTATGTGTTTGGAGAAATATCTATTTAGATCTTCTTCTCATTTTTTATTGGGTTTTGTCTTTTGATAATGTTAAGCCTCATGAACCATTTGTAAATTTTGGAGACTAATCCCTTGTCAATCACATCATTTGCAAATATTTTCTCCCAAACTGTGGGGTGTTTTTTTTTAAATTTTGTTTATTGATTCTTTTGGTATTCAAAGCTTTTGAGTTTAAGTAGGCCCCATTTGTTTATTTTTGGTTTTATTTCCATTATTCTGGGAGATGGATCAAAAAAGATATTGCTGCAATTTAACCATATGTAAAAGAGATAGCCAATGGGGATTTGCTGTATGGCTCAGGAAACTCAAACAGGGGCTCTGTATCAACCTAGAAGGGTGGAATGGGAAGGGAGGTCGGAGGGACCTTCAAAAGGGAGAGGATATATGTATACCTCTGGCTGATTCATGTTGAGGTTTGACAGAAAACAACAGAATTCTGTAAAGCAATTATCCTTCAATAAAAATAAATTAATTAAAACTTAAAAAAGATATTGCTGCAATTTATATAGAGAGTGTTTTACCTATATTTTCCTCTAGGAGTTTTATACTGTCTGGTTTCACATTTAGGTCTTTAATCCATTTAGAGCTTAGTTTTATGTGTGGTGTTAAAGAGTGATCTATTTTCATTTTTTACATGTGGTTGTCCAGTTTTCCTAGCACCATTTGTTGAAGAGACTGTCTTTCCAACATTGCAGTCTTTTTTTCTTCTGTTATTTTTTAATTTTAATTGGAGGCTAATTACTTTACAATATTGTAGTGGTTTTGCCATACATTGACATGAATCAGCCATGGGTGTACATGTGTACCCCTTCCTGAGCCCCCTTCCCATCTCCATCCCCATCCCATCCCTCTGGGTTATTTCAAAGCACCAGCCCTGAGCACCCTGTCTCATGCATCAAACCTGGACTGGTGATCTGTTTCACATATGATAATATACATGTTTTGATGCTATTCTCCCAAATCATCCCACCCTCGCCTTCTCCCACAGAGTCCAAAAGGCTGTTCTATATATCTGTGTCTCTTTTGCTGTCTTGCATATAGGGACATCATCATCATCTTTCTAAATTCCATATATATGCGTTAGTATACTATATTGGTGTTTTTTTCTTCTGGCTTACTTCACTCTGTATAATAGGCTCCAGTTTCATCCACCTCATTAGAATGGATTCAAATGTATTCTTTTTAATGGCTGAGTGATATTCCATTGTGTATATGTACCACAGCTTTCTTATCCATTCGTCTGTTGATGGACATCTAGGTTGCTTCCATGTCCTGGCTATTATAAACAGTGCTGCGATGAACATTGGGGTACACGTGTCTCTTTCAATTCTGGTTTCCTCAGTGTGTATGCCCAGCAGTGGGATTGCTAGGTCATATGGCAGTTTTACTTCCAGTTTTTTTAAGGAGTCTCCACACTGTTCTCCATAGTGGCTGTACTAGTTTGCATTCCCACCAACAGTGTAAGAGGATTCCCTTTTCTCCACATCCTCTCCAGCACTTATTGTTTCTAGACTTTTGGATAGCAGCCATTCTGACCAGCATAAAATGGTACCTCATTGTGGATTTGATTTGCTTTTCTCTGATAATGAGTGATGTTGAGCATCTTTTCACGTGTTCATTACCATCTGTATGTTTTCTTTGGAGAAATGTCCATTTAGTTCTTTGGCCCATTTTTTGGATTGGGTCATTTATTTTTCTGGAATTGAGCTGCAGGAGTTGCTTGTATATTTTTGAGATTAATTTTTTGTCAGTTGCTTCATTTGCTATTATTTTCTCCCATTCTGAAGGCTGCCTTTTCACATTGCTTATAGTTTCCTTCATTGTGTAAAAGCTTTTAAGTTTAATTAGGTCCCATTTGTTTATTTTTGCTTTTATTTCCAATATTCTGGGAGGTAGGTCATAAAGGATCCTGCTGTGATTTATGCTGGGAGTGTTTTGCCTATGTTTTCCTCTAGGAGTTTTATAGTTTCTGGCCTTACATTTAGATCTTTAATCCATTTTAAGTATATTTTTGTGTATGGTGTTAGAAAGTGTTCTAGTTTCATTCTTTTACAAGTGGTTGACCAGTTTTTCCAGCATCATTTATTAAAGAGATTGTCTTTTCTTCATTGTATATTCTTGCCTCCTTTGTCAAAAAGATAAGGTATACATAGGTGCGTGGGCTTTCTAATTTGTTCCATTAATCTATATTTCTATCTTTGTGCCAGTACCATACTGTCTTAATGACTGTGGATTTGTAGTATAGCCTGAAGTCAGGCAGGTTGATTCCTCCAGTTCCATTCTTCTATCTCAAGATTGCTTTGACTATTTGAGGTTTTTTGTATTTCCATACAAATTGTGAAATTATTTGTTATAGTTCTCTGAAAAAGACCATTGGTAGCTTGATAGGGATTGCACTGAATCTATAGATTGCTTCGGGTAGTATACTCATTTTCACTATATTGATTCTTCAAACCCATGAATATGGTATATTTCTCCATCTATTTGTGTCCTCTTTGATTTCCTTCATCAGTGTTTTATAGTTTTATATATATAGGTCTTTTGTTTCTTTAGGTAGATATATTTATAAGCATTTTATTCTTTTTGTTGCAACCAGTGCATCCTAAGGGAAATCAGTCCTGGAAGGACTGATGTTGAAGCTGAAACTCCAGTACTTTGGCTACCTCATGCGAAGAACTGACTCACTGGAAAAGACCCTAATGCTGGGAAGGATTGGGGGCAGAAGGAGTAGGGGACGACAGAGGATGAGATGGCTGGATGGCATCACTTACTCGATGGACATGGATTTGGGTGGACTCTGGGAGTTGGTAATGGACAAGGGTATCCTGGCCTGCTGCAATTCATGGGGGTCGCAAAGAGTCGGACATGACTGAGTGACTGAACTGAACTGAATAGATTTTGGATCATTGTGCTTTCGTTTTCACTTGTCTCTAGGTATTTTTTAATTTCCTCTTTGATTTCCTCAGTGATCTATTGGTTGTTAAATAGCATATTATTTACCTGCCACATGTTTGTGTTTTTTATATATTTTTTCTTGTTCTTTACTTTTAATTTTATAGCATTGCAATAGGAAAAGATGCTTGGTATGACTTCAATTATCTTAAATTTACCAATGCTTTTCTTTGACCCAGCATGTGGCCAGTCCTGGAGTATGTTTTGTGTGCACTTGAGCAGAATGTATATTCTGCTGTTTTTAGATGGAATGCTCTATATATCAATTAAGTCCTTTGGTCTAATGTGTCATTTAAGGCCTGTGTTTATTTATTTTCTATATGGATGATCTGTCCAATGATGAAAGTGAAGTGTTAATGTTTCCCACTATTATTATGTTATTGTCTATTTCTCCCTTTATGGTTGTTAGTATTTGCCTTACATATTGAGATACTTCTATGCTAGTTGCCTGTACATTTATAATTATTATGTCTTCTTGGATTTATTGATTGATAATTATGCAGTGTCCTTCTTTGTCTCTTATCATAGTCTTTGTTTTAAAGTCTATTTTGTCTGATATGGGTATTGCTACTCCAGCTTTCTTTTGATTTCCATGGAATACCTTCTCTCATCCCGTCACTTCAGTCTGTATGTGTCCCTAGGTCTAACGTGAGTCTTTTGTAGACAGTGTAAATATGGGTCTTGTTTCTGTATCAACCCAGCCAGTTTATGTCTTTTGGTTGGTGCATTTAATCCATTTCCATTTAAGGTAATTATTGATATGTATCATCTTACTACAATTTTCTTGGTTGTTTTAGGTTTATCTTTTGTAGACCTTTTCCTTATTTTGTTTCCTGCCTCAAGGAGTTTCTTTTGCATTTGTTGTAAAGCTGGTTTGGTGATGCTGAATTTTTATAACTTTTTCTTGTCTATAAAACTTTTTATTTCTCCCTCAAGTCTAAATGAGAGCTTTGCTGGGTAGAGTATTCTTGGTTGTAGGTTCTTCTGTTTCATCAATTTAATAAATATATAGTGCTACCCCTTTTGGGCTTGCAGAGTTTCTGTTGAGAAATCAACTGATAACCTTATGGGAGTTCCCTTATATGTTATTTGTCATTTTTCCCTTGCTCCTTTTAATATTTTATCTTTGTCTTCAATTTTTGACAATTTGATTACTATGTGTCTCAGTGTTTTCCTCCTTGGGTTTATCCTGCCTGGCACTCTTTGCACGTCCTGGATTTGGTTGACTATTTCCTCTCCCATATTAAGGAAATTTTCCACTATTATAATTTCAAATATTTACTCGGGTCCTTTCTCTTTCTCTCCTCCTTCTGGGATCCCTATAATGCACATGTTATTGCATTTAATGTTGTCCCAGAGGTCTCTTCGGAGAAGGCAATGGCAACCCACTCCAGTGTTCTTGCCTGGAGAATCCCAGGGATGGCAGAGCCTGGTGGACTGCCGTTTATGGAGTCACACAGAGTTAGACACAACTGAATCGACTTAGCAGCAGCAGCAGAGGTCTCTTAGGCTGTCTTCATTTCTTTCCATTCTTTTTTCTGTATTTTGTTCTGTGGCAGTGATTTCCACCATCTGTCTTCCAGGTCACTTATTTATTCTTCTGTCTTAATTATTCTGTTATTGATTCCTTCTAGTGTATTTTTCTTCTCTGCTTGTTTGTTCTTTTAGATCTTCTAGGTCTTTGGTAAACATTTTTTTTTACATCTTCTGCATTCTTTTTCTGAGGTCATGTATCATTTTCACTATCATTGTTCTGAATAATTTTTTGGAAATTTGCATATCTCCTTCTCATTTAGCTGTTTTTCTACAGTTTTATCTTATTCGTTCATATGGGACATGATCCTCTGCCTTTTCATTTTGATTAATATTTTGTGATTGCTGCTTTTCTTCTGGAGGCTGTGGGATTGTAGTTCTTCTTGCATCTTCTGACTGGATGAGGCTATCTAAGAGAATCATGCAACCTTCTTGATGGGAGGAACTGGCTGTGGTATAAATTGGATTTTGCTCCAGTAGGCAGGGCCAGCTTGGTACAACTTTAGTCTACTTGTCTGCTGATGGATAGAGTTGCACTCCCTCCCTGTTAGTTGTTTGCCCTAAATCATCCCAGCCCTTGAGTCTACAGGCTCTATTTTTGGGTTAGTGGTGACCTCTAGTGGGCCTCACATCAACGTGCACTTCTCATAACTGCTGCTGCCAGTACCTTGGTCCTTGTGTTGAGCTACTGCAACCCATTCCTCCACAGGAGACCCTCCAACATCAGCAAATATGTCTGGTTCAGTCCCCTTCAGGGTTACTGCTCCTTTCCCCTGGGTCTTAGTGTGCAGATTTTCTGTTTGCCTTCCAAGAGTGGAATCTTTGTTTCCCCTGATCCTGTGGAAGTCTTGCAATCAAATCTCACTGTCCTTCAAAGTCAAATTCCCTGGGGATTCTTAGTCCCTCTGCTGCATCTTCAGGCTGGGAAACTTGACATGGGGCTCAGCACCTTTATAACAATGGGAGAACTTCTTTGGTATTATTAAACGATAATTTCACTAGGTACAAATTTCTATATTGGTGCTTTTTTTCCCTTTCTCTCTGTCAATGCTTCAAATATTTCACCACACTCTCTTCTTGCTTGCCTAGTTTCTGAGTTGACATCTGATGTAATTCTTATCCTTGTTAAGATAACACTCTCTATAGATAAAGTGTTTTTCTCCCTTTGGCTTCTTTCAAGATTTTTTCCTTATTTTTGGTTTTCTGCAGTTTGAATGTGATATGCTTAGGTGTGGATTTTTTTGGTATTTATTTTGCTTGCTGTTCCCTTAGATTTCTGAATTTTTGGTTTGGTGTTTTACATTTTGCAAAATTTTCAGTCATCATTGTTTCAGATATTTTTTTCTGTTCCTTTCTCTCTTCTCCTGGTATTTCCATTGTGCATATGTTACACCTTTCATAATTGTTGTCCCACAGTTTTTGGGTATCTGTTTTTTTTTCATTTTGTTTTCAGTTTTAGAAATTTGATATATCCTCAAACTCACTATTTCCCCAGCCATGTCTAGTCTACTACTGAGCTTATCAAATACATTGGTTTTTAAAAAACTGTTTTATTGAGATATAATTGATATACAGAAAACTGTACTTATATTGTGTATTCAATTTGATGAATTTAGATGTATGCACACACCCATGAAGCCATCACCGTAATCAATTTATGGACATACTCATCATCTCCAAACATTTCTTGTGTCTTTTTGTTTTGTTTGTGGTAAGAACATTTAACATGAGATTTATCCCCTTATATTTTTAAATGCATGGTATAATATTGTTAATGTAGACACTAAGTTGTAAAGCAGATCTCTGGAAATTATTCATCTTGTGTAACTGAAACTTGCTATCCATTTAGCAGCAACTCTTTATTTACATCTCTGTCAGCTCCTAGACACCACTAGTCTAGTTTCTATTTCTAAGAGTTTGGCTATTTTACATACCTCATGTAAGTGGAATCATGTGATATTTGTATTTCTGACTGGCTTATTTCATTTAGCATAATGCCCTCCAGGTTCATCTATGTTATTGCAAATGGCAAGATTTCCTTATTTTTAAAAGTCTGATAATAGTCTAGTGTGTTTGTATGCATGTGCATGCATGTGTATGTAGATTTCTTTATCCATGCACTTCTTTTTTTTAATTTTCTTTACTTTATTGTGTTGGTTTTGCCATACATTGACATGAAACCGCCATGGGTATACATATGCTCCCCCTCCAGAACCCCCCTCCCTCCTCCCTCCCGATTCCCTCCCCCTGGGTCATCTCGGTGCACCAGCCCGGAGCATTAACCCTGGGCTGGCGATCCATTCACTTCTTTATGGATATTTAGATTATTTTCTCAAATGCTTTCTTCTTTTCCATTAGTGTTTTATTTTTTAAATTTCAAACACTTCTTTTGATTCTTTTTAAGATTTTCCATCTCTTTGCTTAGAATTACCTATCTGTTCTTCCATGCTGTCTACTTTATTCATTAGTGCATTTAGCATATTTTATTTATTTATATTTTTAAAAATATTTATTTATTTGGTTGTGCTGGGTCTCTGCTGCAGCATGTGCGACCCCCAGTTGTGGCACGTGGGATCCAGCTCCCTGACTGGGACTGAACCTGGGGCCCCCACACTGGAAGTGCAGAATCCCAGTCACTGAACCAAGGGTGTCCTGGCATATTTTAAATTACTTGTCTGGTAATTCCAACATCCCTGCCTTGTAAGTCTGGATCTAATGTTTGGTTTGTCTGGCTTCTTTTCAAAATGTGTTTTTTACCTTTTAGAATGCCTTGTAATTTGTTGTCAAAAATCATATGTGATATAGTGAGTAAAAGGGACTGGAGAAAGCTGGCTTTTACTGATGTGGTATTAAGGTGTGGGAGAGAAACATTCTGCAGACCTACAATTAGGTCTCAGTCTTTTAGTGAGCTTGTGCTCCTGGGTAATGACTTTCACAAGTGCTTCTCAGTTGTTTCTTCCCCTTACGTGGGTCAGGAAGGTCAGAGTGTGCTGAAGTTGGATATTTCCCTTTCCCCAGGTTGGGTAGTCTGTGATAAAAGCCCAGTAGGTTACACCCTGATAAAATAGTTTGGAAGGTAGAGCCTCACTGTGAAGAACAGAATGCTCTGGGCATATTTCCAAATGGCTCCTTTTCCCATTTTTCTATTAGAAGCACAAGGATATTTTTCTCTGATCTTCATTGTGGGAACTTGGTAGGGCTTCTGAAGGGAAAAATCACAAGTGTTAGGGCATCTCTATGACTAGACCCGCTGGAATTTTTACCTCTCAAACTGAGCTACCAGCTATTCATCACTTATAGTTTAGGTTTTCCTACCCCAGAACTGGTTTCCATGGATGTTTCCACTTTGGGTTTCTGTTCTGGTAAATGTAATTCTCTGTATCTGCCTGTCTCTCCAACTTGGGGCACCTCAGTTTGTCCTGTATCCTCAATTCTTTGATGATATATGAAGAGTTGTTGCTTTTCAGTTTGGTTTTTTTTTGTTTGTTTTTGGCCATGCTGCGTGGCATGTGGGATCTTAGTTCCCTGATCAGGGATCAAAAGCACACCCCTTGCATTGGAAGCTCAGAATCTTAACCACTGGACCACCAGGGAAGTTCCCAAGAGTTGTTGATTTTTAACTTGTTCAGTTTTTTTTAGTTGTTTTAAGACTGAAGATTTGCAAGCTCCATACATGTACTGGAAAGTAGGTGTCTTTTCTTCATTTTAGAAGGTTATTTTTTGCTGAATATATACTCCTTGCTTGATTTTGCCACCAGCACTTTATTTATTAAAAATGTTTTACCTGTGTTTTTAATTTTTTTCAAACTTTTAAATTTTGTATTGGGATATACTGATTAACAACTTTGTGATAGTTTCAGGTGAACAGCAAAGGGACTAAGCCATACATATGTACATGTATCCATTCTCCTCCAAACTTCCCTCCCATTCAGGCTGCCACATAACACTGAGCAGACTTCCATGTGCTATACAGTAGATCCTTGTTGGTTATTCATTTTAAATATAGCAGTTTGTACATGTCCATCCCCAATTCCCTGACTATCCCTTCCCCCCATCTTTCTTCCCAGCAACCATAGTTCATTCTCTCTAAGTCTGTGAGTCTATTTCTGTTTTGTAAGTTTATTTGTCTCATTTCCTTTTAGAGTCCACATATAAGAGATGTCACACAATATTTCTCCTTCTCTGTCTGACTTACTTCACTTAGTAGGCCAATCTCTAGGTTCACTCATGTTGCTGCAAATGGCATTATTTCATTCATTTTTATGGCTGAGTAATACTCAATTGTTGGAGAAGGAAATGGCAACCCACTCCAGTATTCTTGCCTGGAGAATTCCATGGACATAGAAACCTGGTGGGCTTTGGGGTCACAAAGAGTCGGACATGACTTTGTGACTAACACAAACTCAATTGTATATATGTATCATATCTTCTTTATTCTTCCCTCTATTGATGGACATTTAGGTTGCTTCCATGTCTTGGCTATTGTAAACAATGCTGCAATAAACATTGCCCCCAGCACTTTAAATATGTCATTTCACTGCCTTCTGGCCTCCATGGTTTCTAGTAAGAAATTGTCTTTTAATTGTAGTGGGGATCCCTTGGACATGTTCAGTCACTTCTCTCTTGTTGCCTTTTTTGGGGGCTTTGGTTACTTTGAATATAATATATCTGAGTATGGATCTCTTTCATTTCACACTACTTGGAGTTGGTTGAGCTTCTTAGATGTATAAATTCATGTCTTTCCTCAAATTTTGGAAGTTTATGGTCATATTTTTTTTCAAATGTACTTTCTGTTCTCTCTCTTCTCTCCTTCTGAGAATCCCATTATGTGCATTGTGGTACTTTTGAGGTTATCCCACAGGCATCTTGGGATTTACTCATTTTTCTTCATTTTTTCTCTTTCTACTCCCAAAAATAGATAATCTTGGTTGACTATTACCAAATTCACTGATTCTTTTTTCTCTTGAACCCCTCCCAATAACTGTATTTCTCAGCTCTGGAATTTCTATTTGGCTCCTTTTTATAATTTCTCCATCTTTGTTGATATTCCCTATTTGCTCAGACATAACTCTCCTGATTTCCTTTAGTTCTTTGCTCATGGCTTCATTTCTTTAAGCATATTAAAACCATACATTTAAAGTCTTTGCATAGTAAGTCCAATGCTTGAACTTCTTTATGGAAAATTTCTGCTCATCTCTTTTTTTCCTGTGAATGGACCATATTTTCCTGTTTCTTTGATGCCTCTGATTTTTTATTGAAAACTGGACGTCTTAAATATTATAATGTGACATTCTGGGAACCAGATTCTCCCTCCTCTTCAGGGTTTGTTTCTGGTGACTGTTGTGGGTTGTTGTTTGCTTGTATAGTGACTTTTCTAAAATGTCTTATGAAATGTATATTCTTTGTTGTATGCCTACTTAAGTCTGTTCTGTTAGGTTAATGATCAGTTGTTGTTTTTACAATTACCCTAAAAATCTAGAGCTGAGAAATGCAAAAAAGAAGAAAAACAAGAAAGGAAAAAAAATACTCTCACAATCTCTGCTTATTGGTTTGGTATTGGGGCCCTCCTTCAGTGCTTTGCTGGGTTGTTTACAACTCTGCCTAAGCTTCTACTTCCTACATGTGTCAAGCCTGAAGACCAGTCAGAAATTAAAGCTTAGGGTCTTCTCAGGCCTTTTCAAGCATGTGTCTTGCCCTTGTTATACATATGGGTTTTTTTTTTTTAAATTCCCTGGTATATATAAAAGGTTTTTAAAACTTATTTATTTTTTTAATTTATTTTTTATTGAAGGATAATTGATATACAGAATTTTGTTGTTTTCCATCAAACCTCAACATGAATCACCCATAGGAATACATATATCCCCTCCCTTTTGAACCTCTCTCCAATTTCCCTCTCCATCCCACCCCTCTAGGCTGATACTGAGCCCCTGTTTGAGTTCCCTGAGCCATACAGCAAATTCCTGTTGGCTATCTATTTTACATATGGTAATGTAAGTTTCCATGTTACTCTTTCCACACATCTCCCCCTCTCCTTCCCTCTCCCCATGTCCATAAGTCTATTCTCTATGTCTGTTTCTCCACTGCTGCCTGGTAAATAAATTCTTCAGTACCATTTTTCTAGATTCCATATATGTGTGTTAGAATATTACATTTATCTTTCTCTTTCTGACTCACTTCACTGTATAATAGGTTCTAGGTTCATCCACCTCATCAGAACTGTCTCAAATGCATTCCTTTTTATGACTGAGTGATATTCTATTGTGTATATGTACCACAACTTCTTTATCCATTCATCTGTCGATGGACATCTAGGTTTCTTCCATGTTCTAGCTATTGTAAATAGTGCTGCAATGAACAATGGGATACATGTGTCTTTGTCAACCCTGGTTTCCTCAAGGTATATGCCTAGGAGTGGGATTGCTGGGTCATATGTTGGTTTTACTCCTAGTTTTTTTTTTTTTTTAAGAAATCGCCATACCATCTTCCATAGTGGCTGTATCAATTTACATTCACCAACAAGGCAAGAATGTTCCCTTTTCTCCACACTCTCTCCAGCATTTATTCTTTGTAAGAATTTTTGATGATGGCCATTCTGACTGGTGTCTCATTGTGGTTTTGATTTGTATTTCTCTAATAATGAGCGATGTTGAGCACCTTTTCATGTGTTTGTTAGCCATCTGTAGGTCTTCCTTGGAGAAATATCTGTTTAGGTCTTTTTCCCACTCTTTGACTGGGTTGTTTGTTTTTTTCTGGCATTGAGTTGTATGAGCTGCTTGTATATTTTGGAAATTAATCCTTTGTCAGTTGTTTCATTTGCTATTATTTTCTCCCATTCTGAGGGTTGTATTTTACCTTGCTTAGAGTTTCCTTTGCTGTGCAAAAGCTTTTAAGTTTAATCAGGTCCCACTTGTTTACTTTTGTTTTTATTTTTGTTACTCTAGGAGGTGGGTCATAGAGGATCTTGCTTTGATTTATGTCATCGAGTGTTCTGCCTATGTTTTCCTCGAAGAGTTGTATAGTTTCTGGTCTTACATTTAAGTCTTCAATCCATTTTGAGTTTATCTTTGTGTATGGTGTTAGGAAGTATTCTAATTTCATTCTTTTACATGTAGCTGTCCAGTTTTCCCAGCACCATTTATTGAAGAGGCTGTCTTTGCCCCATTGTATATTCTGGCCTCCTTTGTCAAAAATAAGGTACCCATAGGTGCATGGGTTTATTTCTGGGATTTCTATCTTGTTTTTGGTCTATATTTCTGTTTTTTTTCCCAGTACCATGCTGTCTTGATGATTGTGGCTTTGTAGTATAATCTGAAGTCAGGAAGGTTGATTCCTCTAGCTCCATTCTTCTTTCTCAAAACAGCTTTGGCTATTTGGGGTCTTTTGTGTTTCCATATGAATTGTGAGATTTTTTGTTCTAGTTCTGTGAAAAATATCATTGGTAATTTGATAGGGATCACATTAAATCTGTAGACTGCATGTGGTAGTATAGTCATTTTCTCAATATTGATTCTTCCTACCCAGGAACATGGAATATCTCTCCATCTGTTTATGTCATCTTTGAATTCTTTCATCAGTGTCTTATAATTTTCTCTGTACAGTACTTATGTCTCCTTGAATAAGTAAGTGTTAGTTGCTCAGACGTCCTAACTCTTTGCAACCCCATGGACTGCAGCCCACCGGGCTCCTCTGTCCATGAGATTTTCCAGGCAAGAATACTGGAGTGTCCACAGGATCTTACCAACCCAGGGATTGAACCTGGGTCTCCTTTACTGCAGGCAGATTCTTTACCGACTGAATTACAAAAGGTAAGTTTATTCCTAGATATTTAATTCTTTTTGTTGCAATGGTGAATGGATTGAGTCCTTAGTTTCTCTTTCTGGTTTTTCATTGTTAGTATATAGAGATGCAAGTGATTTCTGTGTATTGATTTTGTATTCTGCAATTTTATTAAATTCACTGATTAACTCTAGTAATTTTCTGATACTATCTTTAGGATTTTCTATGTACAGTATCATGTTGTCTGCAAACAGTGAAAGCTTTGCTTCTTCGTTTCCAATCTGAATTCCTTTTATTTCTTTTTCTTCTTTGATCACTATAGCTAGGACTTGTAGAACTACATTGAATAATAGTGGTGAAAGTGGACACCCTTGTCTTGTTCCTGATCTTAGGGCGATCAATTTTTCGCTATTGAGAATAATATTTGCTGTTGAGGTGGGTTCCTTCTATGCCCATTTTTTGAAGAGTTTTAATCATAAATGGGTGCTGAATTTTGTCAAAGGCTTTTTCTGCATCTATTGAGATTATCATATGATTTTATCCTTCAATTTATTAACATGCAGGGAACTGCACTTAGTATTTTGCAATAACATATAAGGGAAAAGAATCAGGAAAAGTCTATAGATATAGACGTAAAACTGAATCACTTTGCTATACACGTGAAACTAGATGTGAAACCAGTAAAACTAACACACCATCGTAAATCAAGCACACTTCAAAAACACAAGTCAATAACAACGCTTTGAAAGAGCAATTTTTTCACAGTGTGCCTTTGGGAGATGACCTTAAGCATCACACTTTGCAACCTGGAGATTTTGTATACTGGGAAAGACACGACCAAAGAATTCTCTTCAATCTCACCACAAAGACCCTTATCAAGTACTGCTAACCAGCTCCTGCACCCCCCCAAATTCCAAGGAATGGACTCTTGGATTCACATGACACTCCAAAAGAAAGTATCAAGTCCTGACTGGATCTGCACATCATCTGATGACCAGAAGTAAGGATTTCCCAGAACTGAAGCAGGTGACATCTGCTGAGACAGCTTTCACAAGATATCTGGACCAGGCCTTGTAGAATGTTGCCACCAAAATTCTGACAGCGACATACTGTTCCAGATGATCTCCTGTGTTCACGATATTGATAACATATGGACTTCAGGTAAAAAGTACGTGGAAGTTCTCCCTCCTACCCTTCCATGTAACTCATACGTGAACTTTATACATTTCCAATCTGTGTACTTTCCCTCCAGTGTGAGACATTACACCCAGGAAAGGTGCTTCCTGACAACTGAAGGGAAACAAACCACTGAATCTAGAAAAATTGACTCTTGCTCAGCAATGCTTTCAGAGAAAGATCTTGATCAAAAGGGGGAAATCTAAAAAATTAATAAACAGAAACCTCAAGAAAGAGAGACCAGGAGTGGGAGGTCCCATGCCATATGACTATAGCAGAGTCCAGGACAAAGAAGATAGACTCCTCTTCTTTCCTGGCAAGGACTCAGCCAATGAAAAGCCATGGGTTCTTTGTTTACTAGAGCCCTCCCAACTTCCTTTTCCTTCCTATAAAATGTTCTCCTTCCCTTGCATTGCACACACCTTGCTATGGTTGCAGATTCCAAATTACAATTTTCTGCTGACCCTGAATAAACCAATCTTTGCTAGAGAAAAAAAATTATTAACATGGTTCATCACACTGATTGATTTGTGTATATTGAAGAATCCTTGCATTCCTGGAATAAACCCAACTTGATCATGGTGTCTGAGTTTTTGATGTGTTGCTGAATTCTGTTAGCTAACATTTTGTTGAGGATTTTTGCATCTATGTTCATCAGTGATATTGGCTTGTAGTTTTCTTTTTGTGTGTTGTCTTTTCTGGTTTTGGTATCAGGATGATGGTGGCCTCGTAGAGTGAGTTTGGAAGTGTTCCTTCCTCTGCAATTTTTTGAAAGAGTCTCAGAAGGATAGTCATTAGCTCTTCTCTAAATGTTTGATAGAATTCTCCTGTGAAGCTATCTGGTCCTGGCCTTTTGTTTTCTTGAGAGACTTTTGACTACAGCTTAATTTCAGTGCTTGTAAGTGGGTTGTTCATAATTTCCATTTCTTCCTGGTTCAGTCGTGGAAGATTGAACTTTTCTAAGAACCTATACATTTCTTCCAGGCTATCCATTTTATTTCCATATAGTTGTTCATAATAGTCTCTTATAATCCTTTGTATTTCTGCATTGTCTGCTGTAACCTATCCTTTTTTCATTTCTAATTTTTTTGATTTGATTCTTCTTTCTTTTTTTTTCAATTTTTTTAATTAGTTTTGCCATACAATGACATGATATCGCCATGCATTTACATATGCTCCCCCTCCAGAACCTCCCTCCCTCCTTCCTCCCTCCTCCCTCCACCCTGGAAATCTCGGTGCACCAGCCCCGAGCATCAATCCTGGGCTGGCGATTGATTACACATATGATAATTAACATGTTTCAATGCCATTCTCCCATATCATCCCACCCTTGCCCTCATCCACAGAGTCCACGAGTCTGTTCTATTCATCTGTGTTCCTTTTGCTGTCTCGCATGCTGGATTCTCATTACCATCTTTCTAAATTCCATATATATGCGTTAGTCTACTGTATTGTTGTTTTTCCTTCCGGCTTACTTCACTCTGGATAATGGGCTCCAGTTCCATCCACCTGAGTAGAACTGATTCAAATTATTTTTTTTAATGCTGAGTAATATTCCATTGTGTATATGTACCACAGCTTTCTTATCCATTCATCAGTTGATGGGCATCTAGGTTGCTTCCATGTCCTGGCTATTGTAAACAATGCAGCGATGAACATTGGGGTACACGTGGCTCTTTCAATTCTGGTTTCCTCGGTGTATATGCCCAGAGTCTGGCTAAGGGTTTGTCAATTTTGTTTATCTTCTCAAAGAACCATATTTTAGTTTTATTAATCTTTACTATTGTTTCTTTCATTTCTTTTTCATTTATTTCTGCTCGGATCTTTATGATTTATTTCCTTCTACTAATTTTGGGGTGTTTATTGTTCTTATTTTTCCAGTTGTTTTAAGTATAAAGTTAGGTTGTTTATTTGATGTTTTTCTTGTTTCTTGAGGTAGGATTGTATTGCTATAAACTTCTCTCTTAGGACTGCTTTTGCTGCATTCCATAGGTTTTGAGTTGTCGTGTATTCATTGTCATTTGTTTCTAGAAACTTTTTAATTTCCCTTTTGATTTCTTCAGCAGCCTGTTGGTTATTTAGAAACGTACTGTTTAATCCCCATGTGTTTGTATTTCTTACAGTTTTTTTCTTGTACTTGATATCTAGTCTCATAGCATTGTGGTCAGAGAAGATGCTTGATACAATTTCAATTTTCTTAAATTTACTGAGGTTTTATTTGTGACCCAAGATGTGGTATATCCTGAAGAATGTTCCAGGTGCACTTGAGAAGAAGGTGTATTCTTCTGCATTTGGGTGGTATGTCCTGAAGATATCAATGAGATCCATCTCATCTAATGTATCATTTAAGACTTGTGTTTCCTTATTAATTTTCTGTTTTGATGATCTTTCCATTGGTGTGAGTGGGGTGTTAAAGTCTCCTTCTATTGTTGTGTTACTGTCAATTTCTCCTTTTATGTCTGTTAGTGTTTGTCTTATGTATTGAGGTTTTCCTATGTTGGGTGCATAGATATTTACAATTGTTTTGTCTTTCCTTTAGATTGATCCCTTGATCATTATGTAGTGTCCTTCCTTATGTCTTGTAATTTTCTTTATTTTAAGGTCTGTCTGATATGAGGATTGCTACTCCAGCTTTCTTTTGCTTTCAACTTGCATGGAATATATTTCTCCATCCTCTCCCTTTCAGTCTATACGTCTCTTTAGGTCTGAAATGGGTTTCTTGTAGATGGCATATATATGAGTCTTGTTTATTTTTAATCCCTTCAGCCAGTCTGTGTCTTTTGGTTGGAGCATTTAATCCATTCACATTTAAAATAATTATTGATATATTTGTCCCTTTTGCCATTTTCTTAATTGTTTGGGGTTGATTTTGTAGATCTTTCTTCTTCTCTTGTATTTTTTGTTATGTAAGTTCCTTTAACATTTGTTGTAAAGCTGGTTTGATTTCAGCTTTAAATTTACTGGAGGTTTGATTTGTGACACAAGATGTGGTCTATCCTGGAGAATGTTCTATGTGCACTTGAGTAGAAGGTGTATTCATCTGCATTTGGATGGTATGTCCTGAAGATATCAGTGAGATCCATCTCATCTAATGTTCTTCTCTGAATTCTCTTAACTTTAGCTTGTCTGAAAAGCTTTTTATTTCTCCATCAGTTTTGAATGAGATCCTAGTAACTTTGGTTGTTGATTTTTCCCTTTCAGTACTTTAAATATATCCTGCCATTCCCTTCTGACCTGCAGAGTTTCTGCTGAAAGATCAGCTGTTAAGCATATATGGTTTCCCTTGTATGTTACTTGTTGCTTCTCCCTTGCTGCCTTTAATATTCTTTCTTTGTATTTAGTCTTTGTTAGTTTGATTAGTATGTGTCTTGGTGTGTTTCTCCTTGGATTTATCCTGTATGGGACTCTTTGTGCCTCTTGGACTTGATTGGCCATTTCCTTTTCCATGTTGGGGAAATTTTCAACTATAATTTCTTCAAAAATTTTCTCATAAGCTTTCTTTTTATCTTCTTCTTCTGGGACCCCTATAATTTGAATGTTGGTGCATTTGATATTGTCCCAGAGGTCTCTGAGATTATCCTCAGCTCTTTTCATTCTTTTTTACTTTATTCTGCTCTTCAGATGTTATTTCCACCATTTTATCTTCCAGCTCACTGATTCATTCTGCTTCAGATATTCTGCTATTGATTCCTTCTAGAGTATTTTTAATTTCAGTAATTTTGTTGTTTGTCTCTGTATGTTTATTCTTTAATTCTTCTAGGTCTTTGTTAATTGATTCTTGCATTTTCTCCATTTTTCTTTCACGTTTTTTGTTTTTTATCATCTTTACTATCATTATTCTGAAGTCTTTTTCAGGTAGTTTGCCTATTTCCTCTTCATTTATTTGGACTTCTATGTTTCTAGTTTTTTCCTTCATTTGTGTAGTATTTCTCTGCCTTTTCATTATTATTTTTTTTAACTTACTGTGTTTGAGGTCTCCTTTTCCCAGGCTTCAAGGTTGAATTCTTTCTTCCTTTTGTTTTCTGCCCTCCTAAGGTTGGTCCAGTGGTTTTTGTAAGCTTCTTATAGGGTGAGATTTGTGCTGAGTTTTTGTTTGTTTGTTTTTCATCTGATGGACAAGGCTGAGTGAGCTGGTAATTCTGTCTGTTGGTGACTGGGTTTGTATTTTTGTTTTGTTTATTGTTTAGGTGAGGTGTCCTTCTCAGGGTGCTACTGGTGGTTGGGTGATACCGAGTCTTGTGTTCCAGTGGTTTCCTTTGTGTGAATTCTCATTATTTGATACCCTCTAGGGTTAGTTTTCTGGTAGTCCAAGGTCTTGGAGTCAGTGCTCCCTCTCCAAAGGCTCAGGGCTTGATCTCGAGTTTTGCATGGGTCTATATATCCTTTTCTGCTGGTCAGGTACTCCTGTCTGCTCTCAGCTGGTGTTCTGCATGCATTTCTGTGTCTGAAGGTGTATTCTTGATGTATCCGTGGAGAGAGATGTACTCCATGATCACCTACTCCTCCGCCATCTTGTTCTCCACCATAAAACCTTTTGATAGTCCTTATTCTCACACATATCCCCTGCCCAGTCTTTTCCTTCCCAGGCTTCTAGACCAATTGTTTGTCTATGTTGTCCTTTGTCCCAGGCTGCTGTGCCCAATACCTTTGTATTTAAACACTTTTGGTAATAGCCTCCCTGGAAGCCACTTGACTCTAGTGGAGACTTTGAGTCAAGCAAAATAAAAAGAAACATTTGTACCAGTTCTTGAGGGAGCCTCTAGGCAGATTGAGACCTATAACACAATTCTTTAACAGTAGGGTCCATATTGCTCCCTTTGGGACTATCAACTTGCATCAGTTGTGCCAGGTACTATCCTCACGGCTGCTGCTGATCTGTGGTGTGGGGGATGGTAAATGAATGATTTAAAACACCATAGCACTTTCTTACTACAAAGAAACATCTTTATTTAGCAAATCTTGGTGTTTTAAGTACCCTTGTAAGTTTTTTTTTTTTTACTAAATTTCAGAGCTTTTCTAAAGCTAATTCTGATAGTTTTTCTAGCTTAGTTGTTGCTTTGGGGGAGGGTTGTGTACCTGGAATGCCCTACTGCAAAATTTTCAGTGACTGATCTATCTTAATTCTTGAAATACTATCCCTGCTAGTTATAAGTGCTACTCACAATCCAAGGGCTGAAGTGGCTCTAGAATTTCCAAAGAGTCAATTTTTAGGGGTGGCAGAGGGGATTGGTTAGAGAAGCAGACTAGGGAACTTTTCTTTAAGCCATGTTTGCAAAGTGCATTGCATACATTTGAGAAAACACCATTTTTTAATATCATGGATGCATGAGAACTGATGGAAAGTATGTGGCAAGGTATTAAATCCTTCCCAGGCCTCTCAGTGCTGTGGAAATAGCAAGTGGTTCTCTGACTGGGAGCTCCTTCTAAGACTACATGTAAGGATAGGAAGATGATCCTGGTCAAATAACAATAGTCCCTTCTTGAGATGGACTTGGGAATCAAGCAAACTGTCTGAATGTTGGGTTAAGTCCAGGGTTTAGTGAGTCTTACTATCATTCGGTTTGGGGGCTAAAGGTGATATATAGCTGACTCTGGTATAACAGCCAGAGCTATAAAGATTTCTCAGATTTTTTTCTTACTCCACTCTCAGCCCTACACTACCGTCCTCCATGGTCTCTGAAGTTTATTGAAAACACTGTGCTCTGGAACTATCTGCTCTGAATGGATGCCAATCTAGGTCTATCCATGCATATTGATGCCTATCCTATGGCCACTAGGGGGCAGCTGGGCTTTGGAGACTGTTACACAACCACCCTGCCCCCTCAAAACTAATTTTGAATGGCAGCTTCCAAATTTTTTCTGATAACTTTGCCCTGGAGTCTGAAGTGCACTGCAGGGAAAGTGGGCAGCTTTTCAAATCACATGATTCAGACATAGTCTTCAAGTTACTCCTTGGACCAACAGAATATCCAAGTCTGACTGTTATGTTAGAATGTTAGAATGTCTGCACTAGGGGACCTTTGGAGGATTACCTAGGCCAGGTTTGAGGGCCTTGGGATTCGTTTTTGTTTTTCCATTCTTTAAATAAGATGCAACTCTTTTAATTAAAGGATAGTGGTGATGGTTGATAGTGGTGATGATTGACAGTGGGAGGACCTTGGCTCAACCTTAGCCTGGAGAGATGCTTCAGAACTTTGGGGCAGTGTGGCCCAACTTTCAGTCCTACTCAGAGCACCTATATAATTACACATTATTTACCAGCCAGTGTAATAATATTTATTTAATATGTTTCTTTAGATTGACTCATTTTTTCTTAAATAAATACAGCATCATACTATGTAATATAGATTTAATGTCCTAAGCATATTTTTCTAATTCATATTAAAATACATCCAAAACTATTGAAATTTAAGATTTATTTTTGATAGCACTTAAAATTGTCTCTTGTTCTTGTATTGCACTTCAGGAGATGACCTTTTGGCACCAAAGAACACAGTTGAGAAAGTACTTATCCTAGTTCATTCTATTGTCAGGGAAAGACACTAAAAGACCCAGAAAGGATAAGGGAGTTATCTGAGGTCACACAGTGACAGAGCTGGGACTTAAACCCAAGTCTACTGATTCCCAGTCCTTTGTTCCTTTCACTGTATCACATTCCAAGAGTATTAGGAAGCCCCTTCACTATCCAGAATCTCCCATGGGAAAGAAGAAAGGAAAGGAAGAAGAAGAAATCCTATTTGCTTATTGAATTGAGACTGCTACAGAACCTGTGACTCTGGAGTTCCAAGGCAGGTGTGGGGTACAATGATTTCCCATGTCTTTCTAGGTCAAGTACCTGTGAGGTCTCATCTTCTAAATCCTAGTCTCATTTGCCCATTCACACAACACAAAATTATAGAGCACCTATTATGTGCCTGAGAAGATAAAAAGGAGCTTAAATTCCAGTGGGTGAAACATCTCAGCAAACAGCTGATTAGAGTGCTGGGATGGGGAGCGTAGGTTGCTGCACGAGCAGAGGAAGGCTTGATGAAAGTGGGGAGGGGGAGGAGAGCGGGCATGAGCCCTGTCCTACACAACTTCAGAAGCCCTAGTCCAAAGGCTTGATTTTCTCCTCTCTCAACCATGGAGACTGATAGGTGTTAAATACCCTTCAAAGTCTAGAGTTGCGAGGCCATAGCCATAGAGTCTTTTGCTTTTTTTAACCACTGACATTTGTCATCAATGTTCCTTCCTTTACCCTACTCCTTCATTTGGTTGCAAACACAGGACTCACTCTCCAAACAGGAATGAACAAATTGAATATGACCAGAAAACTCAGCTCCAAAAGTACTTGGTGCTGGGCTGTGGCTCCTCCCAAACTCCTCCCTTGCCCAGACTTGTTCATGGGGCACTTCACAAAGAAAGTGTTGGAAATGGGTCTGTAACTGATTAGTAACGTCTGATTCTGATAACCAACCCAGGGATTGAACCTGGGTCTCCTGCATTGTAGGCAGACACTTTACTGTCTGAGCCACCAGGGAAGTCCTGATTCTGATAACTGTATTTTGCTTTCCATAGTTGGATAAGAAGTTGGGGACCCATTCCCAGCCCCATCATACATGTGGTGCTTCCCCAGAAACCTGGACTGGACATAGGGATTTTGTTGCTGATTGGCTGGCAGGGCCTTGAGGGCCATGTTTACCATCATCTCTGCTTCCCCACATACCCTCCAAAAGCTTCAAAAACCTAAAATGAAGACAGCCTGAAATATTGTTTCTTTCATAAGTATCCCCTGGATTGGGTTCCTCACAGCTAGGAAAGTGTTCACCTTGAAGGAGCTCTACTGATACAGGTACTGGACTTAGCCACCCTGGTAAAACTGGCACCACTGAGGCAATGAGTATAAAGAGTACAGACCAGCCGTAGCATCAGACTCATCTTCAACTGTCTCTCCCCACTTCTCTCTTCAGGATCCTTCTTCCCTTTTGTTGTTTTCTCTATAGTTCCTTTTTACTCCATTCAAACCCGCAGGGAGCTCAAGTACCCCAGGCTTCACCAATCTGATAAATTCATTTGTGGTGGGAAATTTTCTGGATGGAGATAAGAAAACATGGGTTCAAGCCTTGGCTTTTTCACTTACTAGTTGTGTAACTGGGAACAAAATAATTTCACCTCTCGGAGCCTCAGTTTCTTGTTTGCAAGACAGGCATGATAATCCTTGACCCACTTACCTGAGAAAATTGCTGTACAGATCAAAGGGGATACTGGACATGAAGTTACCTTGTGAAGAGCCAGTCACAATATACATGTGAAAGGTTGAGTCACTTCTGTTTGGCCACTGGTATTTTGAAAGAGCATAACTTGAAGGAACCAGCCATTAATACAGCATTTTAAACATCAGGACAAGATGGGATAGATGGTGGAGGCTCAAGCCACTTTGTTGACTTGATCAATATGTGACAGTCAATAATTAAGCATCTACCATGTGTTAGGCATCCTTCTAGATACTGGAAATAATAGTCCCTGCTCCCATGAAACTGACATCCTAGGAGCATGGCAGGTATATAAGAAAAATAGCCCCTGTCCTTCTGGCCTAGGAAACTGAATCCAAAGTTTAGTTCTGAGCCTAATGGCAATGGAAGAGCTTTCAATGACTTGATTTAATCCTTTCCATACAAAATGTATTTTAGCATTAATTTGACATTATCAACCATTTGCTGAGGTCCTGTGTAGATCCAAAGTAATGTGTCATATATTCAATAACATGCATTTAATTCAACAAATGTTTATTGAGAAGCTACCATGTGCTTGTCACTCTGTAAGTGTGGGAATAGTAAGTGGAGAAGGTGTGCAGAATTAAACAAGGCAGAATTTCTGTCCTTGAAGAGCTTCTAGCCAAGTAAAAGAGGTAATTACAAGAAGATAGGCCCATGACACAAATCTGGTGTTGCCTTAACAGTTTAACCCAGTAATGCATGAAAATAGATGCCAAATAAAAGTGAAATATAATTGAGTGAAAAGGGCTATGATAATTCTGAGGAGACATTTATGAGGCATACAAAATGGGGAAAGCCTTATGGAAAAGGTGATATTTGAGCTGCATCTTAAAGGTAAAATATATTTTTAATAAGTATTAAAAGGAAATAAATCACCTGCCAGAATGGTCACAAGTAGAAAGATGATAATTCCAAGAGGATAAATAAATGTTTCATAAATATGTTAAAAGTACTCAACCTTTTAATCTGGGAAATAAAAGCTACAATGTCATTTACACCAGAATAAATAAAATGAAAAACATTGACAATACTTGGTATTGTCAAGGATGTAGAGTGACTACTAGTGAGAGTACATATTGAAATAATCATTTCAGAAAACTGTTCATCAGCATCAACTAAAATGTAAAGATATGCATGCCTTATGAGCTAGTAGCTCCACTTCCTAAGTATACATCTAACAGAAATGCAGATATGTGTGTGACACCAGTCATTACAGTCAAACACTGGAAACAATCCAAACATCCATGTCTTATTGTTGTTCAGTTGCCAGTCATGTCCGACTCTTTGTGACCCCATGGACTGTAGCATACCAGGCCTCCCTGTCCCTCACCATCTCCCAGAGTTTGCCCAAGTTCATGTTCATTGCATTGGTGAAGCCATCCAGCCATCTCATCCTCTGATACTCTCTTCTCTCTCTGCCCTCAATCTTTCCCAGCATCAGGGACTTTTCCAATGAATCAACTGTTCACATCAGATGACCAAAATACTGGAGCTTCAGTAAGCTAGAAACAACTCAGAAGCCCATCAATTGGTGAATATACTACAAATACAGTGGAATACTACCCAGCACAACACAGCTAAATCTCAAAAGCATTATGCTGTGAAAGATACTATGTTCAAAAAGCTACAAGATGTATTATTCCTTTTATATGAGTTTCTAAAAAGGCACAACTAATCCATGGTGGTTCTCTCAAGGGTGAGAGGGGGTGGGTTTGACTGAAAAGGCCCATGAGGGAAGTTTGCAGGGTGATGGTAATGTTCCTGATAGGGGTTTGGGTTAGTACTTGTCAAAATTCAGCAGATGTTTTCTTAAGGTTTATGTATTACAATATATGAAAGTTTTACCTCAAAAGGAAAAAACTGCAAGAAAATTGAACTCTAGTAATGTACATACAGAAATACTAAGGGAAAATGTATACTAATGTCTTCAATTTACTTTGAAATGCATTAAAAAATAATATGGATTGATAGATCAACAGAGAATTGGGTAGATATCCAGTGATGAGTATACAGGTCTTCTTGGTAAAATTATTTCAATTTTGGGGGGTTGAGTTGAGAAAAAGGAGACAGAGGCATTTGGGGGAAAGGAAAGAGCTCTGGGAAGTGGTCCAGAAACAAATTAGAGAATTGACCAGAGCCCAGATAAGAAGGGGCCCAGTGGGGCAGCTCAGGAGTCTGGAATTCAATTTTTAGGCAGTGAGAAATCATTTCAGATTTTTAAAAAAATTTTATTTATACTATCATGTTGGTTTTGCCATACATTGACATGAATCCGCCATGGGTATACATGTATTCTCCTTCCAGAACCCCCCTCGGGAGGGAAGTGGGAAGGGGGTTCTGGAAGGGGAACACATGTATACCCATGGCGGATTCATTTCAGATTTTTAAGGAGTTGAATGACATTATAGGAGGTAGTGTGGCATGGAGAAATGTTCTGTGATTAAGAGCTAAGAGATAAGGTGTCTGGTCCCACTTACAGCATGACCTTGGGCAAGTGGATTAATACCTCCAAATCTCAGAAAGGTTCAACAAAATATACTCTTCCTCCTTTGTCTCCTCCTCCATCCAAAAAGAGGCCCTCGGGAAACTGAGTTTAATTGAGCATAGGAGGAACTCTGTAAATATGTACTGAAGGAGAAAAATAAACTTCTTCTTTGTCCTTCCCCTCCACCCAACTCCCTTGCCCCTGCCCCTTGCACCCTTGCCCCTGCTCCATTTGAATGATTTTTTTCCTGCCATTTAACTGGCTTTCTTTATCTGCAAGATCAGCAAGTTAGACTTGAAACTTGGCCTCTGGGCCAGAGCATACCAGTCACTCTCCTCTAACTCAGCTGCTGATACTTGATTCTGGCCTTAATGCTCACCACTGTTTCATTCCTCTGTCTCTTACTCTCTAGAAATTTCCTGTGTAAGGGCCTTGGGGCTTCTAAAAGCCTTGGGTCTGTGGCTATCTTGGAGTCTGAAAAGCTGCCCCAAAGAAATGGACAAGGAAATGTCTGAGAATGCAGACACACTTTGTCTACTCCCAGCCTTCCCACTGTTAACCTGAACCCCACCCTATCCCCACCCAGGTCTCCTCCATTTGGCCCTCCTATACTCTCCTCAGCAGTTAGTGTCTCTACCAGTGACCTGGTATTAAGGGAGTTATATTTCTGGATGTGTTTGACTTACTTTTTTAGCTAGACTGAATTCTTAGAAGGACAAATGGGCATGGGGCTGACAAAAGATCCTATAAAGCCAGAGCAGTTCTTAAACTGAACAAAACAAAACAAAAACCTGCCAAATATAATACCCCAAAGACTTTACTAAAAGAAGCCTTGTGATGTGATGAGTAACTTCCATATCTCAACATGTCTCTGACACTATACTTTCTTCTTGAAGTTTCTCACTGTTTATTCTCCTTTAATAGTCTGATCCAAAGCCTGGCACAGAACTTCATGCTCTATAGAACAGATGAGACTAAACTGAAATGTTCAGCAAGACACTAGAAAAGGGAAGGAAATAACAAAAGGGAAATAAAAACCAACAGTACCACAGAGCTAGATAATTCTGGCTTCAAATATATGGCTTGCTATTAAGGTTAGCAATTCCTGATTGTATAATAGTTGCTCAATAAATATTTGTGAATGAATACCTATCCACAATGGAAGTGAGATACCATTCTTATCCCTAAGGAACTTAGATTCTAATGAGATATGTTAAATGGATAATTTTAATATAATTTCACAAGTGCTGTGATAGAGAAATGTTAGTGATTAAAAATCACAGACTCTGGAGCTAGACTGCCACAGTGTGAATCACAGATCCTTGGGTAAATGATTTAACTTTTCCCTGTGTTAATTGTAAAATGATGCCCCTACCTTATATGTATGTATGTCATATTGCTGTTCACAAGGATTTGAGGTAATTAGAAGGAGAAACTTAGATAATTTAGATATCACCTTAAATAAGTCCTACTGCTTCTTTAGGCTTCAATGTTCCCATCTGTATAATGAGGAGACTGGATTGCTCTGACATCTAGGCTCTAGATTTTGGAGGTGAACCAATGCCAAAGAACATACTATGTTGTATTCTTCTGTTTCCAATGAAAGCATTCTGCAAACCATCTTGTAGTTAACATTTATTGATCATTTACTACATGCTAACATTTATTGCTAGGTGCTATGCCAGCTGCTTTCCATATTTTATTCCTCATCCTCACAATAAACCTTAACAATAAGCCTCTTCTCTATTGTTCATACTAAGTCTCCTACATACAAATGAATTCTGTTCCAAGAACACGTTCATAAACCCAATTTGTTCATATGTCCAACAAAGTGAGCCTAGGTTTCCAATTAACACACTCAGCTATCTAGTACTGTACTTTTCTCACAAATAATACATAAAAAACAAACACAAAAAATACAGAAAATGTTTTTAACCTTAAAGTGAAGTACTTTGAAAAGTACAGTAGTGCAGTACAACAGCTGGCATACAGGGGCTGGCATCGAGTGAACAGGCAAGAAGAGTTACTTACTGGAGGAGGGAGAAGAGGTGGCAGATGGTAGAACTGAAGGACTGTCAGCAATAGGAGATGGAAGGAAAGCTGAAATTTCACTCACACCTAACGTTGTTGGAATACACATTCACATCTTTGAAAGTTTGCAATTTGAAGGTTTGTATGTAGGGGACTTACTATATGGGCTTTGTTACACTAAATAGTTTAATCAATTAATTGCACCTTGTTTGTATCAAGCATATGTGTTAAATCCTAAGGATATAAAGATAAATAATGCTGACCCTATGCTCAAGGAGGTCATAGTCTAGGAGAGGAAACCAATATGTAAAGGGTAAGGCTCATCCTTACACTGCATTGTAATAACCATATACCTAAGACACCTCTGTTTCAGTCCCACAAGGGAGCCACTCTTCAGGATGGGAAACTTTTAGCCAAGGTTTAGCACAATGTTTAGCAGATGGTAGGCTCTCAGTTGGGCTTCCCAGGTGATGCAGTGGTACAGAATCTGCCTGCCAATGCAGGAGATGCAAGAGAGACAGGTTTGATCCCTAGGAAAATCCCTGAAGAAGGAAATGGTACCCCACTCCAATATTCTTGCCTGAAAAATTCCATGGACAGAGGAGCCTGGCAGGCTACAGTCCATGGGGTCACAAAAGTTGGACACAACTGAGCATGCATGTGTGCACACACACAGACTCTCAATAAATACTCTTAAATAAATGAAAAAAATCAATTAACAAAAGGCTTTTAAAAAACCCATTCCATTTCTACCTTGGATATGATCAATAAACCAATCCATTTCACCCTTTCTCTCATTTCAAGCTTTGCTGCTTTGTATTAGCTCTCAGAGGGCTAAATCCCATCTCATCGTTCTCTATAAAGCTCCTGCTGCTTCTGTCATCTTTCTCCTCTATGCCTGCTCTAATAATAGACCAACGATTGAGCAGAATTGCTTCCTTGGCATTCAGGAAGCAGGCTTCATGCATATGGTCAATTGATTTGTTTTTAATGTACCTATTATTATGAATAGCCTGCTGGCTCAAACTGAAATCAGGCTACATCCAATGTCTTTTTCCTTCTATGCCTCCACTGTGGCTCCTAGGAGGTATCAACATTCAATTTCCTTTCCCAATAATAAGGATTTCCATCAGTACTCTTTCCTGATTCTGGACAACAAAACCTAAGTCTTCTTTGCCTTTGGACTTCTTTTGCCATCATTATTTCTTTTGCCACTACAAGTATCCTGGCTCCTTTCCACAATCAATCTTACTTGGCTGTCAGATACAAGGTGGTGCCGTGTCATCAGAACTCTTCAGTTACCCTTATAGAGAGAAATAAAGAAAAGTGAAAAAAGGAAGGAAAAATTACGTATTCATCTTGAGAAGGGCTTCCCAGCTGGCTCAGTGGGTAAAGAATCTGCCTGCAATGCAGAAGATGCAGGAGATGCAGGTTTGATCCATGGGATGGGAAGATCCCCCGGAGTAGGGCATGGCAACCCACTCCAGTATTCTTGCCTGGAGAATCCCATGGACAGAGGAGCCTGATGGACTACAGTCCACAGGATTGCAGAGAGTCAAACATGACTGATGTGACTGAGCATGCACACACGCTTCTTGAGAAAGTTCTCAATATGTCATTCATTCTCAAGTAGTTAGGATGATTTAGGCACAGGACAGAGGAATTATGAGAATGACCCATTGAGTTTTATTCAGCCTGAGACTTCTATTGAAAAAAAATAGAGGCCCAAAGCAAGCAAGTACCTTTGGCCTGAAATTGAGAATGTCAGGGATAAAGGGCTTTCAGAAGTCATCTTGTCCAGTGAATCCCAAGTGATAACCTGCAGACCCATGGCAGTCTGTGACATTTTCATCAGTCTGCTAACACTAGAAAACTTGTTGTCAACTGATCTTTCTTGAGAAAGATTTTCCTCAGTAAAAGACTATGTTCTTACTACATTTTCTATATGTCAGTATTAAGACATCATTACAATAATGATATGACAGTGATGATACATGCCCTTACAAGACAATATTAAAAGTTGAAATATTTATGTTGATTCCCAAAGTTTTCAGAGAAATCGTACTAGTCTTTTAAAACTTTGGTTATTATTGTTTTGGTCTAGTGGTTTCAAAACCTGGCAGTGCAGTAATAATACTGGAAACCTTCTTAAAACTATGTATTACTGGCTCCTATCCACAGAAGCTTTGATTCAGCAAGTGTGGAGTGGGACCCAGAAGTCAGTACTTGTACAAAAGTCTCTAGGTGATTCTAATGTGTAACCAGGTTAGGGAACTACTGCTTTGCTTCACCACTTGTATGATTAATCAAGGACATAAGTAATTGGAATGGTTCCATTGTGGGATTATTCTGTTAGAGATAGAAATAAAGTACATTCTTTTCCTAGCAGTGTAAACCAGAGACCTCTGTTGGGGTTTTCTAAGATCCACAGACAGATAAGTAAAATAATTTAGAGAGTTTACAGGGGTCACACTCACTTCTCAAGAGCATGAGCCAAATTGAATAAGGGGATGACAGAGAATGAGATGGTTGGATGGCATCACCTACTCAATGGACATGAGTTTGAGCAAGCTCCAGGAAGTGGTAAAGGACAGGGAAGCCTGGTATGCTGCAGTTCATGGGGCCACAAAGAGTCAGACACGACTGAACAACAGCAACAACAACACATAGTAGGTGCTCTCTAATGATTTGTTCCTATTGATGATGTCTGTCAATCAAGTCTGATTTAGAAACTTGTAGAGAAAAGTTCATTCATCTTGAGACCTTAACTCTACTTCTATCACCTCACTCTCAACTTTGTCTCATCCTTTACATCCTTCTCTTACCTTTTCTTCAAGAGGACAAGGACCATTGTATCTTCCCAGGCTTGACTTAGTGACTGGCACATAGTACTTGCTTAACAACTATTTGTGAAATGAATGACTGAATGGTATGACAAAGGCAAGAGGCATGTCTCCCCAGTTTAAGACTAACCCTCCTATATACTTTGTTGAACCCACTCTGGAGATTCATGAAAGGCATAGAATCTCAACTGGAGGATAGTGAGGAGAATGGGTGGTGAGGGATGAGAGAAGAGCAGGTGTCCATATGTCATGGAATGATGGATAATCTAGTTCCTTTGGGGCCTGACATGAATGGGAGAAAGGGAAGGGGAGAAAATGTTAAAGAGTGGCGCTAGGCAGGTTGAATGTGAATGCCTCAGAGACAAGTACCAGGTCTTTTTGTGCCCTTGGCATATACTACAGAGTCTGACACACAGAGGCTCTTGGTAAACACTTGCTGAATAAATGCAGCTGGTCTCAGAGCATAAAGGACTTTTATGCCTAGTTGTCACCCTGCTTATTTAACTTATATGCAGAGTACATCATGAGAAACACTGGGCTGGAGGAAGCACAAGCTGGAATCAAGATTGCCAGGAGAAATATCAATAACCTCAGATATGCAGATGACACCACCCTTATGGCAGAAAGTGAAGAACGAAAGTGCCTCTTGATGAAAGTGAAAGAGGAGAGTGAAAAAGTTGGCTTAAAGCTCAACATTCAGAAAACTAAGATCATGGCATCCGGTCCCATCACTTCATGGCAAATAGATGAGGAAACAGTGGAAACAGTGGCTGACTTTATTTTTTTGGGCTCCAAAATCACTGTAGACGGTGATTGCAGCCATGAAGTTAAAAGACAGTTACTCCTTGGAAGGAAAGTTATGGCCAACCTAGACAGCATATTGAAAAGCAGAGACATTACTTTGTCAACAAAGGTCCATCCAGTCAAGGCTATGGTTTTTCCAGTGGTCATATATGGATGTGAGAGTTGGACTATAAAGAAAGCTGAGCGCCCAAGAATTGATGTTTTTGAACTGTGGTGTTGGAGAAGACTCTTGAGAGTCCCTTGGACTGCAAGGAGATCCAACCAGTCCATCCTAAAGGAGATCAGTCCTGGGTGATCATTGGAAGGACTGATGTTGAAGGTGAAACTCCAATAATTTGGCCACCTCATGTGAAGGACTGACTCATTGGAAAAGACCCTGATGCTGGGAAAGACTGAGGGCAGGAGCAGAAGGGGACGACAGAGGATGAGATGGTTGGATGGCAACACCGACTCAATGGACATAGGTTTGGGTGGACTCTGGGAGATGGTGATGGACAGGGAGGCCTGGCGTGCTATGGTTCATGGGGTCACAAAGAGTCGGACACGACTGAGTGACTGAACTGAACTGAACAAAGAGATAATCACTGAAAGTTTTTAAAACAGAGAAGTGTCGTGATTAAAAATGTATTTAAAGTTGTAATTGACAGGATTGTTTAGAAGAAGAGACAGAAAGCCACAGGCACCTTCAGATCTGATTTGTCTCTTAATTTCCAATCTTCACTAACACTACTATCATCCTTTCCTTCACTCAAGTAAGAAGGAAATGTCATGTCATCTTTGCTTCTTTTTCTCTTACTATCCCAATATGTTCTGTCAATTTTACCATAACAATAGTTCACAGAGCAATCCCTTTGTCTTCATTCCTAGTCAGTGTCCTATTTCAGATCATCAACTTTTTATTACCTTGTTCATTGCCTGGCTTCCTTACCTCTTATCTTTCCAAGTCACAGTAACTTTTTACACTGTCACCATGGTTTTTTCCCCTAAAATGCAGATCTGATATTAGTTGCCTACTCAATAGTCTTCACTGGCTCTCTTGTATATCCAAAATAAAACCTAATACTTCTCAGTATGCTATTTAACAACTTTGTGATGTGGGTATTAATTCCATTTTGCAGGTAAAGAAACTGAAGCTCGAAAAGGGAAAACAACTTGCTTAGGATTACACAAGTTTACAATGATAGAATCATGATTAGAATCCAGGTCTCCTGATTACAGTGCTCTATCATTATAAAATACCTTCTAAAGAGGGAATAAATGGTAGGCACTGCATGTGTTTCAAGAATGGTAAGATGGTGGCTACATCATCTTGCCTTTTGGATGGGGCACATAATGTGAAGCTCATACAAACGAGTTAAGATTCCTGTTCTAACCTCTTGATGGCTTTGTAAACTTAAAAATTGACTTAACCTCTCAGAGGTTTCCTCACTTGCTTCCTCACTTGTGGGACAGGGACAAATCACTTCAGTCTTATAGCGTTGTTATGAAGATCATATGAGATCATTTTTGTAAAGGGCTAGCATAGTTCCAGGTTCACGAGAGCTTCTTAGTGTCATCACAACCCCCACTCCAGTGATCTAAAAAAAAATTAAATGAGAACAGAATTTAGACAGGAGTCCGACATGGGCTACAAGACTCCAGGGTCTCTTCCTGGTTCTGGGTTTGGACATAACCCTTTTCAGCATTTTAATCAAGTTCCCTGCAAATGGAACTAGTGTTTCATTAGGGCAACAGTTGGTCATGTGAGACTGCTGACTGAAAAATCAAATCTTAAGCACCAGTGCCCATAACGTCCATGATTTGTCACTCCTCATGACTGAAGCATTGAGGATTTTTATTAAAATGCAAACGTTTCCTGGGAGAGGCAGTATACATATTAACTTTTTGGCCTGATTAGCTTTCATTTACCTCTTTCTATGAGTAGAATTCTTCCATGCCTCTTTACTTTGTCCCTTTTAGGTAGGGACACCCGATTTCCATTTCCAGCCTGTTAAAATCCTTCTAAAGATTCAAGGGCCATCTAAGCCACTACCTCCTCCGGAAGCCTACTGTGATAACTCAGCCACATCCTGCCTTTCCTTCCTCTGTCCCTCTCCCGGGGAGTACCACCACAGCGGCCTGTTGTGAAGCTTAGGGAGCTCGAGACTTTGCCTTGAATTTCAGCTTGTATTTGACTTGTCCTATGACCTTAGGCTAAATACTTTGATTTCCTTAAGCCTCAATCTTCCAGCCTGGAAAAAGCAGGTGATAAAAACACTCACCTCCAGGCAATAAGGAACGTGCTCTATTCCTCTAGCAATGACTGCTTTGCTGACTGGTGGAGGCCCCATGATTTGTGAATTTGGCCTCTTCCTCTCATGGCATGGCAAGCTACCTGGGACGCTTCTACCCTCCCGCTCAGTTCACCCCGCCTTCAGCTGCTTATTGACTATGTTCCTGGGCATCTGGCGCAACCCTGAGTTGCATTTTCACCTGCCATGCAGTCTTTTCACCCAACAAGAAGGTTAATGAGATGCTGAGTGGAAAGGACTTGGCGCTTGCATGCCCGCTGGTGAGGAGTGAAGTAGCTTGGTAACCACACCGCGAATTCATGATTAGTGCATTAGACGCGCGGGCCCTTAGGAGAAGCAGAGCTTCCCGGGATCGCTGGGGCCGGCCCCGAGGGCCGAGGCTGGAAACAGCCGTGCACTCCGGCAGGGAGCCCAGCCGCCCGCGGGGCAGATCACCCCTCCCGCCTACCGGGACCCGCTCACTCTCTAGGGAGCAAACTCTCTCTTTCCCTCGCAGGGCTAGGGCCTTAGTCTCGGACTTTCAGCGGGACTCTGGTGTCTCTATGCCAGAGGTGGGCGGAAGGGCGCGGTGGGTGCTGGGAAGACATCCCTCAGCTAGCGGCTCGGCCGAGTTCTCGAGCGCCCGAAAAGCCGCGGCGGAGACCCGAGGGACCAGCCCAGCCGGGATGTTGGGGGCAGAGAGGCCCTTGCCCAAACTCCTACTTCTCCAATGCGAGACAGAGAGCCGGGAGAAGCCAGCGCTGAGCTCCGTCTCGTGCCCCGCCTGGGCCCGGCCCCCTCCGGTGCCACTGAACCTCCCTCCCTACCTGGCCCGGCCCCCGGCCCAGACCCGGCCCTCTACAGCTCCTCTGGGCTCCAGGTTGGCGCAAACAAAGCCCTGATTGACTGCCCGGAGGGGCGGGCCTCGCTGCCGGGCCGCCTCCTCCCATCCGTGCCCCGCCAGGGATTTGCCGGGAAGGGCGGGGGCGGAGGGGGAGAGACTGGGGTGGGGGGGCTGTTGCGCAGGACTGTGGGCTCAGCCCCTGAGCTCTAGAAGACTGTGCCCACCGTCTGACTGAAGCTTGGGCTGTGTCCTCTAAGTCCCCCTTAAGCCCAGGGTGGGGGGGGGCATAGGGACTACTGAAGGCGGGGTGGGGTTCTTAGGGGCCATCTCTGGTCCTGGCGTCCCTGGGGAGACCCTAGTTCCAGGCTACTTGAGAGGAAGGAGAGAGAGTGGGAGTAAAGGATAGGCGGGGTCTTCCCTGGGGATTCTGGGTTGATCAATGCTCGTTTGGAGCCTGTGAGGAGGAGAAGGAAGGAGAACAGGATAGTTTGTGCTCTCGTTTTTCCATTTTAACTATCCCTCTACTGGGCTTCTGGACTAGAAGAATGGGATTCAGTAGTTCGGAAAGGGAGCTGAGGAAGGCAGTGGCGAATTGAGGAGGTAGGCAAGTGTGAGGAGGAGAAGGGCTAGGGAGAAGAGCGAGGCTGTAGGGCTGCCTGTTGACGGAGGAAGAGGTTGAGGGGGAGGGAGAGGAGGAGGAGGAGGGGGAGGAGAGAGATGACATGGGGAGAGGAGGAGGGGGGTTGGACGGGGGAGGAGGAGTAGAGGGCTCGAGGGACCGTCTGTCTCGGGACAGGCTGACCAGCTGGGGCGCGGAGCCGGGAGGAGGAGGCAGCAGCAGCAGCACTTGGAGCAGCAGCAGCAGCAGCAGCAGAAACAAGTACCAGCCACAGAGCGGCTCCTCCGGCCCGAGCAGCCACAGTCCCCCGGCCGCGATGGCGCTGCAAAGCCCGGCGAGCGAGGAAGCTAAAGGGCCCTGGCGGGAGGCAGACCAGGAACAGCAAGAGCCGGTGGGTAGCCCCGAGCCGGAGCCGGAGCCGGTGCCAGTGCCCCCACCCGAGCCCCAGCCAGAACCTCAGCCGGAGCCTCAGCCCCTACCGGACCCTGCACCGCTGCCGGAGCTGGAGTTTGAGCCGGAGCCGGTGCACGAACCCGACCCTACACCCACAGTGGAGACCCGCGGCACCGCGCGTGGCTTCCAGCCCCCCGAAGGTGGCTTCGGCTGGATGGTGGTCTTCGCTGCCACCTGGTGCAACGGCTCCATCTTCGGCATCCAGAACTCCTTCGGGATTCTTTACTCCATGCTGCTGCAGGAGGAAAGAGAGAAAAATCGCCAAGTGGAGTTCCAAGCAGGTGAGCGGCCCCGCGCGCCCCACCTGGCGTTCTAGGCAAGGGTGTTCGTTCCGGCTACCGCAGATCTCATATCTCCTGGTCAGAAGCGCCCCTCTATAGTGCGCTGCTTGAACTTATCGCCGTTACCCCTAGCCCATGGCGCTGCTAGGGCACGGGTTGCCTGGCTCTGGGCAGCCTCGGCTGTGGAGACTAGGTGCAAGAAATTCCGGGGGGTGGGACCTGGGACCTTCGTTGATCATACACAAAGAATGAACTTTTTTGCCCTGGGACATATCCAGACACACCTTTCGGGTTTGTTTAAAGTACTCTGAGCGTCTGTACAGGAGGGAAATATTTGCAGAAAGGTTTTTGTTGTTGTTGTTTTGGTTTGGTTTGGTTTGAGGGGAGGGTGAAGTGTGAAGCCATGGAGAGAGAAGAGAGTTGAAAGGTTGGGAGGACTTTGAAATACCGTACCTCAGATGTCCGCAGCAGCCGCTATTCCTGTACAGGAAGTGGAGGTGTTTTCTGTCAAAAATACTGTAGGAATCCTGATGACTGAGCGAAGAGTCAAACACATGGCAGGCGTGTGTATCTGTTGGAGAGAGACGAAGGGAGGGAAGGAGTGCGAGTGGGGGTGTGCGCGCGTCTATTTGCCCGCAGTGGTTACTGCCCAACAGGGCGGGCTGTCCTCTGCCACACTGAGGGAACCAGCGGATCTCTGTGCCCTCTGAGCTGAACCCCAAACCAGGCAGGAAGGCAGTCTCCAGAGAGGCGTGAGGCGGCTGGTAGACTGGGCCCTGAGACTCACTTTGCACCGCCTCCAACCTCAGCCTTGCCCTCCCTGGCGCCTCGCGCCTCTTCGCTATCCGCGGGGTGCCTCGTTAGTCTTTAGCCAGAATGCCGGCCTCCACCCCTCCTGCCTTCGGGTGGTGCTGACTTGGTCTTCTTCCCTAAGACAAGCAGGGCTGGGGGCATAGCTCTCGCTGTTCAGAGCCGCGGCTGCAGGACCCCAGGATTGTGCACTTCTCCCACTGAGCCTGACAGTGGACTCAGAGAAGTCAAAGTAGCCATCCGGCTTTTTCAGCAAGCCGCCGGTGAAGCTCCTAAGCCGTTTTGATAGAGTCTCAGGAGCGAGCTTAAGTCTTGGGATGCCTTCCTCAAGGCTCACTCCCTCTTGTGGATCCTCAGGACAGCTCCACTCTAGACCTGTCTCAAGTTCAAAGCTTAAGAATACATGGCTTTAAAAACGCAGCTTAGAATGTATTGCCCTGGGACTGAAGGGTTCCCTCCTCTCCCCACCCCAAATACATACTTCTGCTGCTCTCTGAAGGAGCACTGGGGATTATTTAGTAAACAGAAACCTTGAATACTGTGGGCATCCACCTGTGGATTCTCTGAGCCCTTAGAGAGCCTCTCCTACCGCTCTCCATCAAGGACTTTTTGTTTTTTACTTTGCGGCTTCGCTGAGCTGCCCTTAAAGAGCTTTTGGGACTCTTGGTGCCCCTGGCCTTGTGATCCATTGGCGTCCTAATGTGCAGGCCCCACTTGAAAGTTTGAGTGTGTGTGAATGGCTGTACAAGCCAGTCACAGAACTGCCCAAGCTGCATTGATGCCTGAGTGGAGGGGGTTCCTGACTGTGTGGAACATCTGGGCAGAAGGTCACTACCACACTCACCCCTGGGACTACATTTTCCCTGCTTTGATGAAGTTCAGGGGCTCTTGGGAAGACAGCTAGGGTAGGGTCTCTGGCTTTTGCCTAGATTACCTTGTAGGGCACCTGCTGAGCACTTCCCTATGGTTAAAGACAGGCTGTTTGCCTTTTAGGTCAGTGGCAGTCTGGGGAAAACTTCATGCGAAGTCGTGGGGAATGGGCTGAAGTTAGACCTTGGCATTCATGTGAGTGAGCAGGCCTAGAGCAGGGGCCTTATGAGTGTGTAATAAAACTTGGAAAAACCACTATTTTACCAGGAAGAGGTTCACTGCTGGGGAACAAACTTCAAAGTAGGTGATCATAGGGGACTCAGGGGGAGGGCTGGCTGTGACTTTCCGGTCAAGACCTCACAGAGAAGCTGGGAAGTGGGGGTGGCAGTGAGCTGTACAGAGGTGTGGCTTTTGTGTACTCTGACACAGACTAGGTCCATTGAGGGGCTGGGGTTACTTGTTTAAATTATGGTGAGTATGGGTCAGGAAAGGACAGAAAGGAATTTGGTATATCCCTAGAGTCCCAAACTACTTTGGCTTGGGTCTTTGCTGTGTGTGTCTTGAATTCACGAAAATTATTTTTGATACTAGAGGCTTAGTATGCTAGTATCTTAGTTACTAGAAAATGTTATCCTCACCACTACCCTTCTTGAGCCCCTCAACTTTCCCAAGCAGCCATTTAGGTCTTGAGATTCCAAATATGTCTCTGCCTCCCTACACTTTCTGCAGTTTATTCAGAATTTCTCAGCTACCTATGCCACGGTGCTGGGGTCTCAAAGGGACAGAAGAAGCCAGTATAAGCTTGCTGAGATTTTGTCAGCCAGTGTTTGCCTAATAGCCATTCTGGGGAATATGGAATATATACCCATACAGTCAAGGGGGTTGGTGCATTGTCTATTTCTATTAATGTCTGACATGCATTCCATCTCTGGAAATCTATGAATTAAATATTTGGAAGCACCCCCATAGCCCAAATTCTCTTTGGCTAGGCCTATGGCCCTGCCCATCAGAACAAGATCCAGTTTCCCCCTTAGTCAGTCTCTACCATCAGGAAGCTTCCATCAGTGATTTATCCTTCTCCATCAGAGGGAAGACAGACTGAAAACCACAATCACAGAAAACTAACCAATCTAATCATATGGACCACAGCCTTGCCTAATTCAGTGAAACTATAAGCCATGCTGTGTAGGGCCACCCAAGATGGACGGATCATGGTGGAGAGTTCTGACAAAATGTGGTCCACTGGAGAAGGGAATGGCAAACCACTTCAGTATTCTTGCCTTGAGAACCTCATAAATGGTATGAAAAGGCAAAAAGATAGGACACTGAAAGATGAATTCCCCAGGTTGTTAGGTGTCCAATATGCTACTGGAGATCAGTGGAGAAATCACTCCAGAAAGAATGAAGGGATGGAGCCAAAGCAAAAACAATACCGTTGTGGATATGACTGGTGATGGAAGCAAGGTCCAATGCTGTAAACAGCAATATTGCATAGGAGCCTGGAATGTTAGATCCATGAATCAAGGTAAATTGGAAGTGGTCAAACAGGAGATGGCAAAAGTGAACATCAACATTTTAGGAATCAATGAACTAAAACAGACTGGAAAGGGTGAATTTAACTCTTGTCGGCAAAAATCCCTTAGAAGAAATGGAGTAGCCATCATAGTCAATGAAAGAGTTGAAATGCATTATTTAGGTGCAATCTCAAAAATGACAGAATGGTCTCTGTTCATTTCCAACACAAACCGTTCAATATCATGGTAATCCAAGCCTATGCCCCAACCAGTAATGCTGAAGAAGCTGAAGTTGAATGGTTCTATGAAGACCTCAAAGACCTTTTAGAACTAACACCCCAAAAAGATGTCCTTTTCATTATAGGGAACTGGAATGCAAAAGTAGGAAGTCAAGAAACACCTAGAGTAACAGGTAAATTTGGCCTTGGAATGAAGCAGGGCAAGGCTAATAGAGTTTTGCCAAGAGAACACATTGGTTATAGCAAACACCCTCTTCCAACAACACAAGAGAAGACTCTACACATGGATATCACCAGATGGCCAACACCGAAATCAGATTGATTATATTCTTTGCAGCCAAAGATGGAGAAGCTCTATACAGTCAGCAAAAACAAGACCAGGAACTGACTGTGGGTCAGATCATGAACTCCTTATTGCCAAATTCAGACTTAAATTGAAGAAAGTAGGGAAAACCACTAGACAATTCAGGTATGACCTAAATCAAATCCCTTACAATTATACGGTGGAAGTGAGAAATAGATTTAAGGGACTAGATCTGATAGACAGAGTGCCTGATGAACTATGGACAGAGGTTCATGACATCATACAGGAGACAAGGATCAAGACCATCCCCAAGAAAAAGAAAAGCAAAAAAAGCAAAATGCCTGTCTGAGGAGGCCTTACAAATAGCTGATAAAAGAATATATCCATTTGAATGCAGAGTTGCAAAGAACAGCAAGGAGAGAAAAGAAAGCCTCAGTAATCAAGGAAAGAAATAGAGGAAAACAATAGAATGGGAAAGACTAGAGATCTCCTCAAGAAAATTAGAGATACCAAGGGCATATTTCATGCAAAGATGGGCTCGATAAAGGACAGAAATGGTAGGGACCTAACAGAGGCAGAAGATATTAAGAAGAGGTGGCAAGAATACACAGAAGAGCTGTACAAAAAAGATCTTCATGACCCAGATAATCACGATGGTGTGATCACTCACCTAGAGCCAGACATCCTGGAATCTGAAGTCAGGTGGGCCTTAGGAAGCATCACTACAAACAAAGCTAGTGGAGGTGATGGAATTCCAGTTGAGCTATTTCAAATCCTAAAAGATGATGCTGTGAAACTGCTGCACTCAATATGTCAGCAAATTTGGAAAACTCAGCAGTGGCCACAAGAAAGGCAATGCCCCAAAATGATCAAACTACCCCACAATTGCCCTCATCTCACACTCTAGTAATGTAATGCTCAAAATTCTCCAAGCCAGGCTTCAACAATATGTGGACCATGAACTTCCAGATGTTCAAGCTGGTTTTAGGAGAGGCAGAGGAACCAGAGATCAAATTGCCAACATGTGCTGGATCATCGAAAAGCAAGAGAGTTCCAGAAAAACATCTACTTCTGCTTTATTGACTAGGCCAAATCCTTTGACTGTGTGGATCACAATAAATTGTAGAAAATTCATAAAGAGATGGGAATACCAGACCACCTGACCTGCCTCTTGAGAAACCTGTATGCAGGTCAGGAAGCAACTGTAGAACTGGACATGGAACAACAGATTGGTTCCAATTAGGAAAAAGGCTATGTCAAGGCTGTATATTGTCACCCCGTTTATTTAACTTATATGCAGAGTACATCACGAGAAACACTGGGCTGGAGGAAGCACAAGCTGGAATCAAGATTGCCGGGAGAAATATTAATAACCTCAGATATGCAGATGACACCACCTTATGGCAGAAAGTGAAGAGAAACTAAAAAGCCCCTTGATTAAAGTGAAAGAAGAGAGTGAAAAAGTTGGCTTAAAGCTCAACATTCAGAACACTAAGGTCATGGCATCTGGTCCCATCACTTCATGGCAAATAGATGGGGAACCAGTGAGAGACTTTATTTTTTGGAGCTCCAAAATCACTGCAGATGGTGACTGCAGACATGAAATTAAAAGACACTTACTCCTTGGAAGGAAAGTTATGACCAACCTAGATAGCATATTAAAAAACAGAGACATTACTTTGCCAACAAAGGTCTGTCTAGTCAAAGCTATGGTTTTTCCAGCAGTCATGTATGGATATGAAAGTTGGACTATTAAGAAAACTGACTGCCAAAGAATTGATGCATTTGAACTGTGGTATTGGAGAAGACTCCTGAAAGTCCCTTGGATGGCAAGGAGATGCAACCAGTCCATCCTAAAGGAAATCAGTCTTGAATATTAATTGGAAGGACCTAAGTTGAAGCTGACACTCCAATACTTTGGCCACCTGATATGAAGAGCTGACTCATTTGAAAAGACCCTGATGCTGGGAAAGATAGAATGTGGGAGGAGAAGAAGACAACAGCAGATGAGATGGTTGGATGGCATCACTGACTCAATGGACATGAGTTTGAGTAAACTCTGGGAGTTGGTGATGGACAGGAAGGCCTGGTGTGCTGTAGTCCATGGGGTCACAAAGAGTTGGACATGACTATGTGATTGAACTGAGCAGAATATCTTCACAGCATAAAGCTGTGCTGATTGGATTAATGGGTCTAAGGTCTGCAGATGATTGGGACTATTGTGAAGGTGCCCCCCAAAAGGTTGTTTTGATGTTTAGGGGCTAATTCCACATCATAGTGGTCTCTGGGCATGGGAAAAAGTCATAGAAATTGTAAGGAAAGTGGAATTCAGAGCATTCGAGAGCCTGCAATGTCCAGTCTTTGTGAACTCTGTGGTGCATACAGTTCTGTGGTAGCAGTGTGTCTTGTCCCTTCTCTTCACCTATTTTGAAAAGGAAAGCAGCTTTCCCTGGGTCCTATGCCTGGGAGGACCGGCAGGCAAAAAGTCCTTGAGATGAAGGCAAGTGACAAAGGTCTGATTTAGGGGAAAAAGGAAAAGATCAAGAGAGAAATGAGCCTATACTTTTTGTAGAGCTTGTGGGAAATTTGCGAGTTTTCCTAACCCATACCAAGCAGCATACAGGACAGGGGCAACCCAACAATTTTATGGGAAGTCTGTAATGCCCACCTGATATGAGAAGGGAGACTATTGGAGGAAAGAAAGAGCAACGTAGCATTGGTTGCAGGCCTCAGATCATTATTGGAACCCTAAGTGAGTTGGATCAGAGGCAGGTTAGGGTTGGGGGTCCAGAAGACGAGGCAGAACAAGTCAGAGTTGTTAACATTGGCTTCAAGCTTAGGTCTTTTTGAACATGCCCCAGAGTAAACTCAGCACCCTGTACTTTCCACCTTTACTTCTAGTATAGCACTGAGTCATAAACTATGATGGGAGGCATCTTTTCCTTGGCAAATTTATAAGCATGATCCTTGTAGTCTCCCAGGTGGGCATGGGGGGGATGTCTCTCACCACCCAGAGAAAGGGGTAATAATGGTCAGGAAGGTTCATTATTGGGTACAAGATAATTTAGGCTCATGGGTCACTCTGATGGAGACAGAATTTTCTAGGCATGGGATAAATGATACATTCTGTCTTTGAGCAAAGAGTCCCAAAGATAGGTGAGACCAGGGGCGATTTAGGCTATCTTTCTCTGATTTTAGAAGCTTTCATTGCTTAGTTCACTATCTCACTGGGATGACCACTACATTGCTGACTTTGGGAGCCAGATATCTTTCGAGCAAACATGCCAATGTCTTGCCTTTGGCTGAAGGCCTTTGTCTACTGTCCATAGAAGACAGAGGTTTGCTCAGAGAACCAACCTTGGTCAGCCATAGAAGGTTGGCTCAGAGCCTGCTATGAAGCTTTGGGACACAGGGCCAGGCATCTTTCAAGCCACTCCTCTGACTCCTCTCCAGTCAAACTGAGTCTCAAACTGAGACCCTGACTCGTACTGGAGGGGATGAGGAAGAGAGGTTGGGGGTATTTGGAAGCCAACTGAAGGGTGCTTGTTTGAGCTGGAGTAGCTAATTGAAGTTAGATCCCTGGCTCATTGTACAGTGACCTCAAGTGCTCATTCTAAGTCTAAATCTGGATCCTGATGGGTTGGTGATCTCAGCAATACCATCTAGGCAGTGACTAGGAGTTAGACAACTTGTGCCCCTGACTTGCTCTGTGACTTTGAGCAGTCACTTTACCTCTCTGTACCTCATTTTATCTCATTGTAAAGTGAAAGGGTTTGACTAGATGAATACTAGATGAACTTCTTAGCTCTTCTGTTCTATTCTTCTAAAATTATATGATATTTTATTATTTACTATTCACTTGGCATAAATTTTGACTCATTCAAACAAATGGAAATATGCTAATTTGCCTGAATGAGGGGAGGATGGAAGCAGAAAGAATGAAAAGCAATGAAAAGCTATACAGACATCATTTCTCCATGTTGTGTGTACATATGCTACTCATATGTACCAATATGTTTAAAAAGACCCACTTTAAAAAAATAGTATGCAATGGTAACTTCAGATCCACAACTGCTTCCCCCAGAATGTCTTGTTTAGCATTTAATTGGACCTCCAAGAGAATTCCCTCAACTGGGCCTGCTGCAGGCCAGCAGAGTGGTTCTGTATGCTGCCGTTTCCCAGCACTTGAGCCTGTTCCTATAAAGCATTAAACTGAAAGCTTTCCCTTAAGCCTCAGTATGGACCCCTCTCCTGAAATCTAATTTTCTACAGCTCATTCTCATTTCTCAGAAATGCATGGTTAGTATGACCTTGGTTTGCTGTTACTTCAGGATAGAAGAGTAAACCAAGATTTATAAATTCAATTAAGTGGTTTCCTTAAGGGGCTTCCGACAGGGCATCCTTATAGCTAGCTAAGGGCTGCTGCCTGGTAGTGGGTGTGAGAGAGCTGTTGCTTGCTATCCTAGAGAAGGCCATATTCATTATTCCTAATTTCTGTGCAACTTCAGCTTCACTCATGGTTTACTGAGAGTGACTACTGAAGTAGCAGGCACAGAGCTCTCTCTTTTCTTTTTTCTGGATTTATACTTGCTTTGGAAATAATTCCTCCAGTGCCATGAAGAGTAAATAAGCAGATGGACTGTCAGCATTTGCAGAAATATATAGAGGATGTCATCTGTACATTTTGAGCACACTAGTTTCCCAGGAGAGTGTGCCGCTTTTCCCAGCAGCATCTTTTTGTTTTGTTGCATTTTTTAAGATTTTATTTTTGGCTGTGCTGGGTCTTTGTTGCTGTGCCAGGGCTTTCTCTAGTTGCGGTGCATGGGCTTCTCATTGTGGTGGCTTCTCCTGTTGTGGAAGACAGACTCTAGGCCCATGGGCTCAGCAGTTGCAGCTCAGCTTAGTGGCCTTGTGGCATGTGAGACCTTCTCAGACTAGGGATCAAACCTGTGTCGCCTGCATTGGGAGCCAGCTTCTTAACCAGCCGACCACCAGGGAAGTCCTGTTTTGCATTTTGAGAAAAAAGAATCATTTACTCTTTTCATATTGCGTGAAAGATGGAGTGGGATTTCCTGTTTTGAAAGGAACTATCTCACCTGGGACTGAATGAGTAAACCTTAGAGAAAACACTTTTTTCATAAAATGTTCACACACACACACACACACACTTTACACCTCAAGCCATAGATTATGAGTATTCTGCCTGAAAAAGTCTTTTTTCATCTGTTTATGGAATTAGGTTTTAATGTAACAGAAGCTTCTGTAGGGTTTGTGCAAGACTAGTACAAAGGGCCCAGACTGAGAAAACTTGTTAAGGAGGAGTGATGGAGAGAATATGGTCAGCCTAGATTGTACCTCTTGGCATGGATTCTTTGCAACTCCCCTATAGTAATGCTTAGAAACATTTATATAAGTTTCTTTATGCTTCCATCCTCCCCTTATCCTGTATCCCATTCAAAAGTTATTGGGAAGAGGGTTTAGGGTACTCCAGCCCTCTCCCATTTTAAGGGTGAGAGAGGACTAAGCCTAGGGATGTTTAATCATTTGCCTTGAAGTCAAGGTATTGTGATTACTAATGTGAAATCACTTGTCACTTATTTGTGGGTGGAGAATGTGGCCTGCTTGGGTGGCTTGAGGAAGTACATGCTTTTTCACCCTAGTAGACTTGCCCTTCTCTATTCTCTTGTTTGCTTTTTCTGGGGTTGGTAGGAGAACAAGGGATAAAAATGGCTATCCCAACCATATATTTTCTTGGCTCCTCCTATTTTCATAGGGCATTTGTAATACCTCTGCTTGATATGCCATCTTTTTGCTCCTTAGTATTATTCTTTCTTTCCCTCACTTAATTAGAGGAACAACTAGGGTTTCAGATGTTGTACAATCCTTACTCCAGACTGGATCTCAGGCCCATTTCCACGTGTCTCTCTCCCCCTTTCCCCTCTCTCTTACTCTCCACTTTCTGAGGGAAGGGTGACTTCCTATGGAACACTCAAGAGTGTAGAAGCTATCACCTCTGGATTTCTGCATTAAGATTCACAGCCCTGGACCCCAGTCAAAGAGATAGTATTGTAGCAGGTCTTACTCAATAGTATTCAACAAATGTTCTGGTCAGTTGCACCTTTTCTCTTCAAATCTGCACTATCATTGTCTCTCAATTACTGAGTCCACTGAACTTCTAGAGACTTCAGATTGGTTTTTAGTAGCCTGAGGGGTTCTGAATAAAATAGAAATCTTCACCCTATTTCGATCCCCTATCAATTTCTCTTCTTGCCCAAACAAAAAAACAAAAGATGCTATAGAATTGATTGTAGAGGAGGGAGGAGACAAACACACTAGACTTAAAAGTGCTTTTAGTGAGGATGGAGAGGGAGGAAATGAAACTCCCAGGTTAGTTGCTTCCCTGCAGCTGAAGGGGAAAAAGGAAATGTCACTAAACCAGCAGTCCCCACAGAATCTCTTTTCTAACTTATTCTGTGGCTCTGCCCACCCACATTCTTACCCAGGCTAGAAGGGTATGTGCATGTGCCCATGTGTCTAGACCTGTGGGTACGTGTGTATAGCTGGGTATGTGATGTCTGTCTGGGCCAATTAGCACAGTTGCTTAGAATATGATGCCTATGAGATTCAGGTCACAATTTTAGTCACTTGTTTATTACTGAGCTTCTCACAAGGAAAAGAACTCTTCTTCTGTTCACCCCTCATGCCCTTCATGTGTGGTTGCCACTGATTCCAAGAGGACTGGGTATAAGTATGGAGATGACTCCCTATAATCCTCCTTTTTTATGGGGGAAAAAGTAACGAAGCACACAGCCTAGTGGTATCTGCTCTTTCACAGTGTGATTTCTTTGACATTTAGCTTCTTACTTCCATCAAGCACCCTGATAATAATAATAGTAATTGCTAACTTTTATTTAGCATTTATCAATTAATTCTGTGCTTCTTTGAGACCCCATGGACTATACAGTCCATGGAGTTCTCCAGGCCAGAATATTGGAGTGGGTAGCCTTTCCCTTCTCCATGGGATCTTCCCAACCCAGGGATCAAACCCAGGTCTCCCACATTGCAGGCGGATTCTTTACCAGCTGAGCCACAAGGGAAGCCCAATTCTGTGCTAGACGTTATATTAAGCACTTTGCATGTACCAACTCATTTCAATTCTGAACAACTCTGTGAGGTAGGTACTATTATTTCCTCCATTTCACAGATAGAGACAGAAATTAAGTAGCTTGCTTCAGCTCATATAGCAAATAATGGCAGAGCCAATATTTGAACCTAGGGAGTATGAATCCAGAACTCCTTCTTTTAGATATCATTTAATACATCTAAAGATGAGAGGGTGTTAGTTCTAAAAGGTCTTGTAGGTCTTCATAGAATCATTCAACTTCAGCTTCTTCAGCATTACTGGTTGGGGCATAGGCTTGGATTACCATGATATTGAATGATTTGCCTTGGAAATGAACAGAGATCATTCTGTCGTCTTTGAGACTGCATCCAAGTACTGCATTTCAGACTCTCTTGTTGACTATGATGTCTACTCCATTTCTTCTAAGGGATTCCTGCCCACAGTAGTAGATATAATGATCATCTGAGTTAAATTCACCCATTCCAGTCCATCTTAGTTCACTGATTCCTAGAATATTGACCTTCACTCCTGCCATCTCCTGTTTGACCACTTCCAATTTGCCTTGATTCATGGACCTAACAGTCAAGGTTCCTATGCAATATTGCTGTTTACAGCACTGGACATTGCTTCTATCACCAGTCACATCAACAACTGGGTATTGTTTTTGCTTTGGCTCCATCCCTTCATTCTTTCTGGAGTTATTTCTCCACTGATCTCCAGTAGCATATTGGACACCTAACAACCTGGGGAATTCATCTTTCAGTGTCCTATCTTTTTGCCTTTTCATACTGTTCATGGGATTCTCAAGGCAAGAATACTGAAGTGGTTTGCCATTCCCTTCTCCAGTGGACCACATTCTGTCAGACATTTCCACCATGACCTGTCCATCTTGGGTGGCCCCACACGGCATGGCTTAGTTTCATTGAGTTAGACAAAGCACAGTTGCACTCATCTCACACACTAGTAAAGTAATGCTCAAAATTCTCTAAGCCAGGCTTCAGCAATACAGGAACTGTGAACTTCCAGATGTTCAAGCTGGTTTTAGAAAAGACAGAGGAACCAGAGATCAAATTGCCAACATGTGCTGGATCATCGAAAAAGCAAAAGAGTTCCAGAAAAACATCTATTTCTGCTTTGTTGACTATGCCAAGGCCTTTGACTATGTGGATCACAATAAACTGTGG
>ML663485.1:2415039-2471879 GCA_007570785.1 Antilocapra americana | reverse complement strand
TGATGTTCAAGCTGGTTTTAGAAAAGACAGAGGAACCAGAGATCAAATTGCCAACATGTGCTGGATCATCGAAAAAGCAAAAGAGTTCCAGAAAAACATCTATTTCTGCTTTGTTGACTATGCCAAGGCCTTTGACTATGTGGATCACAATAAACTGTGGAAAATTCTGAAAGAGATGGGAATACCAGACCACCTGACCTGCCTCTTGAGAAACCTGTATGCAGGTCAGGAAGCAACAGTTAAAACTGGACATGGAACAACAGACTGGTTCCAAATAGGAAAAGGAATGCGTCAAGGCTGTATATTATCACCCTGCTTATTTAACTTATATGCAGAGTGCATCATGAGAAATGCTGGGCTGGAGGAAGCACAAGCTGGAATCAAGATTGCTGGGAGAAATATCGATAACCTCAGATATGTAGATGACACCACCCTTATGGCAGAAAGTGAAGAGGAACTAAAAAGCCTCTTGATGAAAGTGAAAAAGAAGAGTGAAAAAGCTGGCTTAAAGCTCAACATTCAGAACACTAAGATCATGGCATCTCATCCCATCACTTCATGGCAAATAGATGGGGAAACAGTGTCAGACTTTATTTTTTTGGGTTCCAAAATCACTGCAGATGGTGATTGCCGTCATGAAATTAAATGATGCTTACTCCTTGGAAGGAAAGTTATGACCAACCTAGATAGCATATTAAAAAGCACAGACATTACTTTGTCAACAAAGGTCCGTCTATTCAAACTATGGTTTTTCCAAGCAGTCATGTACGGGTGTGAGAGCTGGACAATAATAAAGGCTGAGCACTGAAGAATTGATGCTTTTGAACTGTGGTGTTGGAGAAGACTCTTGAGAGTCCCTTGGACTGCAAGGAGATCCAACCAGTCCATCCTAAAGGAGATCAGTCCTGGGTGTTCATTGGAAGGACTGATGTTGAAGGTGAAACTCCAATAATTTGGCCACCTCATGTGAAGGGCTGACTCATTGGAAAAGACCCTGATGCTGGGAAGGATTGAGGGCAGGAGGAGAAGGGAACGACAGAGAATGAGATGGCTGGATGGCATCACCGACTCGATGGACATGAGTTTGAGTAAACTCCAGGAGTTGGTGATGGACAGCGAGGCCTGGCGTGTTGCTGTCCATGGGGTCGCAAAGAGTCAGACACGACTGAGCGACTGAACTGAACTGAACTGAAAGATGAGAGGGGCCAGGTACCAAGAAGGACTGCTAAAGAGTTTTCCATTCCTTTAGCCTCCGGGCATCCTTATGAGAAAGGGATATATGAGATGACCATGCTTAGTAAACAAAGGTCTGACAGTCTTGTGATACATGGTATACTCTTCTAACCACTCATCTTACTCTCCTTAGAGTCATGGGTCATTGGTTCCAAAAAAGGGGCAGAGAAACTGTCTCTTTTCAGTTGGTTAGCCTGAATGTCACATAAACTTTCAAGGCTTCAGTGTTCTCATCTTCATAGTGAGATTGACAGTATTTACTTTTATTAGACTGTGAAGGAGCATATGAGATTCTGTATGTGAGTGGTATTTGTCAATTGTGAAGGGGTCGGTATTATTATTATCATTGTCATCATCATCATCATCCAGTAGCTTTTTCCAGCTCCTAGAAAGTGAGTTGCTATACCTTTCTCTAAATATTTCTGGAAGAGAAATCAACCCCTCCCCACTGCATCTTGTCTCCATCTCCTGTCTATATTCTTCTGCAATTTTACCCGGGTGTCTCATAGCTAAGGATTGGCTACTGGCCATGTTTCCTTTGTTCCTTAGTTCTCTAGGAGCCTAGGGAGAGGAGGAGCCAGATCCCAGGCCATATACATTCAAGGAAACAAGGCATGTTGAAATATTTACAGCTCTTGGCAGGAGCTCACAAACCTCCCTTTGAGTCAAGGACTGACTTTTTTCTTTCTTTTTTTTTTAAATAAGGATTACTAGGAATTGGGGGCAGATGGTGGGTGGAGTTAGGGTGTCATTTCCTCCCGAGGGTCTCTCACAGAGCCTCTGTTCTTCTGTAGGTAGTGAAAAGAAGGAAAGGGATATTTAGGGTCAGAAGGTCTGGGCCAGGGGACATTAAGCAAAGAAGGGACCTTGCTCTTTTGTATTCAGTTTTTGAGTGGGCCAATTTCCTTATGTTCTAAACAGGATAGCCCCAGAGAACAGAGGCCACAGAAGGCCAGAAGCCTGGAAAAGGCCTGCAATAGCAGTTTTGAGCAGCATTTCAGTGACCACTTAAGACCTTCCATTAAGACCATTTAGGAGGAAAATATTTATACCATCTCAAGATGAAAATATTTCTCTTTTTTGTTGTTGTTGTAAACAACAAAACTAAATTCTCAAGTCCTTCTTTGAGACAACATTTCAAATATACTAAAACTTACCATCTTGATTTTCAGTTATTCAAACATGTGAGTTGGAAGACATTTTAGAGACTACCCGTTCCTATTCATCTGGTTCCCATTTTATAGGAGAACTGACATCTGGAAAGATATAACCTCACTCAGTATTACAGGTAGATGATTGTAGTCAAGGTTGGTTTATAAGAGTAGTTGGGAATGGGTGTAAGAAGTATGGCTCCTGGCACCTTGGGAGTTCCTCAGTTCAGTCACTGGCATACTGCCCACTTGACGTCTCCCTGAACTTTTCTAAAATCAATCCACAGGCACTCTGTTGCATAAAGAGACTGTATTGTGTTGCAATAGGTGTAACTTCATTTACTTAATATGAGACAAAATTTAAGAGGTGAGATGGTGAAAAGTCTCCCTGCTACATTATCTTAAAAGTGAAAGTCGCTCAGTTGTGTCCAACTCTTTGCGACTCCATGGACTATACAGTCCATGGAATTCTCCAGGCCTGAATACTGGGGTGGGTAGCCTTTCCCTTCTCCAGGGGGTCTTCCCAACTCAGGGATCAAACCCAGGTCTCCCGCATTGCAGGCAGATTCTTTACCAGCTGAGCCACAAGGGAAGCCTAAGAATACTGCAGTGGGTAGCCTATCCCTTCTCCAGCGGATCTTCCTGACCCAGGGACTGAAATGAGGTCTCCTGCGTTGCAGGAAGATTCTTTACCAACTGAGCTATCAGGCAAGCTACATTACCTTACAGCTACCTTGTTCCCCTCCCTAGAGGCCACTAATGTTATCTGGGGTGTTCTTCCAAAGATATTCTGTATATGTACAAACAATTATGTATGTATGTATATATCCTATTTTAAACACACTTTGGTAACCTGTAATTCACATTTGGCTTTTATGTTGTTGTTCAGTCCCTCAGTCATGTCTGCCTCTTTGTGACCCCATGGACTGTAGCACGGCAGGCTTCCCTGTCCTTCACCATCTGCTGGAGTTTGCGCAAAGTCATGTCCATTGAGTTGGTGATGCCATCCAACCATCTTATCCTCCATTGTCCCCTTCTCTTCCTGTCTTCAATCTTTCCCAGCATCTGGCTCTTTTCCAGTGAGTTAGTTCTTAACATCAGGTGGCCAAAGAATTGGAGCTTCAGCATCAGTCCTTCCAATGAATATTCAGGGTTCATTTCCTTTAGGACTGACTGGTTTGGTCTTCTTACTGTCCAAGGGACTCTCAAGAGTCTTCTCCAATACCACAGTTCAAAAGCATCAATTCTTTGGTGCTCAGCCTTTATTATAGTCCAGCTCTCACATCGGTACATGACTCCTGAAAAAACCATAACTTTGACAAGATGGACCTTTGTTGTCAAAGTAAGGTCTCTGCTTTTTGATACGCTGTCTAGGTTTGTCATTGTTTTCTTCCAAGGAGCAAGCATCTTTTAATTTCATGGCTGAAATCACCATCCACAGTGATTTTGGAGCCAGACAGAAAATAAAGTCTGTCACTGTTTCCACTGTTTCCCCATCTATTTGCCATGAAGTGATGGGATTGGATGCCATGATCTTCATTTTTTGAATGTTGAGTTTTAAGCCAACTTTTTTCACTCTCCTCTTTCATTTTCATCAAGAGGCCCTTTAGTTCTTTTTCACTTTGTGCCATAAGGATGGTGTCATCCGCATATCTGAGGTTATTGATATTTCTCCTGGCAATCTTGATTCCAGCTTGTGCTTCATCTAGCCTGGCATTTCACATGATGTACTCTGCATATAAGCTAAATAAGCAGGGTGATAATATACAACCTTGATGTACTCCTTTCCCAATTTTGAACCTGTCTGTTCCATGTTTGGTTCTAACTATTGCTTCTTGACCTGTATACATGTTTTGCAGGAAGTAAGTAAGGTAGTCTGGTATGCCCATTTCTTTAAGAATTTTCCACAATTTGTTGTGATCTACACAGTCAATGGCTTTAGTCAGTGATACAGAAGTAGATGTTTTTTTTTTTCTGAAAATCTTTTGCTTTATCTATGATCCAACGAATGTGGGCAATTTGATCTCTGGTTCCTCTGTCTTTTCTAAATCCAGCTTATACATCTGGAAGCTCTTGGTTCATGTACTGTTGAACCCTAGCTTGAAGGATTTTGAGCATTACCTTGCTAGCATGTGAAATGAGTGCAATAGTGCAGTAGTTTGAACATTCTTTGGCATTGCCCTTCTTCAGAATTAGAATGAAAACTGACCTTTCCAGTCTTGTGGCCAACGCTGAGTTTTCTAAATTTTCTGTCATATTGAGTGTAGCACTTTCACAGCATCATCTTTTAGGATTTGGAATAACTCAGCTGGAATTCCATCACCTCCACTAGCTTTGTTCATAGTGATGCTTCCTAAGGCCCACTTCATACTCCAAGATATCTGGCTCTAGGTGAGTGATCATACCATTGTGGTCATCCAGGTCATTAAGATCTTTTTTTGTACAGTTCTTCTGTGTATTCTTACCACTACCTCTTCTTAATATCTTCTGCTTCTATTAGATCCGTACTGTTTCTGTCCTTTATTATGCCTATCTTTGCATGAAATATCCCCTTGGTGTCTCTAATTTTCTTGAAGAAATCTCTAGTCTTTCCCATTCTATTGTTTTCCTCTATTTTTTACATTGCTCACTTAAAAAGGCTTTCTTATCTCTCCTTGCTGTATATCTTGAATATTATTACACAGTAAGTCCATAAAATCCTCACTTTAAAAAAAATGACTGCACAGTATTCCATTATATAGATATGTTGTAATTTATTCAGCATTCTGCTAATAGGAATTCAAACTATAACCAATCTTTTAATATAGGCTTTAGAATCAAACATCACTAAATTCAAATATTCACTATATGGCTGGTCTTGACAAAGATTTTAGCTTCTTGAAGTTTGAATTATCACACATATAAAATACAGATAATAATAACAACATCAGTCATTATTGGTGTGGAGATTAAATGAGAGGAAGCATATAAAACATCTAGCATGCAGCCTGGCATTCAATAAATATTGAATAGTCACTCCCTGCCATAAGCCTTCCCCATATTCTCTACCTTCAAGTCAGTTGATATTGGTTCAATTCAAGTCAACAGGTGTTTATTACATGTTAGGTTGGGCCTTGGATGGACCAGAGAAGGAAAAGTGTCCCTCAAGAAGTTTATAATTTGTTTGAGAAGACATAACATACTAAACAACCACAGATCACTGCTAGCTAGAAAAAATATGTATTTGTGAAATTGAATGCAATTTTGGTGTGGTGATGTAGAAAAGAAGAGGTAAGTGTTAAGGGCCAGAGGAATCAAAAGAGCTTTGCTAGTATAGTTGTAACTGGAAAAGAGATTTAGCCAAGTGGAGAGGAGCCTATGAATTGGGCAGTTGTCGCCTGAGACTTGCAAATTGGACAGATCAATTGTTACTCAAAATCTGGGTCTTTGCCTTCTGAAGTCCCTGACCCAGAAGGTGGAGTGGTGTCAAAAGGAAGGGGGAGAGGAAAATACTGAAGACATTTAGAGAAAATGGTATGGGGAAGGGGGCTGTTTGGATATTAAGCCACAAAATGAGGTGCCTGCAAGTGGCTTGTGGCATAGCCCACCTAGCCTACACCATCTGCTCTTCCATGTCAGCAGCCAAGCACTATTTAAGAGGTCCAAGAAGAAGGATAAATGGCCTGAGAGTAGAAATAGCAGCAGCTCTCAGCCCCTCACCTTGAGTCCCAAATAGGTCCAGATGCTGCGAGCCCCAGGAGAGGGGGAGACAACTGAGTGATAATAATCCCTTCTCCATGTGGTACATTGTAATTTACATCTTAATTGATGTTTGTTTATCCTTGCAACAGAGACAGTTATGAAATAAAGTACTCAATTAAATCTAATCATGTGCCAACATCTTTGATAACAACAAGGGCTGTGTTGAGAGGTTCTGGAAAATGAAAAGTCAGTGTGGTTTGTATTAGTCAGGGAAAAGTTCATGGCAGGGAAGGGCTGTATATAGAGATTCACATTCCCATTTTATAGTTACAGAAAATGGAGAGCAGATTGAGGGCAACTGAATGGCCTAAGGTCATATACTTAATATTTAACAGAGTTGAAACTAGAAACCAGGGATCCCAATTCCATGTTCCATGGGGGCTGAGATGTAGGACCTCCCCAAAACCTGTAACAGTTTTCCCTTAACTTGATAGCAGCCTGAAACAAATTGAAATAAAAAAGCTAACGGGGAGAGAAACAAGGGTCATGGAAGGAAGGATATGGGCATAACTAAGACCTGCTGGCTGAGGTCAAGAAAGAGCACCAGACTTGGAGTCAGGAGATCTAAGTTCTACTTCTGGCTCTACTACTGTGTTTGTGCTCCTGACAAGTCTCTTCCACTTTCTGGGCCTTGATTTCTCCCCTTAAGTGATAAGAAAGCTGGGCCTCCCAGAAACTTAGTGGTGCTTAGAACCAATGCTTTATATAAACCAAAGAGACCTTGGGTGCTCCCTGGCAAGGGGTCAGAGGATATAGGGACAACTTCTCTGATGAAAATTGAAAACAGATACTCCCAGATTGGGGAAAAAGATGAGTCTTGGGAAGGGTAGTTATCCCATGGCCTCTATTCTATCTTCTTGAAGAATTCCACCCATGAGAGGCAAAGAGAGAACACGTATGCCCAAGTGAGCAAGTACCTCAATGTGAAACTGAGATTTGGTGGGACAGGTTATGATATGCTGAGCCAATGCCTAGAACTCTCTCCTGAATATTCTCTGCTAACATCACTTTTCTAAGCTCTTAGCTTTATTATTTTTTTTTAAAGAGAGTTTGTGTCTTATGGACAAAGTACCATTGAAGTCCTACTTTCATGGAGCTCTCTTGAGTGAGCGCTGACCCTGGAGCCCAATTGCCTGGGTAAGTCTGGCTCCACCATTTACCAGCTGTGTACTTAGGCAAGGGAGTTAGCATCTCTGTGCCACTATTTCCTCATGTGTAAGAGGAGGATCGAGGGGGGGCATGGCAACCCACTCCAGTATTCTTGTCTGGAGAATCCCCATGGACAGAGGAGCCTGGCAGGCTACAGTCCATGGGGTCACAAATAGTCGGACACGACTGAGCATCCAAGCACAAGAGAAGGATAACAAGAGTACTTACTAATAAGATTGTTAAAAGAGTTATGTATATCTCAGAATTATATATATATATATATCTCTGAACAGTAAAGGGCTTCCCTGGTGACTCAGACGGTAAAGCGTCTGTTTGCAATGCAGGAGACCTGGGTTCGATCCCTGAGTTGGGAAGATCCCCTGGAGAAGGAAATGGAAGCCCACTCCAGTATTCTTGCCTGGAAAATCCCATGGACTGAGGAGCCTGGTGGGCTACAGTCCATGGGGTCGCAAAGAGTTGGACACGACTGAGTGACCTCACTTCACTTCACTTCACTTTAGAACAGTAAGTGCTATAGAAGCATTTGCTTGTATTATCTCCCTAGTAAGCTAGTGTAACCCCAAGTGAGCCCAAGGGAGTTTAGCACTACTCATTCAGGAACTTTAAAGGTAAATGTGCCTTCTCAAGACACCATCTGGGTTCCTCTGATGGTGGTCATTCCCAGGACCAGATTAATACCTTTAGAGGCCTGAAGCACTGTTTTTCCAATTGCCAAATTCTGAAACAATTCAATAAATTTGTAATTTTTTCATTTTGGGTGCCCTTGCTTCATAGATGTCCTAAGCTTATACTTAGTCCACCTGTTGGATAATCCTGCACTGGCCACATCAGCCTATAAGCTCCTCCCTTAATTCTGGAAGGAACCAATGATTGTGGGTGATCTACTCATCCACATATGGCAATTTTTAACCTGAACAACTCCATCTACAATAAGGTGCTCTGTGCCCTGCCTCCCAGGAGCTTATCCTACCAAGCCCCTTGACCTCCTTGCCCACTGGGACATGCCATCCTATTACTTGGAAAGAGGGTTTATCTTCTGGGGTGGGAGAGGGGAAGACAGGTGCCAGGAAGTCCCAAGAGGGGTCCCCTGCAGGAAGCTCTAAACATTAGCAAGTTAAAATTCTGATGACTAGTTGGGATGGCTGAGTAGTAGAGACAGGGAATGATGAAGATCCCTGCCTCCAGATGACTAGGAGACCCTCCCCACTTCCCTGAGCCCTGACTTCTACAGGACCTTCAAATTAATGATCCTGAAGCTTTGGAGTTACTAACATTATCTCTACAACCCTTGACCAGGTTCTAACCATTCAGATGGTGAACAACAGGAAAGTTGTGTGTATTCCAAGAGCCATAGTGGTTTTTTTGCTTTGACCTAGATTTTGCCTATGGAAAGACTAGTTAAAAGGAAGTTGTCCTTAAATCTACTGGTTAACCAGCTTGAGGGACCTATTGGCCAGGGTAAAGGAGGTTAGCAGGACCACAAACAGATTCATTTGTTTCTTTGCCCTGGGATGGCACCACTCACATTCAAGCCTAGCCAAGCCTGTGCTCCCTATACTACTCACAGAGTATCTCAAACATGGAAGGCTCAGTGGAACCAGTCAGACCAGATGTTGAGAGCCTGCGGCTTTTAGGAAGAGAAAGACAGACAGCCAGAGGATAGAATAAAGAAAGAACAAATGTATTGTCTTGGCTCCTAACCCTAGGAAGCCTCCCCTTAGGCTCCAGGGTAGCACCAGTGGACACCCACTCAAGGGAGCCATGGCTTTTCTGTGTCCCATGAGTGGATTTGGCCATATCTCCAGGCAGGACCAGAAACCTGAAGGCCAGTCTCCAGACCATGGTTCAACAGAGAATAGTACAGGTCCTAAAGCCCTTTTTCTTTTCATGGAAGTTGTTTCAGCACTAATAGAAAAGACTACCTTGGAATGGGAGGTCATAAAAAAAGACCCTGAAGGTCAAGTCCCTTTTGCCTTATTTCTCCTTGTGCTGTGTGCTATAGGGTAAGGAACAGGATCTCACATCAGATAGACCAGCATTAGAGTCTTAAATTTGTCATTTACCTTATTTGCAACCATTGGGCAGGTCATTTGGCATCTCTGAGCCTCAATTTACCCATCTGTAAAATGATGGTGGGAGGGGTAGTAATAATCTCTCACAGTCTTGTGATGAGGTTCAAATAAGAGGATGTATGTGACAGTCCTTTGAAAACTGATTTGAGCCTTACATATGGATTATCATCATGGTTGTCAGGTACATAAGTTTATCTATAGATTTGCACATGTACTCATGCATGTAGATCTGAATTGTGGCATAACCAAAAACACACATATGTATAAGCAACCACTTGTGTGTACAAAACTATATACATAATCATGACGTAGGCAACTAAAAGCATACACATAGGCATACAGATACACATTTATCTATATTGACAGCCTCTTTCTCTTTCTGTCACATATATATATACACACATAAGCAGATGTATATGTAACTATGTATGTTTTTACATGCATATGTACATATATGTACCACCCCTAGCATACCATTCCTTTCAGCTTCTTCCCACACTATTCAGTTTTCTAAGGGTCTGAGAAAGGTCCTGTTTGTTAATTCCCCCACTTCATACTGAAATTGTCCCTTTTGTCCTTGCTGAGGCTTCTTCTTTGCTTCCATTTTGTTTACAGATTAGCACAGCTGCTGCCACAATTCAAGCTGCACAGTATGTGGTATCCACATGTCTGGAGAACATGAATCCTTATTCAGTTGCTCTGTGAATTGCAGTGTATTATGCACAATATATTATTAACCATATTTGACAGCTTTTCATATTTTTTTCAAAACAAGTTAATCTAGCCATGAAAATAGTCACTGGCCCACATGCCTTTAGGCTAAAAGAAATTAGGCAGAAAGCCTAATGAAAATTAGTCAGAGCCTAAATGAGGTTGAATTAATCAATATCTCCTCTCCTTTCTCCTCCTCCTCCTCCTACTCTTCTTCCCATTACTCTCCTCCTTCTTCTCCCACTTCCCCTGTCTCCTCCTTCTTCTCTCTCCCCTCTCTCTCATGGTAGTGATAAGGGGTGCTGGTTGTGTTCACATGGTATGTATTGGATTCAGAGAGATCCTGTGGTCATCAAGCCCTCTTTGGGAGGAAGGAAGGGGAAGAAAGGGAAGAAAAAGTTAGGATTTCTGGGATTATAAAATGGAAGAACATAGCTGGGGAATTAAATGGGGTGACACCTGAAAGAGGTGGATTAATGCCCACTTTGAGGCCATCTAGGATGGCAAACCACCCCAGCCTCCCCTTAATCACTTAGATGTGAGCTAGTAAATGGTTTTGCTTGTATGCAAGGTGGGAACATTAAAAAGAATCCTTAGTGATAGAATTGAGAAGTTAAATTTAGTTAAAGAGAAAAATGGTTTCCCAAGAAGAGAGCGAGCCCAGGCCAGATGTAATGGGCCCCCCTCCAGGGGCCTAGTCATGGCCCAGGGTGAGGAGAGCTTTAGGTAGGGCTATTAAATAATTTATGTTCCAAACTGTGATAATTTAAGAATGAAAGTGTACACTATTAATATTATTCTGAGACAATAGGCATAAACTAGGATTGTCCCAGGCAGACCAAGATGTATTTTTATTCTAGATTTAGGCCATATTGCTCTAGTTTTCCAAGAAAGGACACACTGTAAGGACTCCTTACAAGTATGACTTAAAAAATGTGTATGAGGGGGTTGTTGGGTAGTGGGAGTAGGGTGGGGAGATTCAGTCTTGAAATTAGGGATTGTTTATTCTGAACACAAATTCCTTTTATTGTTGTTGCCCATAAATATATAATGGAACTCTACCCCAAGTATGTTTATTTCCTAGTCAGCTTCAGAAAAGGAGAAATTTTGTGTGTGTATACAATTTTGTGTATTGTGTGTATGTATGTGTGTCAAAGTTTTGAAAGCATGTATGAATGTCCCCTGGAGAAGGAAATGGCAAACCACTCCAGTATTCTTGCTTGGGAAATCCCATGGACAGAGGAGCCTGGTGGGCTACAGTCCATGAGATTGCAAAGAGTTGGACACGACTGAGTGACTGAACAACAAATAGTAAATGAGTGTGACTGGAAATATGAGTGTATGTAACTGTGTGTATCTATGGGCATGTACATGTAAATGGACATGTGAGTGTATTGAACATGGATTTGGTGAACATAAATAAAGATGTGGTGCATGTGTGTGTGTGTGCACATGAATACCAGGCCTGACCCCCTAATTCAGTAAGTTGTGAACTTTTTAACTTCCAGAGAACAATCACATAGACCACCACTTCATTTTACACGTGAGGAAACTGACGTATGTGTAATGAGACCTACTTTTACTATTTTCTTATCAATGGTTGGGGGTAGACTAGTGACAGTCACAGTAATCCTGATTGGGAGCCACCTGCTGATGAATTATGCATTGGAGTAAAAGCCTAGCTGTTTCTTTAAGGTTTCTGAAAACAACAGGTGCTTGGCAAGTGTGGGAAGAAGCTGCTTGAGAGTAAGCTTGAAGTACCTGTAAGCCTGGATTTGAGCACAAGGGGAAGATTTGACAGATGGCCAGTTCCCCTAAGCCTGCCTTCCTGAAGGAACTTTTCGAATAATGGAAACTTTCCAGTGTTTTGAACATCACACAAAGCCTCCCAGCTCCAAATATACAATGTACAGATGAGGTTTACCTTGGAGACAAACCCAGATAGTAAAGACCCACTAGAGGCCTTCACAGGATGTGGGCTAGACATAGGCTGAAAGTATCCTCAGACTGAGCAATAAGACAGGAAAGCCTCTCCCCTTCTAATCTGTGACCATACGGCTCCTGCCCTCATCATTTTGGGCTCTGAGCAAAGGAAATGGCTAGAGAGGCCCCAGGAGTGTTACAGTTGGTTGTTGGAATGGGAATTTGTGCCCCCAGGAGGGTGGGGGACTCTCTCATGAGCTCTGGCTTTTTCTATTTGTGGCTGAGGAGTTATCTGTACAAGTGAGTAAGTACAAGCTGTGCATTAGCCCAGTGCTAATGAAGCCAAATTCCAAACCATGGTTCAGTCCTCACTTGAACACATCCAGCTTTCTCAAGCTTCTGTTCATGTTGTATGCATTTGCCTGACATGAAGGATAAAGCAAAAGAGTATGGGGTGCTGCAGCACAACGAGAAAACAACCCACGTCTCATGTTGTGATATGTCAATTCAGACTCAGTCAGTATTTACTGAGCATTTACTATGTGCCTAGCACTATGAGAAACTTCTACCTGTGTTAATTATCTCCTTGAATCCTCACAACAGCCCTGTGAAGCAGGATTCATCTCATTAAGAAGCTCCAAGAGGTAAAGTAGCTTGCTTAAATTAAGGTAGCTAGTAATGGGGAAATCAGAATTCAATCACAACTTTGCTTGATTAGAAGTAAAAAATCTATTTACATTTAAAATAAATTATTGAGAACCCACTGCATACCAGGCATTATGCTAATATTTTTCCATGGATTACCTCACTTAATAGGCTTCTCAGGTGGCGCTAGTGGTGAAGAATCTGCCTGCCAATGAAGGAGACATACGAGACACAGGTTCAATCCCTGGGTCAGGAAGATCCCCTGGAAGAGGGCACAGCAACCCACTCCAGTGTTCTTACCAGGAGAATCCCATGGACAGAGAAGCCTGGTGGGTTACAGTCCATAGGGTCACAAAGAGTCAGACATGACTGAAGTGACTTAGCACGCATATCTCACTTAATTCTCAAAATAGCCCTATGGGGAGGATACTCCTCCCTTTTTTATAGATATGAGTATTGAAGAACAGAAGTGCCAGGTAACTCATCCAGGGCCTAGTGCTACTATCGCACTAATATTGCATGTTGATTCCCAAGTCTAGGGTGTTTTCCCCTGACCTATCATGGATATCAGATTCCCCATCAAGATGATTCCTAAAACCACTTCTAATTTTGACATTCTAGAGGTTGGTAACCCTTCCCCACTAACTCAAGCAGCCTTAAGTCTCTTGGCTGTGTTCTCCTGCCATGCTCTCCTTCCCACTAGGGAAGAGTGAGCAAGTGACCCCCAATCAGCTTAGTCTGTTGGCCTGGAACTCTGACTCAGCTCCCCCACTGCTGGCCCCAAGTACCAGGTGAGGTGTTTTCTGTATCAACCTCAGAAGCTGCTCTGGGCTCTAGGCCTGGGCCCTGTAATTCTTTCCCTCTATAAAAATCGGGAACTATCTCCTTAAATTGGCAAATGATAAAATCCTGCAAAAGGGGCACAGAGAACCTGCCTCCATGCCTTCTGTGACTGTGCCCATGTTTGTGTGCTCATTTCTTTGGGTGTATGGTACAGTCAGGAATTTCAGACAGAGGTAAACCTTTAAAAAAACAAAAAACTTTTTAGTGACCCCTAATTGGTGTTGGTTGGTTTAGTTGCTCAGTCGTGTCCGACTCTTGTGACCCCATAGACCTTAACCTGCCAGGCTCCTCTGTCCATGGGATTCTCCAGGCAAGAATACTGGAGTGGGTTGCCATTTCCTTCTCCAGGGGATCTTCCCCACCCAGGAATCGAACCTGGGTCTCTTGCATTACAGACAGATTCTTTACCAACTGAGCTACGAGGGAAGCATAAGTTTCAGGTGTACAACATAGTCACTCACAATTTTTAAAAATTATGTTACATTTATAATTATTGTATAATATTGGCTATATTCCCCATGTTGTACAATATATCCTTGTAGAATAATTTATATTTATTTATTCATTTGTATATATAGTAGCCTTTACGTCTTAATTCCTTACTCCTATCTTGCCCCTATCATATTCCTTCCACCAAATGGTAACCACTAGTTTGTTCTCTACATCATTTGTGAGTCTGTTTCCTTTTTTGTATTTTCATAGTTCATTGTATTTTTTAGACTCCATATATAAGTGATATCATACAGTATTTGTCTTCCTCTGTCTTACTTGTTTTACTAAGCATAATACCATCTAAGTCCATCCATGTTGTTGCAAATGGCAAAATTTCATTCTTTTTTATAGCTGAGTAGTATTCCATTGTGTGTGTATGTACCACATCTTCATCCATTCATCTGTCAATGGGCATTTAGATTGCTTCTATATCTTGGCTATTGTATGTAATGCTACAGTGAACACTGGGGTGCATGTATCTTTTCAATTTAGTGTTCTTGTTTCCTTCAGCTATATGTCCAGGAGTGGAATGCTGGGTCACATAGTATTGGATTTTTAGCTTTTTGAGAAACCTCCCTATTTTTTTCCATGGTACCGGTACCAATTTACATTCCCATCAACAGTATGTGAGGATTCCTTTTTCTCTACATCCCCACCAACATTTGCTTTTGGGGTTTTTTTTGGTGATAGCCATTCTGACAGGTGTGAGGTGATAATCTCATTGTGGTTTTAATGTGCATTTCTCTCATGGTTAATGATGTTGAGCATCATTTCATGTGCCTGTTGGCCATTTGTATATATTTAGAAAAGTGTCCATCCAGCTCTTCTGCCCATCTTCTAATGAGATTTTTTTTTATGTTGAGTTGTGGGAACTGTTTATATATTTTGTATATTAGTCCAGGAAGAGATCAACCTTGATTCCGAATCTCTTTAGTAGGCTGAGATGAATATTTCCTTCTCTGCCTGCTCCATCAGACATTTTCCTCTTGGAAGCTGATGATGAATTTTCCATCTTTTTCTTTAGCAGAAGAAGGCAATTTGGCTCACAGAATGATATTAGTCAGGGTCTGGTACCTGGTGGAAGTGATACTGATTTATCCAATTAGAGATGACTCGAATGTGCCTGGTGGCCAGAGTATAGGATGAGCCAAGATGCCTGTGGAAGCAACATCTTGGTAGAGGAGTTCTCAGAGGAGGGTCCTGAGCAGCACTTGAGAACTTACTATGGGTGGAAAGGCTATGGTCTGGATACCTTTCCATTCTCCTTCTTTCATTTTGATGCTATTTTCCTTCTCTATACTACCTTGCTTTCCTGGAATTGTATCCTGCCCCCGCCCCTCCCCATGTTATGTGTTACAGGGAAAGGAGAACTCTGAAAGGAATCAGAAAATGTGAGTTCTACTACTATCTGCAAATTTCACCACTATCTCCCTGTGTGACTTTGAATTATGTACTTTATTGCCCTGAATCTCAGTTCCATTAGCTGTAGCACAGGAAAAAACAAACTGTTTTTTAAAGTTTGACTAAAAATTTAAATAAAAAGTATGCAGAAATATCTAGGACATTTCTTTTGCCTATTTTGAGAATCAGATGAGAGAATAAACTGTAAATATTTGGTGAGCTCTAAAGTGCTGTTTGCACAGGAGGAGCTGCTATTGTTAATACCCTCTGTTCCCTAACTGCTTTGCCATACATACATATTAAAAGTTACCCAGTCTGACTAATCTCCTGTTCCCCTCTGATGCTTGCTCTGAAGATTAGGTAGTCATCTATTCCTAGACTCTCTATGTCTATGGCAGAGAATCACAAGGTTCCCATAGGGCCCTCTTTCTTAATGCAGGGACAAACTTAGCTGGATTTTTTTTGCATAGAAATTCTTTTTCACCTTACCGATAAGAGCAGTAGCAATCTCAATTTAGTGCAAATCAGTAGGGAGAAATCTATTTGGAAAGATGCAGCTTGTCTCAGTATATTTTTAGCCAATTTTTGCAGATGAGGAAACTGAAGCTCAGAGAAGTGAAGGGCACATAGATAATAAGGGGTAGGTTCTAACTTGTGTGTATGAATGTGTGTGTGCGTATTGAGGTGGGCAAGAAGTTCATCTGGAAGCATATGAGAGGTAAAAAGTCTATATTAGCCATTAAGATAGCCATCAGTCTCCAGGAATCAAATAAAACCAGGCAATAAGCCTAATAAAAGTCAAGCAGTGCACCAAAAAGATACTGACTGTATACTACCTTTCCATCTTCGTCTCCACTTGGCTTGAGTTCCTACAGGAAGACTTATTTTATTTCACTGTATATACCACTAGGCCATTCAGGTATGACCTAAATCAAATCCATTATGATTATACAGTAGAAGTGACAAATAGATTCAAGGGATTAGATCTGATAGACAGAGTACCTGAAGAACTATGGATGGAGGTTTGTAACATTGTATGGGAAGTGGTGATCAAAACTATCCACAAGAAAAAGAAATGCAAAAAGGCAAAATAGTTGTCTGAGGAGGCCTTACAAATAGCTGAGAAGAGAAGAGAAGTGAAAGGCAAAGAGAAAAGGAAAGATACCCATCTGAATGCAGAGTTCCAAAGAACAGGAATGAGAGATAAGAAAGCCTTTTTAAGTGAACAATGCAAAGAAATTGAGGAAAACAGTAAAATGGAAAAGGCTAGAGATCACTTAAAGAAAATTATATACCAAGGGATTATTTCATGCAAAAATGGACACTATAAAGGACAGAAACGCTATGGACCTAATAGAAGCAGAAGATAGTAAGAGATGGCAAGAATGCACAGAAGAACTATATAAAAAAGATCTTAATGACCTGGACAACCACAATGGTATGGTCACTCACCTAGAGCCAGACATCTTGGAGAGCTAAGTCAAGTAGGCCTTTGGAAGCATTACTATGAATAAAGCTAGTGGAGGTGATGGAATTCCAGCTGAGGTATTTCAAATCCTAAAAGATGATGCTGTTGAAGTGCTGCACTCAGTATACCCACACATTTGGAAAACTCAACAGTGACCAGAGGACTGGAAAAGGTCAGTTTTCATTCTAATCCCAGACAAAGGCAATGCCAAAGAATGTTCAAACTTCTTCACAATTGTACTCATTTCACATGCTAGCAAGGTAATGCTCAAAATCCTTCAAGCCAGGCTTCAACAGTATGTGAACCGAGAACTTCCAGATGTACAAGCTGGATTTAGAAAAGACAGAGGAACCAGAGATCAAATTGCCAATATCTGTTGCACCATAGAAAAAGCAAGGGAATTCCAGAAAAACAGCTGCTTCATTGACTACCCTAAAGGCTTTGACTATGTAGATCACAACAAACCATGGAAAATTCTTAAAGAAGTGGGAATACCAGACCACCTTACTTGCCTCCTGTGAAACCTGTATGCAGGTCAAGAAGCAACAGTTAGAACTTGACATGGAACAAAAGACAGTTTCAAAATTGGGAAAGGAGTACATCAAGGTTGTATATTGTCACCCTGTTTATTTAACTTATATGCAGAGTACATCATGCAAAATGCTGGGCTGGATGAAGCACAAGCTGGAATCAAGATTGCTAGAAGAAATATCAATAACCTCAGATATGCAGATGACACCACCCTTATGGCAGAAAGCAGAGGAACTAAACAGCCTCTTGATGAAGGTGAAAGAGGAGAGTGAAAAAAGTTGGCTTAAAACTCAGCATTCAAAAAACGAAGATCATGGCATCTCATCCCATCACTTCATGGCAAATAGATGGGGAAAGAGTGGAAACAGTGACAGACTTTATTTTCATGGACTCCAAAATCACTGCAGATGGTGACTGCAGCCATGAAATTAAAAGATGCTTGCTCCTTGGAAGAAAAGCAAAGACAAACCTAGACAGTGTATTAAAAAGCATGGACATCACTTTGCTGACAAAGGTCCATATAGTCAAAACTATGGTTATTTATTTATTTTTTCTTTACATTATCATGTTTGTTTTGCCATACATTGACATGAATCTGCCATGGGTATACATGTGTTCCCCTTCCAGAACCCCCCTCCCACCTCTCTCCCTATTCCATCTCTCTGGGTCATCCCGGTGCATCAGCCCTGAGCACCCTGTATCAAGCATTTTAGTAGTCATGTACAGATGTGAGAGCTGGACCATAAAAAAGGCTGATCGCTGAAGAGTTGATGCTTTCGAATTGTGATGTTGCAGAAGACTCTTGAGAGTCCTTCGAATTACAAAGAGATCAATCCAGTCAATCCTAAAGAAAATCAATCCTGAATATTCAATAGAAGGATTGATGCTGAAGCTGAAGCTCCAATACTTCAGCCACCTGATACAAAGAGCTGTCTCACTGGAAAAAACCCTGATGATGGGAAGGATTGAGGGCAGGGGGAAAAGGGGGCGACAGAAGATGAGATGGTTGGATGGCATCATCGACTCGAGTGACATGAGTTTGAGCAAACTCCAGGAGACAGTGAAGGACAAGGAAGCCTGGCATGCTGCAGTCCATGGGATTGCAAAGAGTCGGACACAATTGAGTGACTGAACAACAGCAACAATATATATAGCACATTTTGCTAGGTGGTATGATCAGATGGTCGAGGTGAAGTAGAGAACTGTCTCATGTTTCTTGTCTGTATGAACAGACATATAATTGAGTGGAGTGATTTACAAAGAATGATATAGTCATCCCAGCACATAACACAAAGCACTATATATAGTGTGTGATAAATGTGTATTGAAAAAAATGAGGGACACAAGTAGGAGACCATGGGCATGTTTGGGGAAAGGTTAATGCCATGTGGGCATGTTTCATGCCCCTTACTTCAGGATGCACCGCTGACTTCTCAGAGTTTATTTGCAAGGCTACTTTAAAGGTGGGATGTATTTGTTTTCCAAATCATTGTTCTTAACAGCCAAGGTTGGAGACTTTGGCTTTTCCTTTGACTGCTGACAATGCCCCTCTGCTTAAGAAATCTCATAGGAAGCCCCCAAACTTCACTTTGCTCTTGGACGCCTGGCAAATGACTTTCCCATTTCCTTGCCCCATCTATGGACTCTGATTTTAGTTGTCAGGCCAAGATTCCACCCCTCCCTCTGCCTCCTTCCTCTGGGACAAATCAGGTTTCTCAATTTCAGAGGAGAACTACACTCTCACCCATCCTTTGGCTGAGTCTGGAATTCTCAAAGATGATTTGCTTTGTCTGTATTCCACGGGCAGCTAGACAAGGTAAATTTTCCAGACATCTGCTCTGTCCTCCTCTGAGCAGCCTGTTCTCCCAACCCCCAGTTTTTAGACTCAATCTAAGTCAATTCTCTGCTTTCTTTCACCTTTATGAGAATATCTGGTTGGTGGCGGGGGGTGGGGACCGGCTTCTTTCTTGTCTGCTCAGTGACAGCTTTGGATGGAGCAAGCAGATTGCATCCCAGGTTCAAGTGGATTCTGACATAATTATCCTGTATGCTAAGTTCTTTCAGTCATGTCTTTGCAACCCTATGGACCATAGCCTGCCAGGCTCCTCCATTCATGGGATTCTCCAGGCAAGAATACTGGAGTGGGTTGCCGTGCCCTCCTCCAGGGCATCTTCCCAACCCAGGGATCAAACCCACGTCTCTTACTTCTCATGCATTGGCATGTGGGTCCTTTAACACTAGTGCCACCTGGGAAGCCCATATAATTATTTAAGGATTGGTATTTTAAGCTTGCCTACCTCTCATACAAAGACCAAATTCCTGGTGAGGTAAACTTGGAGCAAAAAGAGAATTCTAAGACATTGTTACAGATACAGTTCTCCATAATGCCTTGGATTCAGTTTCCTGCCTCCAGTCATGCCAGAGAGATGAAGGTATCTATCTATTTTCTTAGTGTCAGAAGTTCAGATTTTGGCCTAGGGCCTGGATGAAGATGAGGATGACAGAATCACAGAGTTACCTAACTGCAACAGAGAATGCATTCCTCCCCACCCGGTCCTGCCCCAACATGTAATTGAATACCTCTCCCTTTGCCACCCCTCAATAAGCTTTTGCCTTTTTCTTCCTAAATAAAGGTTCTTAAATTATTGACTTAGTTATTCAAATAAAAGTTTCAGTGTTCAAGAGACCATAGTTATGTTCTTTGGGTCTGAATACGTGGTCAATTTCAATCTTTTTGAGTTTTCAGAGACGCCCACAAACTCCCTATGTGAAATGCCTAGATCTGAGTCATGTGAAGGTAATTTCATGATAAAGGCTTTTTGGATGGTAACATTGATAATCATGATAAAGTACTTGATCTGAATTTGACTTAGATTCATAGATAGTCAGGGCTGGAAGGTCCACAGCAGTCATCTAGTCCAGTGGATCCTAGTCCTGGCTGACCATCAAAATCACCTAGGGAATGTGTTAAAAATACAACTTCTCTTTGGCCCAAGATAAATCTAGTGATTCAGTTTGTGAGGTGGGGCCCCAGAGTCTGTATTGTATTATAAATAACCTCATCAAGTGATTCTGATAACAGACCAGGCTTGGGAACTGCTTGGTTGAATCTTTTGGGTTTGGATCAGTGGCCTGCAGCAAAGTGGCCAGACATGAAGATAAGGGCAGAGACATTCTGCCTTGGTTCTTACCATGCCCTCTTTGCATACAACACCCACATGCACCCTGCCATTACTTATCTATCTGTGTCTCCAGAATTATGAATACTTTGATGATGGGACAAAGTCAGATCCATCTCTGAGGCCTCCAAGTTCTTGAGTTTGATCTCTGAAGCCAGACTCTCAGATTGCTGCATATTCTTAGCCTCTGTACCTTCATTTTTCCAGGGATAAAAGGTTGAGGTAGGAGCCACAGTGCCTCTCTTTCTTCAAAGAGCAGGGCCAGCTGTGAAGTTTCAAATGTGTGTACTGCCAGAGATCTGCCCAGATCTGTGTGGGAGCTGGGAGCTCAGTTCTTGTGCTGAGGGAGGCGGAATGTCTAGTGGCAGCAGGTTACCTAAAGCTCAGGCTGGGGCTAAGTGTCTTTATATCTTGGGGAATTTTGGCCTTATTCCCATCACACTATCGCTGGCGGCAGCCTTAAGTGCAAGGATAATGACATGCTTTGAAAAAATGCCTCAAACATCAATTATGCAGCATCGAGGCAAACCCTGGGAGTTGTTCCTGCATGTCCACATCTTAAGCTGTGCTTATCACTCTCACAGCACTGTGTTTCACCCTGCCTAAGTCAGCAGGGCTGCCTACAGCTTTGACCTGCTCTTCTTCAGGACTAGGCTAGGAAGTAGAATGGAAAGATGGCTAGTGGAGGGCAAGGCAGGCGTGACTTGTTTGCATTTTTATTTTTTGAAGTAAGCTCAGTGCCAAGCTAGGTAGGGGAGTATGGTAGAAAGAGCACTGACTGTCATTAGACCTGGGTTCTAGCCTCACCATTACTTGATGTGATTGGAGAGTAGGCCCTCACCCCTCTAAGTCTGTTTCCCCACCCACACAATGAAGAGGCAGTACTCAGAATCTTTCACTTTTGATTGAATGATGCTAAGTTAAGAGCCACACTGTAGGGTCAGAGAGAGTGTACCTAATGGGTGATGACCATTTCCTGACCCCATGGTGCTCTATTGATCCCACATCTTCAGTTCATTCTTGGAGAAGTTGTGTGATTACCCAGGTTCAAGATCTAACCTCCAGAGCAATTTACCTAACAGGTCCCTGCCCTACTGTGCTGGCTTCAGTGGGCCTCAGCTGGATAATATCTCATTGCAGCCTAGCTCCACTCCATTTCACATATTTCAGCTTCTTGAAGGCAGCCAGGTACAACAGAAAATTGCTTTTCCCTCTGGATATGAGAGCCTGAGGAGACAGCTAACTTTGCTTTTCAGGATCCCTGGCTGTCTTTTGCCTGGTATGCAGCATCTGTGGGGCTTTTTAGCACATTCATTGCCTTAGCCACACACCCCTCTAACTAGGTCACCTGCTGGCAGCCTGTGGTTTCTCTGACTGGAAAGACCTTGATTCATCCTGTTGTGGGGAACTCTTCTGTTTGGCAATTTTACCCTGGGGATTTCTCCTCTGCCTAACCCTTCTCCTCCCAATAACCCTTCCTCCCTCCACCCTAATCCTCTAGGGATAATGGGATGGTTTTGTCTTGAAACAGGACACCATGGTCTACCGGGAAGGCCTACCCTTTCTCTACCACCAGTGACAGTAACAAGGGCTGCCTTGGGAAACTTTAGCATCTCTCAGAGTCATGATTAATAAATTGATAATCTAAGCAAAATTCATGCACTTGTTATGTAAGCAAGCGAGACAAGTCCTCTAGTCACCTCCTTCCAGCCAAATTGCTTTCCTTATGCCCTTCCTATTGAGAAATTATGGACACCCCATTGTATGCCTCAGGGCCTAACACAAGGTCTGGCTGGCACATAATAGATACTAAATAAATATTTGTTGAATGAATAATACTGAACAAATGGAGACTAAACAGACCAAAAAACCAAAGGAAATCGTGCTAGCTGAGTCAGAAGACCTGGATCAGCCACTAACTCTTTTTTTAAACTTTGATCATATTCCTTCCTCTCTCTGGGTCTAAGTCTCTCCCTCTATAGAATTGGATACTGAACTCAGTGGTCCCTTAGAAATCTTCCATTTCTGTCAGTTGATGACTCTGTAATCTGAACTCTAATACCAAATGCCCACCCACAAGAAGTGAAAGAAACCTTCATCTACTTATCACACAGTATTTGACTCAAGTTACTGGGAAAAAAGAACTTAACTCTGGATTTTGGACCAATCCAAAGTCAGAGAAGGCACTGCCTCCCTGACAATGGAGATTACTGATCAGGTCTCACTTCTATGAGTGAAAGTCATAACATTCAAGGTCCCCCACTTTTGCTCTTCCTACTTTTTCTTTGATGGCCCATGGGAAGTATTTTGTACAAATAGTGTCACCTGGGCTCTAGTGGTGGTAGGGGTGGGTAGGTTCCTGAAGATCTGGGATTCTTCATCATGAAAGAACAAACCCTTGTCTTGACTTTGAAAGTCTCATTCAGCTGTAAAATTTATACAGGTTTACTTGTCTGGAATTGAAGGAAATTAAGCAGTAAAAAAAACCCAGAAAAGGTAGAATCTCTCTTAGTTAACTTTCTTTTCTTGTCCCTCTGGATTGGGTTTCTATAGGGCTCTGTGGGTAAAGCACTTGAGCTTTAAAGATGCTTTTTATTAAGGATAACCTTTAAGAAACTTTCCAAACCCTGACATGTATGATTCTGATTCCAAATATGTAACCAGTAAAAAGGTGGTGTGTTTTGTGCATATCCTTTTAAAAAATATTTATTTATTTTTAATTGGAGGATAATTGCTTTATAATATTATGTTGATTTCTGCCATACATCAACATGAATCAGCCACAGGTATACATTTGAACCTCCCTCTTGAACCTCTCTCCCACCTCCCACCCTATCCCACCCTTCTAGGTTGTCACAGAGCACCATTTGTGCTCCCTGCATCATAAGAAAATTCTGTCTGGCTATCTATTTTACATTTGGTAATATATATGTTTCCATGCTACTCTCTCAATTTGTCCCACCCTCTCCTCCCACTATGTCCACAAGTCCATTCTCTATGTCGGCATCTCCACTGCTGCCTGCAAATAGGTTCATCAGTACCACCTTTCTAGATTCCATATATACATGTTAATATACGATATTTGTTTTTCTCTTTCTGACTTACTTCACTCTGCATAATAGGCTCCAATTTTATTCACCTCACCAGAACTGACTCCAGTGCATTCCCTTTTAGGGCTGAGTAATATTCAATTGTATATATGTACCACAGCTTCTTTATCCATTTATCTGTCGATGGACATCTAGATTGCTTCCATGTCCTTCCTAGCTATTGTAAATAGAGCTGCAATGAGCATTGGGGTACTTGGGTCTTTTTCAATTATGGTTTCCTCAGAGTATATGCCCAATAGTGGGATTGTTGGTCATATGGTAGATTTATTCCTAGTTTTTTTAAGGCATCTCCGTACTGTTCTCCATAGTAGCTATGTCAATTTACTTTCCCACCAACAATGCAAGAGGGTTCCCTTTTCTCTACACCCTCTCCAGCATTTATCATCTGTGGATTTTTTGATGATGGCCATTCTGACTGGTGAGAGGTGATACCTCATTGTAGTTTTCATTTGCATTTTCTAATAATGAGTAATGTTGAGCATCTTTTCATGTGTTTATTAGCTGTCTGTATGATTTCTTTGGAGAAATGTTTATTTAGGTCTTCTGCCCACTTTTTTATTGGGTTGTTTGTTTTTCTGGTATTGAGCTACATGAGCTCATATATTTTGGAGATTAATCCTTCATCAATTGTTTCATTTGCTATTATTTTCTCTCATTCTGAGGATTATCTTCTCACTTTGTTTTTAGTTTACTTTGTTGTACAAAAGCTTTAAAATTTAATTAGGTCCCACATGTTTATTTTTGTTTTTATTTCTGTTACTCTAGGAGGTGGGTCATAAAATATCTTGGTGAAATTTATGTCAAAGAGTGTTCTGCCTATGTTTTCCTCTAAGTTTGATAGTTTCTTGTCTTATATTTAAGTCTTTAATCCATTTTGAATTTATTTTTGTGTATGGTGTTAGGAAGTGTTCTAATTTCATTCTTATACAGTCCAGTGTTCCCAGAACTGCTTGTTGAAGAGGCTGTCTTTTCTCCATTGTATATTATTGCCTCCTTTGTCAAAGATAAGGTGCCCATAGGTGTGTGGGTTCATCTCTGGGCTTTCTATCTTGTTCCATTAGTCTATATTTCTGTCTTTGTGCTAGTACCATACTGTCTTGATGATGGTAGCTTTGTAGTATAGTCTGAAGTCAAGAAGGTTGTGTATATTCATTGAATGTGATAAGTAAGGCTGGAGGTGGGGTTAGGCAGTGGGTTATGTGAGTATATGGTAAGTTTCAGAGGAGAGGTAGAGGCAGCTTTCTGAGGAAAGGCAAAAAAACATTCATTGGACAAAGTATGTATATAGCCTAAAAAGTGTAATCAATAAATTGAAAAGTTGAGCACTTATACCTCCCACTTTCCCTCACATATACAATTAGGCTCCATGATCAAACATCAGATTTAGGCAACATAATATTTGAGGTATGTTCCAGTTCTGCTGTTCATTCTATGACTCTATGAGGTTATTCCTACTTGAAATGTAGTTTGCCAATGATATCTCTGAAGTTATTTTCAATGTTTTATTCCATGCAAGGAAGAAAAGACCATGTCATATGGCTAGACCTTGGTAGGCTTGGCTATGAATTGACATGGAAGGCTGTTGGTTAGTGATGAGGGTTTAAGCTATGAAGCAAGGAGAACTCTGAATCCTCAGGGCCCAGGAGCTCAGGAAAGGATTATAAAGGAAGTGTGTGAATGTGTATGAGGGGGAATTTCTCATAGTGATATGCCTATTTGCATTGACATATCATCTCTCTGGGGGGTCCCCTACCTGTCATGGGACAAATGTCTCATTGGAGAATGTGACAGTTAAATGTGCCACACTGATCAAATGCTTTTGGTGTACTTAGCTTCCCTGTTATAAATAGGAGGGAATGAAGCTGGATTCAAGTATGTCATGCTCTCTCAGAAGAAGGGCTGTACCATTATTAAAGGGCTTGGAGGAGCCCATAGTTAGCAAAAGGGTCCAAGGATGCCCTTTATATGAAGAAGGGAAAAGTCAATGTCTTTGTCCACTGTTAGAGCACAATTTGAGCTAAATTACTAGCAGCAGATTGGTCCTGGAACCCCCTCAGATCATGGTAAAATGACCAGAATGGAGTTGGTAAGCCCTTTAGGCAGCCCCCACCCCAACTGGACATGCATTGAGGCTGGGCCACCCAGTTTCTACCACCTTTCTAACTCCAATCAGCCCTCTTTCCTGAAGCATTACCACCCTACTCTCAACAGAGTGGATTTGAGAACTAGCCTGGAGAGGGGCAAGCCTCTTCTGTCTTAATGCAGGCAGTCTTATAGCTTCTGCTCTAGAAAAGAAAAGCAGTGACATGCCCTTAATTCAGGTATCATTTTGGATTAGGAAGCAAGAAATGAGCAATACAGAAGGGCAGTGGCCTATAGCATGTGGGACCCTCTAGATTTATCTAGTATACTGTTTTTCAAAGTGTGCATTATACCCCATTAGTGGGTCATGAAATTAATTTAGTAGGTCACATTCTGCATTTAAAAAAACTGTTAGTTCGTCACATAGAGTTGGAATAATCACTGTTTTGTGAAATTTGTTTAAGGTATATGTAAATATCACGTGTATATTTAAAATATAGATTATATATACATTTTGCATCATGACTCAAATGTGGCATATACATATATAGGTATGTGTAATACATATATATTTTGCACATATAAATACACATAGATATACAAATATACACAGGTCTTCTTTCACTGATGCTCATATAATTTCAGTTGTCCTTAGTCTACTCTCCTCTAGACACATTCTAGTTGCTCTTTGTGTGTGGGGCCCTGGAACCCCAGAATCCCTCCAGGTGGTAGTGTGCTCGGAGCAGAAGAAAGAACAACTATCTCCTTCTTTGTTCTGATCAGTACATTTTGGACAACTCAGCTCAAGATTTCCAATAAGATGGAACATCACAACTTTGATACATATTGAATTTATCGTTGTCTAAAACTCCTAACTATCTCTTATAGGTCTCTATTAAGCTGTAGCTCCTTCATTCTATAATTGTGCAGATTTCTTTTTATTTCAAGTATATTAATTGTCATTTATCTCTGTTGCAGTATACCTTTCACCTTGACTCACCTTTTTTTGAATCCACTTACATATCTCATCCTTGACCATCCTCATGCATATGTAAATTTGATTTTATTGGCCCAGAGAGAGCTACATCTAAACCCCACATAGCTCTTGTTCAGCAGGTCATGTTTATTTATAGGCCATTTCTTTTACTGTTCATCTATCCTTTCAATGTCTGGCTTACATTATGCCTCAACTCCAGCCAACCCAATGTTTCATCCCTGTACCTCAGATATACTTCTGCCTCTGGGTTTTTGACTACACTAAACACTAATCTTATGATACTCTCCTTGCTCTAATTCATCTTTCATGACATAGCTTAAGTCACTATATATTCCATGATGCTTTATTCAACAGGTTTAAATCATATCAATCTATTCTCTGAATTTCTAAATTTCTATTTCTTGTCCTATTACATCACACTTACTGTTAAAATTCATAAGAATATATATATATATATATATATATATATATATGTATGTATGTATGTATGCATCTGTGTGTATATATGTAAACTGATATCTTGTTGCCTGCATTGGAGTTGTATTACTAAGTCATATGTGAGCACTCAAAAGCTAGACTGCCTAGATTCAAACCTAGTTCTACAATTGACTAGTTATGTGTCCTTGTGCAGATTACTTTATCTCTTTATGTGTCTCAGTTTCCTCAAAATCAGGATAATAATAGTAAACTTTGCATAGGGTTGCTTGGTGGTTTAAGTGAATTGATATACATATGAAGTACTTTGAATAGTGCCTGGCACATATAATGATAGGTAATAAACATTATCTATAATAATGATTACGTACTATATATTTCACATATTTTATCTCATTTAATGTGGGAGGTGGTTAGAGCAAAGATTGTTATCTCCATTTTACAGATGAGTAACTAAAGCTTGAGAGGTTAAGTGACTTGTTGAAAGATCACACAACAAGTGAGCTACCTTAGTGTTATTGAGGGATTAATTATAAAGTAGAATAGAAAATGCTAAGGGTTATGGGAGAGAGGAGCAAAAGGCCTCTGGGAATTTAGAAGTTCTTCTGGCTGGGAGAATAGGGAAGAATTGTGATGATGATGAGGGAGCAATGAAGGAATGGGGTAGTAATAGCCTTGATAAGAGTCAGGCCATTCCAGGCAGAGTGGACCCAAGTAAAGTGAGGGGTAGTGAAGGAGGAGGAGTGTTGCTCCTCCTACATGCTACTGCTGGTATAGAGGACCTGAGTCAAGAGGAGAATGAACCTAGAGAGGAGGCACCAGGACATGAAAGCCGTGTGTGGAACAGATAGGAGTAGTTCTATGGCACAGGTAGGAGTATACTGTGTACTGTAGGAGTGTATGATGTGAAAGAGAGACAAGAAGAGCCTGCAGTGGCAAGCCAAGGCTTTGGACCTGTATTCCAAAATGCAGTGAATTCGCTCAGTCATGTCTGACTCTTTGTGACCCCATAGACTGTAGCCTACCAGGCTCCTCAGTCCATGGAATTTTTCAGGCAAGAGTACTGGAGTGGGTTGCCATTTCCTTCTCCATGGGATCTTCCCGACCCAGGGATCGAACCTGGGTCTCCCACATTACAAGCAGATGCTTTACTACCTGAGCCACCAGGGAAAATATCTACTCACAAAATCCATGAATATCTGGCTATTGCACTGGGCTTTTACAATCCTTGATTGATTAGCCCTGGCAACTTTATCAGATGAGCCAACTGGCCTCTTGTGAAAGGTATGCACTGACTGCTCAGTTCTGTGTTAAGCTGTAGGGGACTGAGGAGAAAGCAAGCAAGATCTCTTTCCCAGGAAGCTTCCAGTCTAAGTAATTAACTTACTTCTGAGTTGTGATTGTTGCATAGTGAAATTGTTATTGAATGGATTGTGTTCTGTAGTTGTAGTTCATGAGCAGGGCTACAGGGAAGAGGCAAGAAATGGATGAAGAAACTTCCAGGAGGCTAGTAGTGCCCTACTGGCTGGGAAAGGAGGTACAGAGAAGTTATGAGTTGAATCGGAGGTGGAAGAAGACACTTTGCTCCCTTCCCAACTGGGCAGCAAGCCATTCTTAGATTCCAGTGTGTGGGCTGAGAGTCTTGGCCACATTTGAGCTTGGAAAACAGTGACTTGAAATAGGAATTACTACATACACTTCTACCCTAGTTCCCTGGGCCTTCATCTACCCAGTGGGGAGATAATAAGAATGAAGAAGAGAATGCAGTTAAAGTGGTTTAAGCTCTTTAGGATGCTACTGCAGACACACTTGTGCTGTCATGAGATGGAAATGTAGATATCAAATTAAGATCATTATCACTACTACTACTACTGCTGCAAATACTGTTAATAAATATGTATGTGATGCTATCAAAGGAGCCTGCACTTAGGCACTGCCCCTACCTAGTGGGCTCATGATTGAGGAGAATAGTTTCCATTCCTTTCAATTTGAGCTCTGGATAGGCAGGTCCCTGTAACCAACCTTTCCCCATAGGCTGGGTTAGCAGTGCTCTTTTGCATCCCCCACAGGTCAAGCCTTGAGTACACAGCAGCAGCAAAGCATCTCCCACTCCCTTCTCCTGCCTGGTAAATTCCTAGAATGTTGAAGAAGTTGGAAGAACACTTAGAGGCCATGAAATCCAACTTATTTGTTTTACTGGTGGAAATATAGGCGCACAGAGAGAGACAGGAACTTGACCAAGGTCACACAGTAAAGCAGTGGAAGAAACAAGTCCTCTACCTAGGTCTCCTGGCTCATATAGGCCAGTGTGTGCTTTCTACAGCATCCATCTCTTGCTACTTCTTCCCTCTCTGTCTCTACCAACTCCCGGTCACTTGACCTGTTACCTAAGCTGGCCTCATACTGAGACTATGGACTTCTTCCAGAGCAATGGTTCTCAATCCAAGCTGCCTATCAAAATCCCTTGTGCTTAGTTGCTCAGTTGTGTCTGACTCTTTGTGACCTCATGGACTGTAGTCCGCCAGGCTCCTCTGTCCATGGGATTCTCCAGGCAAGAATACTGGAGTGGGTGGCCATTTCCTCCTCCAGGGGATCTTCCCAACCCAGGAATTGAACCCAGGTCTCCTGCATTGAAGGTGGATTCTTTACCATCTGAGCCACCAGGGAAACCCTTGGGGATCTTTAAAAAATGCTGATGGGCTTGCCCTATCTCAGACCAATTGAATCAACATCTCTGAGCGAGGGTGGAAGGGTAACATTTTTAAAAGTTCTCTAGGTGATTCTAATGTGCAGTCAAGATTTTAAAAAAAACCCAAAACTTGCTCTATAGAAAGTGAACCTTATATCTGCGAGGCTTGAAGGACAGACTCCCAACAAATCAGGCTTCCTAGCCTCTGCTCCATTGACTCTGGGTCACCCTGCACCTCAATAAGACACTGAATCCTGAAATATAGAGAGCCTAGGAGTCTAAAAGTCTGAGATTCAGAATCACTGATACTGTCCTAAGCCCCACTGACCCCCTGGTCATCACCTTTCCCCTCATGATAGATCAGAAGTCTTTTACTTCCAGCCTTCTTACTATTTCTTTATCTATCATGAATGCTTATGAAGAGACTGCCTACTTCCAATGAGAAACCCACAAACAATTTGGGCCAGTTTCTGACTTTTCCTGGAAGCCTCTCATATAAGGAATATTTCTTCTCTGGCTCCCTCCAAAGGACTCATGCTATCTAGAATATCCTTCAGCTCTACCCTATCTACTTGCAGTTCTCACACAGAGCCTACCTCCTATGCACCAGAACTTTAGGGAGAGTTAGCACAGAGGAAGAAGAAGGGAGAAATTGGGCACTGGGAATTTTGATGTCTGTTCATCTCTGCTTGCTCTCTTGCTAGCTCTGGGCCAATAGTTGTGTGTAAGCTTGAGTTACCCAGGAATGAAGGATGGATATATATATATATATATCCCACATCACCAAGTAGTCTTTCCTTTTTTAGAAAAGTAAAATTTATTGAACTATTCTACTAGTAAAATGAAACATTAGTGATACTGAATAAAAAGAACATCCTCTTCAACATACTCTATATACCTATCTTTAAATAATCAGGCTGGAAGGGAATATCAATAATTGTTTGGCAACATAGACACTTTGCTATGTTGTAGTCTTTAACTACAACAAAATACTTGGTCAGATTTCTGCTTCTTCCTCTACCTCCTACTACCAATGACTCAGTGCCCAAGAATGTGCTTGTTAAATCTCCTGGACTGGTGTTCTGTGGGCTTTTTACATGTAAAATCAAAGCTAGAGCAATAAAGAAATCCCTTTGGACTAGTGTTGTAGTGAAAGTGAAGTCGCTCAGTCATCTCTGACTCTTTGTGACCCCATGGACTGTAGCCTACCAGGCTTCTCCATCCATGGGATTTTCCAGGCAAGAGTACTGGAGTGGGTTGCCATTTCCTTCTTCAGGGGATCTTCCCAACCCAGGGATTGAACCCTGGTCTCCTGCATTGTAGGCAGATGCTTTTACCATCTGAGCCACGAGAGAAGTTGCAATGTTGTAGGGGAATAGTTTATTCTGTTCATGCCAGTAAGTGGTGGGTAGACTGGGGTGCCTGGAAAGCCCAGCCCAGCTAAGCTTCAATCCCTGTCTCACCAGAGCCCTGCCTGGATCCCCTCAAGCCAGTTCCAGACCTCCACTTTGGTCTCTACCTATAACTGAGCTCTGACCCTGATCTTAATCCAGGACTTTCCCTGCCTCCTATCAAGTCTAGAAGCTGAGATGTAGTCTGGGAAAGAGACACTGAGGAAGTAGCTACCCCAGTAGCTGGAGCTGAGTTGAAGGCATGGCAGTTGCCAGAAAGAAAATGCGGATTAGTGGTGGCCTCCAGTGGTTCTGAAAGAGGGAAAACTCACTGAAGGACAAAATTTGGGTCCCCTCCCATCAAGGTTTTTGGTCCGTTATAAGTTTAGGGTCTCTGCCACTTAGAATTGTGTGACTGTAGGCAAGTGGCTTACATGTATCCTCAGTTTTCTCATCCACTAAGCAGGTATACTAATTGCCTGTTAAATCCCTGGTGGCTCAGAAGGTAAAGCGCCTGCCTACAATGTGGGAGACCTGGGTTCAATCCCTGGATCAGGAAGATCTCCTCGAGAAGGAAATGGCAGTCCATTCCAGTATTCTTGCTTGGAAAATCCCATGAATGGGAGAGCCTGGTAGGCTACAGTCCGTGGAGTCTCAGAGAGTTGGACATGACTGAGCGACTTCACTCACTCACAAATGTATAGACTAATGGAGGTTAGGTTTATTGGCAGTGGGGAGGCAGTCAGCAAAATGTTGGCTTGATCATTATAGTAACACCCACTGTTGGAAGAAAACAGTTGTATGTGGCGTTCTCTCCAACTTTCACCCCACCTCCTTGGCCATTCTTTGTTTTGTGTTCTCCAGGTCCAGGTGATTAAGAAGCTAGAGAAAGGAAGTATAAGAGTGTGCTTGGCTTCCTTGGTAGTCTAGATAGTAAAGTGTCTGCCTACAATGTGGGAGACCTGGGTTTGATCACTGGGTCGGGAAGATCCCCTGGAGAAGGAAATGGCAACCCACTCCAGTACTCTTGCCTGAACAATCCCATGGACCGAGGAGCCTGTAGGCTACAGTCCATGGGGTTGCAAAGAGTTGGACACGACTAAGCAACTTCACTTTCACTTCACTGGAACAAGAAACAGTCTATTCATTCAGGGTACTTGGAAGGGCTGTAGAATTGAATGGCTTTGATCGACAACTAGCATGGGTGGTATGAACATGTTATCCCACGACAGAGGGCAGGTCCATAGAAGAAAAGAACACATGGCTCAAGGTGTCCTGATCTCATTGTTCCAGGTTCTGTTCTTTCTCTCTAGGGACTCAAGGTTCCAGTTGTCCTATGGATATGAGGAAAGCATATGTATCTGGGCAAAGAAGGGGTATCTTCTACTGAAGATAAAGATGGGGTTCTTTGGTACTCGGGAGAATCTGCCTTGATGACTTCTGACTACAAGGAGCTTAAGTGACCAAGGATTGCTGTGCTCTGAAATCCACCCCAGCATTTGTGCTAAGGTACCCACTACCTGGCAGAGATACTAAGGTAGACCCATTCATGAGAGACACAGAACTCCTCTGACTGCCTACTAACATCAGTCACATAAATCCCTGATGGCTTTTTCAAACCTTCCTTAGAGTGTAGAGCAGACTGGGATACCTCTATCCAAACTTCTCTACCTTTCCCTTTTGTGCAGAGTCAGACTTAGATTACATTCTCATGGCTCTCGTAACCTTCCCAAGCCCCCTTCTCCATGCTCTCATTTTCCTTAGTAAATCCTCGAACATTTAATCCTATTTTATTGTCTGATTCTTGGAACTCCAGAATAACACAGGTTCTGGGCAATGTGAAATCAAATGATTTGACCTGGAATTTGGATCTTTAGCCAGGGTACTATGTGATGAGAAGACATGGGCCACCCTTAGAAAATAGTCAGCACTTTTCTAAACTTTGAGGAAAAATCCCTAGGGTTTAGAGAGATTTTGTATTGTCTTGCTTTACTCCAAATCAGTATCTTATATGAATAAAATATGTTTTTTCAGGTTTCCTAACCCAGTGTTTTATATGACTTCTTATGGAGGAACATCTTTTTTATTGAGGTATAATTGATAAAACATTATAGTAGTTCCAGGTGTACTAATGATTCAATATTTGTATATATTGAAAAATGATCACCACAATAAATCCAGTTAACATCCATCACCAAATGTTACAAAATTTTTCTTATTATGAGAAATTTCAAGATCTACTCTCCTAGCTACTTTGAAGTATGTAATGCAGTATTTTTTATTGCAATATAATTGCTTTACAATGTTGTGTTAGTTTGCAATACAGTATTACTAACTATTGTCACCATGCTGTTCATTACATCCCCAAGATTTATTCATTTTTAATTGGAAATGTATACCTTTGACCCTTTTCATCCACCTCAACCCCCTGCCTCAGGTAACCACCAATCTGTTCTCTATATCCATGAGCTCTGGAGTTTTTTGTTTTTGTTTTATTTTTAGACTCCATATGCAACTAAGATCATATAGTATTTATCTTTTCCCCTCTGACTTACTTTACTTAGTATAATGCCCTCAAGGTCCATCCATCTTGTAACAAATGGCAAGATTTCATAGGAAGCTCTTTCTTTAGCTATTGTATTGCCTAAGAAACATTCATTGCATCTTGATCTCCATTTTTGATTGGGAGTCAGGGAAGTCTGTCTCCAAGTTTGCCGCTAACAAAGCATGTCACCTTGAACAAATCCTTACACTCTCTATGACCTTCCCTTTCTGGGCCTCAGTTCTTATTTTTTGTGACTACCACTTTTTCTCTGTTTTCTCAGTCTTTTCTTATCCAAATCATGGTATTCAAGTTCTTCTAAAGGACAGGAATGTGTTGGAAAATAAATGTGTGCAGTGTATGTGTGAGAGGGGTGGGGTAGGGTGGGGAGAGACATCCCCTCCATGCAGCTTGTTTCCAGCTTTGCTTGGCGGTTCCCTCACACGCAGTGCTAGGCAACACACATGGTGACCTACTTTTGCAAGAAGGCTCTTTTTGTAGTTACAATCTTCTTTACCTTGCTCCTTGGCCTGGGTTGGATCTACCACTAAATGACAGATACAGATATAGGGAACAGAGGGTCTGCAGCTCTGGTATCATTACCAAATTAAAGAAATTACAAAGTTGAAAAACATTCTAGCTATTAGCTTTATGTTGCCAGAAACCACCCCAGAGATTTGAAACTTAATCACTTCCAACTCCTCCTAGGAGAGATTCAGCCTTAATCCCATCTCCAGCCCCATACAGAGAGGCCAGGTGCTTTGCTCTAAGCTCCTGATTTCTCTAAATCTAAGCCCATGCTCTGCAGTGGCCTTCACTCTCCCCTACCCTCAGGGGAGTGTGTCTTCATAAGCCCTTCAGCCCAGGCCATGCCAGCTGCTTTCATAGCTGCTGTTCCCCCTGGACTCCCTCTTCCTGTCTCTTCTTCTCCCTAGTGGTGGAAACCCCACCTCTGTTGACCCAGTACCTTTGAAGAGGGTCTGGAGCTGCCCCTCTGAGTTTGGGTGGAGCACCTTACAGGCATCCAGAGAACGACTGGGAATCAAGGTTGTTTGTGTTTTCTGGTTCCACGGCTTCTTTGAGGCTTGAGGTTCTCTTCATTTAAAGTGGCACTTGTACTGAGGTACAAGTTTCCTGGGGAGACTTCTGACTGCTAGTGTTTCACCAAGAATTTTTGATTCCAGTTTAGTGTTCTTGTCCCAGCATGTCACAACTTTGCTGTTAAACCTGCTGCATATCCATGGAGAAAGGGCTTCTCCAGAAAGAAGGGGGAAGGTTTTATAGGACTGAGCAGGGGACAGAGAAGTAGCTGTGCTTGGGAGTAGGGGAGCAGGAATTCATTAGAGGTTCAAGATATCTGTTAAGAAACTAAAAGAAAATCCCATCAAAATAAAGGCCCTTCAGAAATACCACCCACAGGCTCAACACAGGGCCCAAAACATTTGGACCACCAATGTCTGCTTCTGTCTTGTGAGACTATGTGCAGGTCCCTTCACCTCTTCATGGCTCAATTTCCCTACCTATCAAATGAAGAGACTAGGCTCCATCATCTTTTAGGACAGATAGTGAGACAGTAGCTAGCCTGAGAAAGATGAAATCTATAACCCTAGAGATTATTCAGAACCCCATAGGGACTACAGCAGAGGGACAGCATGGATGAGGAGAAAGTAAAGGAGAAAAGAGTGAGTGGAATTTCCAATATCCTGACAAGAACCCCCATCACACTAATGCAGCCCTGCTTTTGTATGATTTATACAATGTGCTTCAGTGTAAAATTGCAATTAGAGAGGAAAAGAGATTCCATGGATTTAAAAAGATTTTCAACTTTCTAACTTTTAGCTTGGAGTCTGGAAACGTAAGCAATTAGCTTTTGTAGTAGTGATAGAAATAGAGAATTAAAATGGATATTGAGTGAGCCCAGCAGCATCTGCTACAATAAACTTTTTTGTTCTGTATCTAATTACTTTTAATAGATTATGAAGCTATAACTGATGTACAATAAACATATACTCTAAACCGTATATGTTTAAAGTTTATAATTTGGTAAATTTTGGCCAATAATTGTACCCATGAATTCATTGCAATAGTCTAGGTAATGAACATGTCACTCCCAAAAGTTTCTTCATGACCTTGTACAGTACATCTTTCCTTCCATCGCTATCCCCAGGCAGCCACTAATCTGTCTTCTGTCACTGTTGGCAGTTTTTATAATTTTGTATAAATGGACGCATATAGTATGTGCTCTTTTGTCTTAGAAATTCTTTCACTAAGTGTAATTATTTTGAGATTCAAAATAATGTATATATCAACATTTTATTCCTTTTTATTGCTAAGTAGCATTCTACTGTATGGATATAATACTTACCCATTCACTTGTTGACAGATGTTTTGGTTATTTCTAGTTTCAGACTATTACAAATAAAGCTGTTATGAATATGTATGTATAATTCATTTACAAGTACTTTTAACTGATGACTTTCATTTTCAAAATGTGTTTAGCAGAAACTGACTTGGCAAGTGTTGCATTTGTGTTTTTCTTTTGTCCTCAATGCTATTTTTGGCAGTTTTTGTTGCTGTTGATATTTTACATCCTTTTGATGTTATTATATGTTGTTGACCCTACAGTAGCACTTCCCCAAGTATGAGGAATGGGTTTCTGAAAACCCATCCATGTAGGAAGAATTTTAATTAAAAACTTAAAACTTTTCATATAGGAAGTTGTCTGGGGTGGGCAGGGAATGAGAGCCAAAAGTTTTGTAAATATTTTGTGTTTACTAAAGCAAACTAATAATAATACCAAAAAAGGACAGAATTAATTTCTTTTAAAAGCCACTGGCCTAGACAAAGGCTAGGGTCTTCAGTTAGGACAGACTAGAAGTCCATAAGTGGGAGAGGGGACACAATCCTAAAATAGTCAGTTTCAGACCTATTGTTCTGTCACTGAGCCAGAGAATATGGCAACATGGAGGAACCTGGCCTTCAGGGTTGGGCTGGCCCATGGCCAGCGAACAGCTGTTATTTCAGGAAAGGGGTTCAGAGAAAGATCACATGGTATGCATCTGTTAATAGAACTATTACTAGAATGGAATATGAGATCTATCTCATGTCTTCCTTCTAGGAATCCCCAAGGAAATTTCCATACTTTTATTTCATTCTTATTTTAAGTTTATATTTCCTTAACAAAATTTAAAATGGCCTCATGGGACTATTTGAAAACCAAGAGTAACTCTCAGTTCAGGAGAGTGTGGCTTGAGAAGATTTTGTCACAGTGTGAGAAAGGGGCAGCCTGGAATGGGGAATCCAAGCAGAAAAACTTTGTCCTGGACTCTGGAGTCCCTGCATGTGTTCCTGAAAATGAATTACTACAGAGAAAGACAGGAATAGAACCCTTTAGAAAGCACTGACTCATCAGCTACTGCAGCCCTCCAGGTTCTTGCTGCCCTTGCTTACCCTTCAGATTCTTCCCCTGGGCCTTAAGGCCACTCAAACCAGCTATTTAAGTATTTTTTGCTATGCTAGGTTTACAGGGAGGCTGGGGGTGGTGCTCAGCCCATCCTGTAGGTTGGAGACAGTGTTTGTGCACCAGAACAGTCCCCACTGGCTGGCAGGAAAGGGCTGGAGAGAGTTGGAGAGAGGCCTAGTGAGGAGCACAGTGCACTTTTCTTCCTCAGCCAACCCCCATGCTGGAGTGACAATTCCAGGGAGGTGGGATGCATTGTTCTTGGCTAGCTTCAAGTTTCTGGGCAATGAACAAAGCAGTCTAGAGGCTGTAAGGGGGGAAAATGATGAGGAGGGGACTAAACCGGAGGTGGTGGAGGCTATCTGGACCAGGAGCCCCTGGGGCTGCCCAGGAGACTGACTGATCTGCTTACAAACATTAGAACTTCCCTCTCCGGCCCTCCCAGACCCCAGGGAATGAGGATTGCTTTGCTCTCCTAGATCAGGAAGAACATGATGTCCTTATCTGGTGGGAGAGGGCTGGTCAATACCACCTCCAAGGAGAAATGAGAAGGGAACCAGGAGAACTACAAACCCAGCAGGCAACGCCACTGGGGGAAACCTAAGAAGAAGGATACAGACTCCATCCAACGCCCCAGGGTTCCAGGAGTCCGGATGGGCGGTGGATTCAGACTCCATACTCTCTCACCAATGCTTCAAAAGCCTTGGTGCTTGGGGGCTGGTGTGAACTTTCTACTTTCTTTGTCTTTATGAGCTTCTTCTAGACCTGCCTCTAAAAAGATACAAAAGCCAAATAGCTACTCAGGCAACAGCAGCACTTCTCTGACTCCCTTCATGCCATTCCTCTCACTTGAATGTATTTTATCTGAGATTTGCTGCAGACCCACACTTCTTCTAGGACTATTATTTCTCTGTACTTATCCTCAACACAAAGAAATTGACCCACTGAGCCTGGTGAAAACCAAGTTGCCCTTCCCTGAGTTGCTTTACCAAGCTCCAACCCACTTACAGCCACTCTGAGCACTGGTTCAATGACATTGGAGGCACAATAAAATATCACCTAGCTCCCACTCCAAAGGCTCTAGAAAAGTGGTTCTGAAGAATTTATTTACAGGGCCGCAATGGAGAAACAGACATAGACAATAGGCTATGGACATGGGGAGAGGGGAGGAGAGGGTGAGATGTATGGAGAGAGTAACATGGAAATGTATATTACCATATGTAAAATAGATAGCCAACTGGGAATTTGCTGCCTGGCTCAGGGAACTCAAACAGGGGCTCTGTATCGACCTAGAGGGGTGGGATGGGGAGGGAGATGGGAGGGAGGTTCAAAAGGGAGGGGATAAATGTATACCTATTGCTCCTTGAAAGAAAAGTTATGACCAACCTAGACAGCATATTAAAAAGCAGAGACATTACTTTATCAACAAAGGTCCGTCTAGTCAAAGCTATGGTTTTTCCATAGTCATGTATGGATGTGAGAGTTGGACTATAAAGAAAGCTGAGTGCTGAAGAATTGATGCTTTTGAACTGTGGTGTTGGAGAAGACTCTTGACAGTCCCTGGGACAGCAGAGAGATCCAACCAGTCCATCTGAAAGGAAATCAGTCCTGAATGTTCATTTGAAGGACTGATGCTGAAGCTGAAACTCCAGTACTGTGGTCATCTGATGCAAAGAACTGACTCATTTGAAAAGACCCTGATGCTGGGAAAGACTGAAGGCAGGAGGAGAAGGGGACGACAGAGGATGAGAAGGTTGGATGGCATCACCGACTCAGTGGACATTAGTTTGAGTCAACTCTGGGAGTTGCTGATGGACAGGGAGGCCTGATGTGCTGCAGTCCATGGGGTCACAAAGAGTTGGACACAGCTGAGCAACTGAACTGAACTGGCTAATTCATGTTGAAGTTTGACAGAAAACAACAAAATTCTGTAAATCAATTATCCTTCAATAAAAAATAAATTTAAAAAAATCACCTAGTAAGAGGGTTCTGGGAATTCTGAAATTTATGATTTGGGTTGAAACCATGATATCCTGATCAAAGTTATGGTTGCCATAGGTCTAACATGGTTCAGAAGTCCATGGCTTTGTAATAATGCACAATACTTATTGTGTACTTATTAATACTCTCTCTAGAGTATTTTAGCCCAGGCTCTACTTTCTTCTGGCTCATAGGGTAAAGCGTCTGCCTGCAATGTGGGAGACCTGGGTTTGATCCCTGGATTGGGAAGCTCTCATGGAGAAGGAAATGGTGGCCCACTCCTGTATTCTTGCCTGGAGAATCCCACAGATGGAGGAGCCTAGTAGGCTACAATCCATGGGGTTGTAAAGAGTCAGACACGACTGAGTGACTTCACTTTCTACTTTCTTCACCCAATTCTGCCAATCCACACAACTTAATGACCATAGAACCAATCAAGCCAGACACTTTTCCTGGAAAAACTGATGGGTTTTGTTCAATTCTGTTGAACCCTTCCTGAGTACCTACTTTGTTGTGGAGGGATAGGTAGTCTTGAAGTGGAAGAGAGGAAACAGGGTGCTGGCTGGTGGTTAGATCTGGGCTCCACATCTGGCAGGTGTACTCACTATGTGACTTCAGACAAATTACTTCTCTTCCTTGGGTCTCAGTTTCCTCATGAGTAAAATTAAATGTTTGGATTCCTCTGTGTTGTTGTTGTTTCATTCCTAAGTTGTATCTGACTCTTTTGCAACCCCATGGACTGTAGCCTGCCAGGCTCCTCTGTCCATGGAATTCTCCAGGGAAGAATACTGGAATGGGTTGCCATGTCCTCCTCCAGGGGATCTTCCCAAGCCAGAGATCAAACCCAAGTCTCTTATGTCTCCTGTATTGGCAAGCAGGTTCTTTACTATTGCCCTGGGAAGCCTTTATTTACTCTTCCCAAATTTTTCACCCTTAAAAATATTTCCCCTCCTGGACCATATATTTTGCAAGAATTTTTAACCAATAAATGTATTGCTTACATGATAATTTATTTCCTCATCTTATTAGTCTAAGTCATAACTGCCCATCAGAACTTCTGACCAGTAAAGATAATGACTGTTACAGGCAAAGAGAAAGAAATTTCACACTTTAGTGAGAATGTGCTACATGTCACCTTATCTTGGGTCAATCTAGAATTTCTTTGAGGGTTTTAGATTCATTCAATGATTTCTCTCCTCCCTTCCATTCCCTTTTTTACTACCTCCTACCATTCTCAGTTAGGGGCTACTGGAATAGATGATCACTAAGCTCCCATCAGCCATTTACATGCTCCAGAGAATGAGTCCATGCTCCCAACTTGCTGCTTCCAAACCTGGCTCCCTTTTTCTGTGACACTGCCACACTGGTTTCTCAAACTGTGGTTGCTTTGTGGAGTGGTAGACCTTCTTCTCTGGGTTGTTTCTCCCCAGTTGTAAGGCCTCTGTGAAGTATGGTCAGGAATCCAGATGGGCTAGTGGGATAAGGGCAGGGATCCTCACCACAAGTAAGCCAAGCTTGAATGCCAAGGTTCTTTTGGTCTGCTTGCCATTGTTCAGTGGAGATGGCTAATGAAGGGTATGTTTCTTATAGGTTCCTATCTTACCCAAAACAAAATGCTCTCCTGTAATTTGGAGACACATAGAACATTGGAAAACATGAAGTACATTTTGAATTTGAAAGTGAAATCCTCCCAAGGGGCAGATGCCAGATTGAGGGTAGCATGTTTGGGTTAGGGACAGTCCCCACCCTTCCCAGGCTGATCTAGGTCACTGTATACCCAGTGAGCTCTCGGCCAGAGAGAGACGTTTAAGGCCCTCTAACGGGTTTACCCCTCTTATCTATTTTCCTGTCTTTCTCTGTCTCTGCTCCTCCTGTGCCAATACTTTAAAGAGCATATTTTCAGAATGCTTTGTGATGTGGACAGAGAAACAAAGATCTAGAAGAATAAAGGACTTGACTTAGGCCACAGAGCAGCTTAGTGGTAGAGCTAACTGGAGTCTAGGGCTGTGGATTGAAAGAAGCTTCTAAAACAGAGAATATCCTAAGTGTGCGGGGTGGGGGTAGGATATGCAGAAAACAGGTTTAAGACCCATACTGTGAACTTCATGGCCACCTCTAGAGTTGATTTGCTATTTACCTAGTAGGTTCCTAGGACTGGCACCAAAGTATCTCTCAGATACAGAGATGCTGCCTCTGAGTAATTCTTTTGGAGCTTGAAAATTGTGCATATTTAATTTTCCAGAAATAAAATCTTAGTATAGTGAGACTCTGTGGGAACAAGGCTCAGGGCAGGCCCTGGAGGAGGCAACTCAGAGAAGACAATTGAGAAAGCTCCCAGTGATAACTTTTGTAGTCTACACAGTTTACAAAAGCCTAACTGGTATTCCTGCCTCCTCTCATATAGTCTACAGACTGGCTATTGTCAGGGCATGCTCCATAAAGTGGAAATCTGACTTTGTCAGTTCCCAGCCCAGATACAAATGTTGGATCTCCATTGACTTGGTAAGATTGGGTCCAAACTCCTGAGCACGTTATTCAAGTTCCCAGGCTGCTTTCCCAGGCTCATATTCTTCCACCCAACACCTACCTAAATCACCCACACATACCTTCTCCATTTACATTCATGTCATTCATATTTCAAGCATCCAAACCATTGTTCATGCTGTTCCATCACCTTGAAATCCTTTCTTTACTTTGTGATTATTTAATTATCCTTCAGGACTCAAAGATCACCTTCTGTTCTACTAAGATTTTTAAAAATATCAGTTTAATTGGGACAAAATTCATATGCCATACAAACAACACATCTGAAGTATACAATCCAGTGGTACTTAGTATATTCACAGGATTGTATAACTTTCACAACAATCAATTTTAGAACATTGTCATCTTCAAAAAGAAGCCTATACCCTTTAGCTCTCACTTCTCAATTCCCCATTCCTGCATCTTAGCAAACACTAATCTACTTTCTCTCTACATGTCTTTCATGTTCTGGACATTTCATATACATTGAACTATACAATATGTGGTCTTTTTTGACTGGCTTTTTCACCTAGTATAATGTTTTGGGGATTCTCCTATGTTGTAGCATGTATTATTAATTTGTTCACTTTTATGGCTGAATAATATTCCATTATATGGATATATCACATTTTGCTTACCTATTCATCAGTTCATGCACAGTGGGGTTGTTTCCATTTGGGTGATATTATAAATAATGCTGCTATGAACACATATTCAAGTTTTTTTGTAGGTATATACTTTCATTTGTCCTGTATATATACCTAGAAATAGAATTGTTGGATTATATGGTAACTCTATGTTTAACATTTTAAGGGACTGCCAAAATATTTTCTAAAGTAACTGAGTCGTATTACATCCCCATCAGGAGTGAATGACAATTTCAGTTTGTCCACATCCTTACCAACATTTGTAATTTTCCTCTTTAATTATTATTATAACCACTCTACATGTGTGCGGGCTCAGTTGCTTAAGTCATATCTGACTCTGCGACCCTATGGACTTTAGCCTGCCAGGTTCCTCTGTCCATGGGATTCTCCAGGCAAGAATACATGAGTGGGTCAGCATGCTCTCCTCCAGGGGAATCTTCCCTCTCCAGGGATCAAACCCACGTCTCCTGCATTGCAGGTGGATTCTTTATCACTGAGTCACCGGGGAAGCCCTATAGTAACCCTAGTCAGTGTTAAGGTTTTGGTTTTTTTTTTTTTTAACACTTTTACATTTTTCTTTTGATTTGCACTTCTTTAATGATGTTTGGCATCTTATCATACACTTAATAACCATTTGTATTTCTTCTTTGGAGAAATGTTTATCCAAATTTTTTTGGTCTGATTTTGAAAAAGACTATATTTTTAGAGCACTTTTAGGCTTGTGGCAAAGTTGAGTGGGAGGTACAGAGATTTCTCTTCTACCCCCTGCCCCAACACACACAGAGCCTCCCCTACTATAAACATTCCAAACCAGAGTGATATATTTATTACAATGAGTGAACCTACATTGGTACATCATCAGTATCCAAAGTCCATAGTTTACAGTAGGTTCACTCTTGGTATCAGTACATTCTATGAACTCTGACAGATGTCAAACTCCCCCATTATAGTATACAGAATAATTTCATAGCCTTAAAAATCCTCTGTGTCCTACCTATTCTTCTCTCCCTCCCCCTGAAGCCCTGGAAACCACTGATTCTTTTATTGTCTCCATAGTTTTGCCTTTTTCAGGCTGTCATATAGTTGAAATTATATGGTATGTACCTTTTCCAGATTGGCTTCTTTCACTTAGTAATGTGCATTTAAAGTTCCTTGATGTTTTTTCATATCTTGATAGTTCATTTCTTTTTAGCACTGAATAATATTCCATTTTCTGGATGAACCACATCCATTCACCTGCTGGAGGACATCTTGATTGTTTCCAAGTTTAGGCAGTTATGAATAAGGCTGCTATAAATAATCATGTACAGATTTTTGCATGGACATAGGTTTTTTGATTCATTTCCTTAAATACCAAGGAGCATAATTGCTGGATCATATGTTTAGTTTTTTTTCCCTCCCTTTTATTGTTTTTGTCATACAATGCCATGATATCACCATGGGTTTACATATGCTCCCCCTCCAGAAACCCCTCCCTCCCCCCTCCCTCCTCCCTCCCCCCCGGGAAATCTCGATGCACCAGCCCCGAGAATTAATCCTGGGCTGGCGATTGATTAGACATATGATAATTAACATGTTTCAATGCCATTCTCCCATATCATCCCACCCTTTCCCTCATCCACAGAGTCCACGAGTCTATTCTGTACATCTGCGTTCCTTTTGCTGTCTCGCATGTTGGGTTCTCGTTACTGTCTTTCTAAATTCCATATATATGTGTTTAGTTTTGTAGGAGACTGCCAAACTGTCTTCCAAAGTAACTGTACCATTTTGCCTTCTCACCAGCAACAAAGGACAGTTTCTGTTGCTCTACATTCTCAACATCATTTTGTTGTCAGGGTTATGGATTTGTCTGTTCTTATAGGTACATAGTGGTATCTCACTGTTGTTTTCATTTGCAATTCTGTAATAACACATGATATGGAATGTTTTTTCATATGCTTATTTGCCATTTATATATCTTTTTAAGTGAGTTATCTGTTAAAATCTTTTGCTCAATTTTTAGCTGAGTTATTCATTTTCTTGTTGAATTTTCAGTTCTTTTTATATTTTGAATAGCAAACAGTCCTTTATCAGATATGTCCTCTGCAAATATTTTCTCTCAATCTGTGGCTTATTTTCTCATTTCTTGATATTGTCTTTTGCAGAACAAAAGATTTAAATTTTAATGAAGTACAATTTATCAATTCTTTCTTTCATGGATCATAGCTAAAAAGTCATCATCACAGCTAAGGTTGTCAAGATTTTCTCCTATATGATTTCCTGGGAGTTTTAGAGTTATTGCAGTACCATATAGAAAAAAGAGTGGTAAGAGGGAATATCCTTCCCTTGTTCCTGATCTTAGTAAGAAAACTTCTAATTTCTCATCATTAAGTGTGATGTTAACTATTAAGTTTTTTGCAGATGTTCTTTACCAAGTTGTGAAAGTTCCCCTCTATTTAGAATTTACTCAGAGTTTTATCAGTAGTATCAGATTTTGTCAGATGCTTTTTCTGTATCTATCAATGTGCTCATTTTATTTTAGTTCTTTAGTCTGGTTATGATAAGTTGCATTAATTGATTTTTGAATGTTGAACCAGCCTTGCATACCTGTGATAAATTCTACTTGGTTGTGGTGTATATATCTTTGTATCCATTGTTGGATTCTAATATTTTGTTGAGATTTTTGCACATATGTTCATGAGTGATATTGGTCTGTAGTTTTTTCTAATGACTTTGTCTAGTTTCGGTGCTAGGGTAATGCTGGTCTCAGAATGAGCTAGGAATGATTCCTTCTGCTTCTATCTTTTGAAAGAGATGGCAAAGAATTGCTATCATTTCTTCCTTAAATGTTTGGTAGAATTCACCAGTGAACCTGTTTGGGCATGGTAACTTTCTGTTTTGGAAGATTGTTAATTACTGATTCAACTTCTTTAATAGATATAGCCTTATTTAGATTGTCAATTTCTTCTTGTGTGAGTTTTGGCCAATTGTGTCTTTCAATGAACTGTTTTGTTTTATCTAGGTTATCAAATTTGTGCCATAGAGTCATTGACAATATTTCTTTATTATACTTATAATGTTTATGGGATCTGTAATGACATCCATCTTTCATTTTTGATACTACTAGTTTATGTCTAGTATGCTTAAAATTCTCCAAGCCAGACTTCAGCAATACAGGAACCGTGAACTTCCAGATGTTCAATCTGGTTTGCTGGTTTTAGAAAGGGCAGAGGAACCAGAGATCAAATTGCCAACATCCAATGGATCATTGAAAAAGCAAGAGAGTTCAAGAAAAACATCTATTTCTGCTTTGTTGACTATGCCAAAGCCTTTGACTATGTGGATCACAATAAACTGTGGAAAATTTTAAAAGAGATGAGAATACCAGACCACCTGACCTGCCTCTTGAGAAACCTGTATGCAGGTCAGGAAGCAACAGTTAGAACTGGACATGGAAAAACAGACTGGTTCCAAATAAGAAAAGGAGTACGTCAAGGCTGTATATTGTCATCCTGCTTATTTAACTTATATGCAGAGTACATCATGAGAAATGTTGGGCTGGAGGAAGCACAGGCTGGAATCAAGATTGCCAGGAGAAATATCAATAACCTCAGATATGTAGATGACACCACCCTTATGGCAGAAAGTGAAGAGGAACTAAAAAGCCTCTTGATGGAAGTGAAAGAGGAGAGTGAAAAAGTTGGCTTAAAGCTCAACATTCAGAAAACTAAGATCATGGCATCCAGTCCCATCACTTCATGGGAAATAGATGGGGAAACAGTGAAAACAGTGGCAGACTTTACTTTTCTGGGCTCCAAAATCACTGCAGATGGTTATTGCAGCCATGAAACTAAAAGATGCTTACTCCTTGGAAGGAAAGTTATGACCAACCTAAACAGCATATTAAAAAGCAGAGACATTACTTTGTCAACAAAGGTCTGTCTAGCCAAGGCTATGGTTTTTCCAGTGGTCATGTATAGATGTGAGAGTTGGACTATAAAGAAAGCTGAGCGCAGAAGAATTGATGCTTTTTAACCGTGGTGTTGGAGTCTCTTGGACTGCAAAAAGATCCAACCAGTCCATCCTAAAGGAGATCAGTCCTGGGTGTTCATTGGAAGGACTGATATTGAAGCTGAAACTCCAATACCTTGGCCACCTGATGCGAAGAACTGACTCATTTGAAAAGACTCTGATGCTGGGAAATATTGAGGGCAGGAGGAGAAAGGGACGACAGAGGATGAGATGGTTGGATGGCAACATCTACTCAATGGACATGGGTTTGGGTGGACTCCGGGAGTTGGTGATAGAAAGGGAGGCCTGGTGTGCTGCAATTCATGGGGTCGCAAAGAGTCGGACATGACTGAGCGACTGAACTGAACTGAGTTCATGTCTTCTCTCTCTTTTTTTTTCTTGGTTAGCCTGGCTAGAGCCTTATCAATTTTATGTATCTTTCCAAAGATTAGCTTTTAGTTTTATTGACTTTCTCAATTGATTTTCTATTTTCAATTTCATTGATTTCTGCCCTAATTTTTACTTTTTCTTCTGCTTACTTGTATTTAATTTGCTCTTCTTTTTCTAGCTTCCTAATGTAGAAGCTCAGGTTATTGATTTATAGATTTTTCTTCTTTTCTAATATAAGCATTTCATGATATAAATTTCTCTATAAGCATTGCTTTCACTGTATCCCATAAATTTTGTTGCATTTTAATTTTCATTTAATTCAAAATTTAAAATTTCTCTTGATACTCCTTTTTTAAAATTTTATTTATTTATTTATTTATTTTCATTACATTATTGTGTTGATTTTGCCATACACTGACATGAATCCACTGGCCCATGTGTTATTTAAAAGTGTGTTGTTTAATCTCCAGATATTTTCATTTTTTCCACCTATCTTTTGTTTTTTTTTTATCTATTTCTAGTTTAATCCATTGTGTCCAGAGAGCAGATATTGTATGATTTCTATCTTTCAAATTTGTTAAGGTGTATTTTGTGGTCCAGAAAACGGTCTGTTAATGAATGTTCCTTCTGAGCTGGAGAAGGTCTCTTCTGTTGTTGCTGGGTGAAGTAGTCTATAGATGTTTATTAGATTCATTTGATTGATGGGGCTCTTCAGTTCAACTATGAGCTTACTGATATTCTGCCAGCTGAATCTATCCATTTCTGATAGAGGGGTGTTAAATTCTCCAACTAGCATAGTGGATTTATCTATTTCTCCTTGCAGTTCTGTTTTTGCTTCACATATTTTGGCACTCTGTTGTTAGGCATATTCACATTAAGGATCGCAATGTCTCTGTAGAGAATTGACCCTTTTACCATTATGTAAATGTTATTCCAGAGAGCAGTTCTTGCTCTGACATCTACCCTGTCTGTAATTTTTTTTACCCTGTCTGAAATTAATATAGCTACTTCAGCTTTATTTTGCTTAGTGTTAGCATGGAGTTATTTTTAGATTTTTCTTTAATTTCTTTTTTGTCTTTATTCATCCCCTTACTCTTAATCTGTATGAGTATTTATATTAAGAGTGGGTTCCTTGTAGGCAACACATAGTTGGGTCTTATTTTTATATCCTCTCTGGTGATGTCATTTAATTGATATATTTAGACCATTAACATTTAAAATGATTATTGATATTGTTGGAGTAGATTAATATTTTCCATATTTGTCACTGTTTTCTATTTGTTCCTCTTGTTATTCATTTTAATTTTTGTCTACCATTTTTTTCTGCCATTTGTAGTTTTAATTGAGCATTTTGTGTGATTCCATTTTCTCTCTTTTCATAGCAGATAAATTATACTTTCTTTTTTTTACTTTTTCTAGTGGTTGCCATTGAGTTTGCAATATACATTCACAACTAATCCATGTCCCCTTTTATATAGCACTATACTGCCTCATTAGTAGTGTATCTTATAAAAATAAAATAATCTTAATTCTTCCTTCCTGCCCCTTCTGTCATTGCTGTCATTTATTTCACTTATATATTAAGTATTTAAACTGTTGCTATTATTATTTTGAGCAAAAAATTGATCTGTTAGATCAATTAAAAATAAGAAAAATAAAAGTTTTAACTCATCTTCTCTCCAATTCGCTTTATTTCTTTATGTAGATCAGAAGTTCTGACCTATATTATTTTCCTTCTCTCTGAAACACTTCTTCTAAGATTTTCTTGCATGGCAGGTTCACTGGCAACAAATTCTCTCAATTTTTGTCTGAGAAAGTATTTCTCCTTTACTTTTGGAGGTTAATTTTCCATGACACAAAATTTCAAGTTGGTGAGTTTTTTCCTCTTAACATATTAAATATTTCATCCCACTCTTATCTTGCTTACTTACATGACTTCTGAGTAGAATCCAGATATAATTCTTATCTTTTCTTTAGGTAGGATAATTTCTTTCAAGATTTTTTCTTTATCTTTGTTTTTTGCAGTTGGAATATGATATTCCCAGGTATTATTTTGAAACATTTATTCTGTTTGGTGTTCTCTGAGTTTCTTGGATCTGTGATTTGGTGTCTGACATTAATTGGGGAAATTCTTAGTCCTTGTTGCTTCAAATATTTTTTTCTGTTCCTTTCTCTTTTGTCTCCTTCTGGTATTCCCATTATGCATATGTTACATCTTTTATAGTTGTCCCAAAGTTTATAGATATTCTGTTCCATTTTTTCCAGTCTCTTTTTCTTTCCTTTTCAATTTTGGAAATTTCTATTGACATACTCTCAATTTCACTGACTTTCCTCAACCATATCCAATCTACTAATGAGAGTATTAAAGGCATTCTTCATTTAGGTTACATTATTTTTTTAATCTCTAGTATTTATTTTTTATTCTTAGAATTTCCTTCTCTCTGTGTACATTGCCCATCTGTTCTTGTATATTGTCTACCTTATCCAGTAGAGCCCTTACCATGTTAATCATAGTTGTTTCAAACTCTTGGTGTGATAATTCCAACACTCCAGCCATATCTTGTCTGGTTCTGATGCTCTCTCTGTCTCTTTAAACTCTGTTTTAGCTTTTTAGTATGCTTTGGAATTTTTTAGTATAATTTTAGTATAGTAATTTGCCCTGTGACCTCACTTCTCTGATGAATCTAAGAAGAGTTGTTGATTTTTCAGTTTGTTCAGCTTTTTATTACTTGTTAGGATGTTATTGTTGAACTGTAACTGTTCTTTATAAATTCTGGATACTCAACCCTTTTCAGATAAATAATATGCAAATATTTTATCCTATCGTGTTGGTTGTCTTTTCACTTTCTTGCTGGTGGCCTTCGAAGCATAAAAGTTTTTAATATTTTATTGTGGTAAGACATACATAGTAAAATTTACCATTTTAAACATATGCTTCAGTGGTATTTTTTTTTAATATAATTTATTTATTTATTTTGGTTGTGCTGGGTCTTCGTTGCTGTGTGGGCTTTTTCTAGTTTCTGTGAACAAGGGCTATTCTCTAGTTGCAGTGCAAGGGCTTCTCATTGCTGCAGTTTTCTCTTGTTGCAGAGCACAGGCTCTAGAGCACCAGGTTCAGTAGTTGTGGTGCATGGGCTTAGTTGCTCCGTGGCATGTGGGATCTTCCCAGACCAGGGATTAAACCCGTGTCTCCTACACTGGCAGGTAGACTCCTTACCACTGAGCCACCAGTGAAGCCCCTGTTTCATTTTCTAAACCACTATTTCCTGAATTAATTTGGCCCGAGAACCTCATTTTAGTTCTTTATGATGTTTCTGTTATTCCAAACATCCTCACTTGGGTCTCTGCGGAACAGAAATGCTAAATGCGCCTTGTGTTCCTGTTAACCGTGTTCCGCCCTCTCTGCTTCTGCAGGCCAAGTCCGGCTCTGCGTTGACTACAATGCCAACTAATTACTTCTCAGAGTCTGGCCCCCAAAACACACTTCTGCATCGTTAACAAAAGGCAGGGAGGAGATGAAGTCCCTGCCCCCGCAGTCCAGCTGGCTCCAGGCCTCTCCTGTGGTGGGAACATCTCAAGACCAGCAGCCTTGTTTCCCTGATCAGCAGGGAGGCTGCTGTGAACATTCATAATTTATCAACTTCTGCTGCCCTTGAAAGTGTCATTTGAACAAAAAGATCTTGTAAAGACTCCTAGGATGGCAGAAATTGTTGCCATGTCCTATGGGGACAACTGGCTCCCTGACAGGAAGGTTACAATGGCCCCTTCAGATTCTCCACGCTTCAGTGGTATTAAGTACATTTACATTGTTGTACAATTATCACCACCACCCATATCCAGAACTTTGTTATTTTCCCAAACTGAAACTCTATGCTTATTAAATAATAACTTCCCGTTTTATCCTCCTGTGACCCCCTGGCAACCAACATTCTACTTTCTGTGTCTATGCATTTGATTACTCTATGTAATTTATTAGAAGAGAAATTATACAATATTTGTCCTTTTTTTAAACTCATTTAATTTAGCATAATGTCTTCAAGGTTCATCCATGTTGTAGCATACATCAGAATTTCTTTCCTTTCTAAGGTTGAATAATAGTCTATGTTTGTATATATCACATTTTGTTTATCTATTCATCCATTAATTGATATTTGGGTTGTTTCCACCTTTTAGCTATGAGCATGAGTATACAAATATCTGTTCAAAGTCCTGTTTTAAATTATTTTGAGTATAGAACCAAAACATATTCTTAATTTTCATGAAGTTCAATTTATCTACTGTTTTATTTTGTTGCTTGTGCTTTCATTGTTATAACTAAGAAACCATTGCCTAGTCTAAGGTCATGAAGATTTACTTTTGTGCTTTCTTCTAAGAGTTTATAGTTTCAGTTCTTACATTTAAGACTATGCTTCATTTTGAGGTAATTTTTATATTTGGTGTGATGTAGGGGTTTTACTTCATTCTTTTGTATGTGGATATTCAATTGACTCACCACCATTTATTGAATTCACTACTTTTTCCACACTGAATTATTTTGGCACTCTTGCAAACATTAAATTCACAATAAATGCAATTTTTCTGGACTTTCCATTTCATTTTCTGGACTTTACATTTTATTCCATTAATAGATGTGTCTATCTTTTTACCAGTACTATACTGTCTTGATTGCTGTAGATTTGTAATAAATTTTAAATCAGAAATTATGAGTCCTCAATTTTTTCAAGCTTTGGTCATCTGGGTCTTTTGTATTTCCATGCAGATTTTAGGGTCAACTTGTCAATTTTTTCAAAAAAACAATGCCACTGGGATTTTTATAGTGAACCTGTAAATCAGCTTGGAGAGATTGCCATATTAACAATATTAAAGACATTAAACATTTTAACCTGTGAAGATGGGCTATAGTTTCATTTATTTAGGTTTTCTTTAACTTCTTTCAACAATATTTTATAATTTTTAGAGTGTAAGTTTTTACTTCTTCTGTTAAGTTTATTTCTAAGTAATTTATATTTTGGTGCTGTTGTTAATGGAATTTTTATTAGTTTCATTTTCAAATTGTTACTAGTATAAAGAAGTACCATTGATCTTTGTATATTGATTTTATAACCTGCAGCCATACTAATTTATTTGAATAGTTTTTGGTTTTGTTTCTTTTTGGAAGACTCCTTAGGAGTGTCTATATACAAGATCATGTTGTCTGCAAACAGGAATAGTTTTATTTTTCATTTTGAATCTGGATGCCTTTTATATATTTTTCTTGCCTAACTGGCCTAGCTGGAATCTTGAATTCAATGTTGGACAGACATGTTGACAGCAGACACCCTTGTGTTATTTCTGATCTTAGACGAAAAGTAACCAGTCTTTCATCAATAAGTATGATATTGCCCTTGGGTTTTTCATAAATCATCTTTATCAAGTCAAGCAAGTTCCACTCTATTCCTAGCTTGTCAAATGTTTTATCATGAAGGAATGTTGTGATTTTTCAAATGACTTTTCTGCTTCTCGTGAGATAACCATGTGTTTTTTTTTTCTTTCATTCTATTGATACTGTGTATTACATTAGTTGATTTTCAGATTTTAAGTCAATCTTGCATTCCTGATATAAGCATCAGTTGATCATAGTGTATAATCTTTCTTTACTGTATTACTGTATTAAACTTGCTAGCATTTCATTGAGGATTTTTACACTGATATTCATAAGAGATAAAACTACAGTTTCCTTCTCTTGTGAAGGCTTTTGCTTGCTTTGGTATCAGGATAATACAGGCCTCATGAGTTGAGAAATGTTCTTCCCTATTTATGGAGAGTTTGTGAAGATTGGTATTATTATTGGTATTCTCTAATGTTTGACACAATTCACTAGTAAAGGCATTTGGTTTGGATTTTTTATTTTTGATAGAGAGAAAAGTGTTACTAATTCAATCTTTTGTTACATTTTTCATCAGGTGTTTTGTTTCTTCTTGCAACAATTTTGGTAGTTTTTGGTTTGTATGACTTTGTCTATTTCATCTAAGTTGTCTAATTTAGTTCCCACAGTTATTCACAGTATTCACCTATGCTCCTTTATTTCTGTATGGCTGTAGTGATATCCCCTCTTTTTACTTAATTTTACTAATGAAAATTTTCTCTTTTGTTGTTCTGATCAATTTGGTTAAAGGATTGCCAATTTTGTAGATATTTTCCAAGAATCAGCTTGTGGTTTCATTGTTTTTATCCATTTTTAGTTCTCTCTTTTATTTATTTCTGTTCTAGTCTTAATTATTGCCTTCCTTCTGCATGCTATGTGTTTAGTTGGCTCTTCTTTTCTAGTTCCTTTAGCTAGAGAATTAGGTTCATGATTTGAGATCTTTGTTTTCTTTTAATCCTTTGTTGAGATAAAAATTCACATACCATAACATTTGCCCTTTAAAAGTGTACAATTTGGTGTTTTTTGATATATTTTCAATGTTTTCCAACCATTTCTACTTTCTGATTTCTGAATATTTTTATCACTTCCAAGAAGACTGTTCCTAGTAGCAATCTCTTCCCAACCTCTCCATTCCCCAGCCCCTGGTGAACAGTAATCTATTTTTTGTCTCTATGGATTTTGCCTATTCTGGACATTCTGTAGCAAATATTTTTGGTTGACAGGTTTTCTCTTTCATCATTTTGAATATGTCATCCTGCTACCTTCTGACCTCTATTCTATTTGGTAGAAGTTAGCCATTAAGCTTATAGAGTTGTTCTTGTCCATGATGAATCATTTTTCTCTTGCTCTTTTCAAGATGTCCCTTCATTTTTGGCTTTCAACATTTTGACTATGGTGTCTCTGGGGTATCCCCCCTTGTGTTTATCCTATTGTTATTTGTAGAGCTTTTTAGATATGTAGATTAATGGTTTCTTCAAATTTGAGAAGTTTTCATTATTTTTGAATATTCTTTCCCGACCCAGGGATGAAACCTGGGTCTCCTGAATTGCAGGCAGATTCTTTACCATCTGAGCCATCATGGAATCTAAAATCTCACTGCATATATATTGGTGAGCTTACTGGTGTCCCACATTTCTCTGAGGCTTTTCATTTTTCTTCATTCTATGTTCTCAACCTTTTTCAATTTGCATAATATATATATTGATCTACCGTCAAATTTACTGATTCTTTTCTTTTGCCACCTCAAATCTACTGTTGAGCTCCTTATTTTTAATTAATTTATCTTTAGTTGGAGGATAATCACCTTACAATATTGTGTTGGTTTCTGCCATAAACCAGCATGAATCAGCTCCTTATTGAATTTTTCATTTCACTTATAATACTTTTCAACTCCAGAATTTTCATTTGGTTCTTTTAAAAAAATTCTGTTTATTGATATCCTCTTTGTGATGAGGCATTGTCGTCATGCATTCTTTTAAATCTTTAAGTATGATTTCATTCAGTTCTTTGGAAATGTTTATAACAGCCTTCTACATTTGGCCCCCTCAAGACAGTTTTATCGCCTAATATCTCTTTGCAGTTTATGGGTTACACTTTCCTGTTTCATAATTGTGCATGTTTCATCATTTTTTGCTGAAAACTAGACATATATAACAAGTCAGATAATATACTGTAGCAACTTAGCTGCTGTTACTGACTTTTCTGGACAAGGTTGGTGAAGTCTGTTCCCTATAGTATACAACTTCTAAAGTCGCAGCCATGGATATATATATACACAACATCACTACTACCAGTGGTTATTGTGATTTAAAATGGACTCTCTTTCTTCCACTGAGATCCCCATTTAGCTTCTGAGTGATGTAACTCTAGTTAGTGGTATCATACCCAGCTATTAGCCTCTACTAATTACTCCTTAATTTCATTATTGTTTTTTAATGATGCTTGTGGGCATAAGTCATTCCACAATCTGATCCAACTAAAGTTGCTGCTCCACTGCAGGAGTAAAGTGTTATCAGTCTTTGAGGCTTGCTCAGACTCTAGAATAGTTCTTCTTAGTTCTTTCCCTGATTCTCTCTTTTAAACTTCTAGCTGGTCTACTATTTTACAGTCCCCTACTAAAAATTCTGAAGCCCACAGTCCCTTCTTAATTGCTTATCACCAAGAACTAAATTGTTTCTAACAATACCCTTAAGCAAGAATTTTTCCAGTCTCTTTTCTAAATAAAGTTATTTCCTTTAGGGAGAGCTAAAGGGGCTCTCCAATCTTAAAATACTTTCTTTCTTCTGGGTTGAACTTCTGCTTTACTGTACTTGAGCTGAAGGTAGGGACAGGATCCCACATTCCCAGCGTGCCATTACTCTATGAGAAGGGTGATAGGCAAGATGGTAGCTCCTGATTTTTCTGACTTGTCTTTCCTAGCATGGAACCTACAACTTATGAGTGAACTAGGGCAGAGGTTGGGAAATCTGTATGCAGACCAGGAAGCAACAGTTACAACTGGACATGGAGCAACAAACTGGTTCCAAATAGGAAAAGGAGTACGTCAAGGCTGTATATTGTCATCCTGCTTATTTAACTTATATGCAGAGGACATCACGAGAAATGCTGGGCTGGGGGAAGCACAAGCTGGAATCAAGATTGCCAGGAGAAATATCAATAACCTCAGATATGCCAATGACACCACCCTTATGGCAGAAAGTGAAGAGGAACTAAAAAGCCTCTTGATGGAAGTGAAAGAGGAGAGTGAAAAAGTTGGCGTAAAGCTCAACATTCAGAAAACTAAGATCATGGCATCTGGTCCCTTCACTTCATGGCAAATAGATGGGGAAACAGTGAAAACGGTGGCAGACTTTATTTTTTTGGGCTCCAAAATCACTGCAGATGATGACTGCAGCCATGAAATTAAAAGACGCTTCCTCCTTGGAAGGAAAATTATGACCAACCTAGACAGCATATTAAAAAGCAGAGACATTACTTTGTCAACAAAGGTCTGCTAGTCAAGGCTATGGTTTTTCCAGTAGTCATGTATGGATGTGAGAGTTGGACTATAAAGAGAGCTGAGTGTTGAAGAATTGATGCTTTTGAGCTGCAGTATTGGAGAATACTCTTGAGAGTCCCTTGGACTGCAAGGAGATCCAACCAGTCCATCCTAAAGGAGATCAGTCCTGGGTGTCCACTGGAAGGACTGATGTTGAAGCTGAAACTCCAGTACTTTGGCCACCTGATGCAAAGAGCTGACTTATTTGAAAAGACCCTGATGCTGGGAAAGATTGAGGGCAGGAGGAGAAGGGGACAACAGAGGATGAGAACGTTGGATGGCATCACCGACTCAATGGACATGAGTTTGAGTAAACTCTGGGAGTTGTTGATGGACAGGGAGGCCTGGCGTACTGTGGTCCATGGGGTTGGGAAGAGTGGAAACAACTGAGCGACTGAACTGAACTGAGGGCAGAGGTAATCAGAGACAATTTTCTTGGTGCCATGCCTGGAGTAGAGCTCTCACCATACCAGTAAGAGCCGAGTGGCAGAAAGGCTCCTCCATCCTCCTGGCTGTGCTTGTCTGGAACAAAGATTTAACAACACAGAGCTGAGTGAGGGATGAGAGGTAACTAACTGTATCCTATACTTCCAGGAGTCACATTGGAGACCAATACTGGGACCTGGAGAAAGACAGAGCTCCCTATTATTGGGCACAGTCACCTAGAATAGAGCTTATATTACACTGAGCAGGAGAAGGCAGAGATGGGCGTAAGTCATAGCCCAAATGCCATGGGCTATTGCTGTTCTTACCAAGATTTATTATGGTATTTTGAATAAAAACTTCTCCATTTGTTACATGTCATTTGAACAGCTTCTTAATAAAATTTAAGGAATTGTACCAATTATGGCTTTTTCCCTAGAAAATGGATACACACACTGCCATTTTTGAACTGGAACCCTTTCTTTTAAGTTTGTAAACAGCCTCCGACATGTCTTTCCCTCTCTCACTCACACACATACACACACACAGACTCTTTTCTTTCTGACCCAAGGACAAGAATTGGATCCAGGACCCCCCTGTAAATTTGTCCATCCTAGTAGATTCTTCCTTAAGGAGGCTAAAGACTAGGCTGAGGGTGGGGAATCAGAAAGTACCAAGT
>ML663485.1:2350122-2402681 GCA_007570785.1 Antilocapra americana | reverse complement strand
TGGGAAGATCCCCTGGAGAAGGGAAAGGCTACCCACTCCAGTATTCTGTCCTGGAGAATTCCATGGATTGTATAGTCTATGGGGTCACAAAGAGTTGGACATGACTGACTTTCACTTCACTTCACTTATGTACGAGAAACATATAACATGTAACCTTAAGCTCTAACAAATTAGTGACTTTGGGCGATACATTTAATTTCTTTGGGCCTCAGTTTCTCCATGTGTAAAATGAGAATGTTTGTTTTTACCTGGAAACTCTCATGAACAGAAGAGCCTGGCAGCTACAGTCCATATGGTCACAAAGAGTCGAACATGACTGAGCACAGCATAACATAACAATAAAAGTGAGAAGGCTGGTTTTGATGAACACCAAGTGTTGCTATTTTGAACTCTTGTGTATGTGGTCCAGTCTTAAGTCTGTTCTCACTGGCAGGTCTCCAGTTCAAGCTCCTTCCTACCATCCCTAAAAAATTCTGACATCGGCCTCATCAGCGGTGGTTTCCAATCCTGCCTCCATACTCTTATGGCCACAATGACCACATTTATCTTTTTTAAAAAATTAATTTATTTATTTTAATTGGAAGCTAATTACTTTACCACAGTTATCTTTTGACCGTTTCACTTGAACTGTGTGAGGAGTCTCCTTTACCTAAAGATCCAGGTCCTTTCCCTGACCCTGCCATTCAAAGCTCTCAACACTCAGAGCTGGAGAAAGGTTCAAGACATCCATCCTGTGAGGGTCTCTGGGTACTATTAAACAAGGAATTGTCAAAATATGCTATCAGAAATTGCCTTAGTTTTGAAATATTTACCTTTAACAACTAACATTTTAACATGCATCACATAAATACGAGGCAATCAATATATGTCATTCACAAGACAATTACAAGATTAATAGGGTCTACATTGGAGATCTTTTCTGAATGACAGCTCCTGCCAAGTTGTCCTTCTGACCATTTCCCACAATGTGGTCCCTGACACTGAACATTACTAGTTAAGCCAATCCAGAGCTTTCCAAACTTGACAGTGTCCTTGAATTACCTAGGTGGTGCATATGCAGCCAGACAAGTCTGGTCCCCAAGCTGGCATTTGGGATCACTGGACAAGCTCCCTTTATATGTGTATTAGCTTCCTACTTGGATTGGCTAGTCCTTTGGCTTACATTGCTTCATAGCCACCTCAGGCTCTGATATGAGGCCAAAACCCTGGAAGGTTCTTTGACAGTGTTCATTTCATGAGTGAAGACCAGGATAGAAATGTGCTTATAACTGCCTGTATTCTTGTCCTCTCCATACCCTCTTTAGAGATAACACATGCGTGCATGCTAAGTTGCTTTTCATGGCCAATTCTTTGCAACCCTATGAACTGCAGCCCACCAGGCTCCTTTTTCCATGGGATTCTCCAGGCAAGAATACTAGAGTGGGTTGCTGTGCCCTCCTCCAGGGGATCTTCCAGACCCAGAGACTGAACCTACGTCTCTTATGTCTCCTGCATTGGCAGGCAGGTTCTTTACCATTAGCACCACCAACTCAGAGCCTCTACAAAAAGAAACTCCAAGCCTTCAAGACCTTAACATTACCCTCTACCTCTACCCAAATTATATGATTTTTTTTTAAACTTCTCTTGTCCTGTCCCTGCAAACTCCTGACATTCTCTTCAGTAACCTCACTTTTGTGTCAGCAATCTTTGTCCAAGCCCTGAAGGCTCCACATATCCAATTAAAAGGAAACAGGGAGTATATTGGCTTTCTTTTATCTGATTCTCTTTTGACCCACACTGCTTTCCTTGCTGCCTTGTGGGCACACACATAGGTATTCAAGTGAAACAAGCCCAGACTTGAGAGTTAAGAACTTCGAGGAATTTCTCTGCTCCTGGTACAGCCGGAAATCTAGGGCAAGCTATTTGCTTTCTTTGCACTTTGGTTACCTCATCTATAGATCGGGTATCATAAAACAATGAAAGATTAAACTCTGACCTTGCTAATAGGTGGCATGTTCACCTAATCTGTGGCATTTCAAGTGTATGGTGACCACAGGGTGCCTGCAGTGTATTACCAATGGCTGGGAAGTGAATAAGGGAGTGAACACTAAGCTGAGGGTCAGAAGGCCCAAATCAGGCCCCTTTCTATTACTAGCTTGTTTTGTGTCCTTGGGGAAGCCACTCAAGCTCTCTGGCTTCATTTTCTTCTTTTTGTAAAATAGGGTTATGTACCTTAGCATAGTAGCTAAGAGCAAGGGCTTTAAAGTCAGAGAGACCTGGGTTGGTGACCCAGCTCTACCACTTACTAGCAATGTGCCTAGTGTAGTCACCAAATCCCTTTCGATGTGTTTGCTTATTTGTGCTTAGTAGCTCAGTCTTGTCCGACTCTTTGCGACCCCATGGACCATAGACCACCAGGCTCCTCGGTCCATGGGGATTCTCCAGGCAAGAATACTGGAGTGGGTTGCCATGCTCTTCTCCAGGGGATCTTCCCAACCGAGGGATTAAACCCAGATCTCCCACATTGCAGATGGATTCTTTACTGTCTGAGCCACCAGGGAAAGTAAATGGGGGCACTAACAGTATTCACTTGATGAGGTTGTTATGAAGATTAAATATGATGACATAGCTAATGTACATAAGGAATTTAACCTAGTGCCTGCCACATAGTAAGTACTGTACAAGTGTCAGCTATTACTACTACTATGAAGAAAAAGAAGACTTGGAGGAGGACATTTGCTGGCTTATCTATATCAGGTTATTATATACTTGCTATGACGATGTAATAATATAAGTGCTAGAAAAGGGTTTGGAAGATAAAAGGACTTTACAAAAGTGAGGTGATATTGAAATTAAAACACAAAGGTATTAGGTCCCCTTGCTGCCAAGAGGTTTATCCTGAGTCTGTGAGCTCTGGCTTGCTCAGTGGTGGCATGAAGGGCTATTTCCTTTCCCTCCTACACACTTATCCTTACCATCATGATGATTTATTCCTCCTGGCAGACTGAATTAGAAGAGGAGATTTGAAACCTTGACCTCCATCCCTCTGCCAACTATTACTCCTACCCTTACTGCAGAGTCACCTCTCAGATAAGTAGCCAGTGCCCAGCCCAGACCCATACAGCACTTTCCATTTGCTCTGCTGAGGGTCTGGCTTTTAAGTTGCTGCTACATTTCAAGTTTTGGAGTGTGCTGGAACCCATGGGATGCCATGAAGACTCACTGCTCTGAGCAGTCATTAACTTCTGCATAATGACCATTCAACAAATCTGAGCTGGTTAAAGGAGGGATATATGTGTCTGGGTGTGGGATTCCCTTCAGTAGCAGCTTGAGAGAAGTGTCAGACCTCTCCACCATGACCCGTCTGTCTTGGATGGCCCCACATGGCATGGCTAGTTTCATTGAGTTAGACAAGGCACACCATTGCACTCATCTCACACGCTAGTAAAGTAATGCTCAAAATTCTCCAAGCCAGGCTTCAGCAATACGTGAACTGTGAACTTCCAGATGTTCAAGCTAGTTTTAGAAAAGGCAGAGGAATCAGAGATAAAATTGCCAACATGTGCTGGATCATCCAAAAAGCAAAAGAGTTCCAGAAAAACATCTATTTCTGTTTTATTGACTATGCCAAAGCCTTTGACTCTGTGGATCACTATAAACTGTGGAAAATTCTGAAAGAGATGGGACTACCAGACCACCGACCTGTCTCTTGAGAAACCTGTATGCAGGTCAGGAAGCAATAGTTAGAACTGGACATGGAACAGACTGGTTCCAAATAGGAAAAAGAATACATCAAGGCTGTATATTGTCACCCTGCTTATTTAACATATATGCTGAGTACATCATGAGGATCTCTTGGCTGGAAGAAGCACAAGCTGGAATCAAGATTGCCAGGAGAAATATCAATAACCTCAGATATGCAGAAAACATCACCCTTATGGCAGAAAGTGAAGAAGAACTAAAGAGCCTCTTGATGGAAGTGAAAGAGGAGAGTGAAAAAGTTGGCTTAAAGCTCATCATTCAGAAAACTAAGATCATGGCATCTGGTCCCATCACTTCATGGGAAATAGATGGGGAAACAGTGAAAATGGTGGCTGACTTTATTTTGGGGGGCTCCAAAATCACTGCAGATGATGACTGCAGCCATGAAATTAAAAGACGCTTACTCCTTGGACGGAAACTTATAACCAACCTAGATAGCGTATTAAAAAGCAGAGACATTACTTTATCAACAAAGGTCCGTCCAGTCAAGGCTATGGTTTTTCAAGTAGTCATGTATGGATGTGAGAGTTGGACTGTGAAGAAAGCTGAGTGCCGAAGAATTGATGATTTTGAACTGTGGTGTTGGAGAAGACTCTTCAGAGTCTCTTGGACTGCAAAAAGATCCAACCAGTCCATCCTAAAGGAGATCAGTCCTGGGTGTTCACTGGAAGGACTGATGTTGAAGCTGAAACTCCAATACTTTGGTCACCTCATGTGAAGAGTTGATTCATTGGGAAAGACCCTGATGCTGTGAAGGATTGGGGGCAGGAGGAGAAGTGGATGACAGAGGATGAGATTGCTGGATGGTATCACTGACTCAATGGACATGAGTTTGGGTAAACTCTGGGAGTTGGTGATGGGCAGGGAGGCCTGGCGTGCTGCGATTCATGGGGTCGCAAAGAGTCAGACACAACTGAGTGACTGAACTGAACTGAACTGAGAGAAGTGACTGTCTTCATCTGCTGTCTCCAGGACATTATTTAATTTCTATTAGTACGTGCCAGGTCTCTCGTTTTTAATTTATTTATTTTTAATTGAAGGATAATTCTTATACAGTATTGTGTTGGTTTCTACCAAACATCGGCATGAATCAGCCATGGATTTACCAATGTGCCCTCTCACTTGAACATCCCTCCCACCTCCCTCCCCATCTCACCCTTCTAGGTTGTTACCAAGCCTCAGTTTGAGTTCCTTGGGAGGTACAGAATGTTCACATTGGCTATCTATTTTACATATGGTAACGTATGTTTCCATGTTACTCCCTCCATGCATCCCACATTCTCCTTCCTTCCCCCTGACCAGCCATGTCCATAAGTCTGTTCTCAATGTCTGTGTCTCCACTGTTGCTCTGCAAACAGGTTCATCAGTACCATCTTTCTAGATTCCATGTATACGCATTAATATATGATAATTGCTTTTCTCTTTCTGACTTACTTCACTCTGTTTAACAGGCTCTAGGTTCATTTACCTGATTAGGACTGACTCAAATGTGTGCCTTTTTATGGCTGATTAATATTCCATTGTATGTATGTACCACAGCTTCCTTATGCATTCATCTGTTGATGGACATCTAGCTTGCTTCTATGTCCTAGCTACTGTAAATAGAGCTGCAATAAACATTGGTGTATATGTGTCTTTTTCAATTTTGGTTTCCTCAGGGTATATGCCTACTAGTGGGATTGCTGGGTGATTTGGTGGTTTTATTCCTAGTTTTTAAAGGAATCTCCATACTGTTTTCCATAGTGGCTGTAACAATTTACATTCCCACCAACAGTGCAAGAGGGTTCCCTTTTCTCCACACCCTCTCCAGCATTTATTGTTTGTAGATTTTTTGATGATGGCCATTCTGACTGATGTGAGGTAACATCTCATTATAGTTTTGATTTGCATTTCTCTAGTTTAATGAGCAATGTTGAGCACCGTTTCATGTGTTTATTCATATCAGGTCTTTTATAGCACCTCACTTAATCTTCACAAAACAAATATTTAGTTGGCACTTAAAAAAACTTTTTATTTTATATTGGAGTATATCCAATTAACAATGTTATGATAGTTATAGGTAAACAGCAAAGGTACTCAGCCATACATATACATGTATCCATTCTCTCCCAAACTCCCTTCCCATCCAGGCAGTAGTTAGCACTTTTATAATATCTATTTTCCAGATGAGGAAATTGAGGCTTAGAGATATGAAGAAAGTTGCTCAACGTCAACCAGCAAGTAAGTAGATCTTGTTCTTAAACCCATGTCTATTTGACTTCAGAGACTTTACTCTCAACCTATACATTACAGGAAGAGTAATCCATTCCAGAATCTTCCTTGTAGTGGTACAGGTCCAAGCCTGGTTCCAGGATGGCCAAGTTGAAGCTAAAGGAAATTTCTCAGTTGGGAAGAAGGTTGCCAACCACTTGTGGCATGAAGGAACTTAATTTTTCTTCCTCTGTTCTTTTACTCATTTTCTTGATCTCTCTTATAAAATACTCAATACAAAGGGTCAGTATTCTTGGAAAAGGCATTTTATATTGAAAAATGTGTTCTACCCATGTTTTCCCCATGCTTCCCTCTGCCATCTTTTCCCTACCTCCCATCCCTCCACTATAATAAGGAATTCAGCAGTGCTAGAGATTGTCAGCAGATTTCTGTTCAGAGGCAGGAACATGGACTAATCTCAGGAGTGAGATTTACTCTGGCCTTCATACATCCTTGAAGCCATAGCAGGAGGTCCCTAACTGTGTTGCTAACATTAGTGTTTATCTCAGCTTTGAGGATCAAAAACTTATTGATCCTATCAGCCAGACTTCTCTTAATTGATTACTCTGTCGTATGTCTCAGGCTTACCATCCAAGGTTTCCTTACTAATTGCTGGGCTGCAAGTATGGGGAGAGCTGCTTCTGGACACAGAACTATCACCTGCCAACTCAAAGGAACTACCCAAACTGGTTACCTCCTTAGGTCAAGAGTGTTCTCAAAGCTGAGGGCAGAGCCCTATCTGGTTTCAATCTCAGGGCAGGAAGTGGCTCATCATTTGAGCATTTGTTTCTTGTTCCGGCTTTGCAGAGGCGCTGATGATTCTTGAAAGCAGAGACTAGAAAACCAACCATCTGATCCCTGCTGCTTTTGCCTGGTGGTTGGACAGATCATTGGAGGCCTGTTGGACATTGTGGTACAGTGCTTCCTAGTGCACTAAAAGATAAGCGTTTTAGTTCTGGCTCAGCTGGTAGGCTACAGTCCATAGTGTCGCTAAGAGTCAGACATGACTGAGTGACTTCACTTTCACTTTTCACTTTCACGCATTGGAGAAGGAAATGGCAACCTACTCCAGTATTTTTGCTTGGAGAATCCCAGGACAGAGGAGCCTGGTAAGCTGACGTCTATGAGGCCTCACAGAGCTGGACACAACTGAAGCGACTTAGCAGCAGCAATGGACCTACTATGTCTTCTTGAATAGTTTATGTCCTCTCTGAGCCTCGATTTCCCCATTAATGGTTTTTTAAAAGCTTTATTAAGGAAGAATTAATATACAATAAACTCCATGTATTTCAAGGATACAGTTTGACCTGTGTACACACGCATAAAACCACGACTATGATCAAAGTAATGGACATACCCATCACCTCCAAAAGTTGTCTTGTGTCTCTTTATAATTACTCTCTCCCACTCTACTTTCCCACTCCCAGGCAACCACTAATATGCTTTCTCTCACTATAAATTAGTCTGTAGTTTTTACAGTCTTACATAGCCAGAGTCATGATATGTATTTTTTGGTAAGCTCTGGCTTCTTTCAAGCCAACAAAATTGTTTCAAGCCAACAAAACTCAACAAAATTGTTTTGAGATTCATCCATGTTGTTGCATATATCACTGGTTTTTTCTTTCCAACCTTCTTTCCTTCCATTATTTATTTTGAGGAGATGGTGTTAAATTTTACTAACATGGAAAGGTTTCCAAAACATATTTAAAAATTTAAAAGCAGCTTATAAGTCATATGTACTATATATATTGTCTTTGAAACAACTATATAGATATATATACATAGAAAAATTGAGGAATACGTATCAAGGTAAAAATACTTGTCTTCAAGTGATTGGGATTATGGAGGGATTTTTTTTGCCTTGCATCTTTGTTTTACTAATTTTTCAATTGTAAAAATATGCAGCTGTTTTTAAAAGTAAGGAAATGTTACTTTATTTTGAATAGCTTTCTTCAGGTATAATTGACATACAATAAACAATTCATATTTAAAATGCACAAAATGAGAAGTTTTGATATATGTATATATCATGAATCCATTACCATATTCAGGATAATGAGCATATCTATCATCCTCCAAAGTTGTCTTCCTAACTACAAGCAACTATTGCTCTTCTTTCTATCACTATGGATTAGTATGTATTTTCTAGATATTTTTATATAAATGGAATAAAAAGTAGGCATTTTTAAAATTTGGTTTCTTGTACTTACTACAATTGTTTTGAGTTTCATCCAAGCTGTTGCATATATCTGTAGTTCATTCCTTTTTATTGCTGAGTACCATTTCTTGATATGGATATACCACAATGTATTTATCTATTTACATATTGATAGACATGATTGTTTCTAGTTTTTTTTACTATTACAAATATAGTTGCTACAAATATTCATGTACAAGTCTTGATGTGGACATATGCTTTCATTTTGGAGGGTGGCTGAGTCATTGTAACTCTACATTTAACCAGTTGAGGAATTTCTAAACTGTTTCCCAAAGTTATTGCACCACTTTACAGTCCCAGCAACTATTCAACTGGAACTCAAGAGTTTCAGTTGTTCCAACTCCTCACTAACAATTGGTATGGTCAGTTTTAAAAATGTTAGATGTTTTAATGGGTGTATACTGGCATCTCATTAGGTTTTAACTTGTATTTCCCTAATGACTAATGATGTATTTGTTTACCACTCTTTGGAAAACTGTCAGTTCAAATCTTTTTGCTTATTTTCAGTTGGATTCTTTATTTTCCTTGTTTTTGAAAATAAGAAATTATTCTCATACACTCTGGATATAAATCTTCCTTTATCAGATATATTTTTGCCAAATATTTTCTCCCAGTCTGTAGCTTGTGCTTTAATTTTCTTAAAAGTATGTTTGAACCAGCACAATATTGTAAGGCAAATATCTTGCAATAAAATTTTTTAAAGTATATTTGAAGAATAAATTTCAAAATTTTGATAAAGTCAATTTTATTTATTTTTATACTTTGTCATCTTCATGCTCTATTTAAGAAATCTTTGTCTAACCGAAGTTCACTATGATTTTATCCTATGTTTTCTAGAAGTTTTATAGTTTTAATGTTACATTTAGGTCTACTATCCAATTTGAGTTAATTTTTGAGTATGGTATGAGATGTTAGTTCAATTTTGTTTTTTTCTATTTCAGTGAATATTCAGTTGATTCAGTACCATTTCTTGAAAAATACTATCCTTCCGTATTGAATTATTTTGACATTTTTTATTGAAAATCAACTAGCCATATATGTGTGGGCTCATTTTTGGACTCTCTGTTATGTTCCAGTGAACAATATGTCTATCTTTATGCCCATACCATAATGTCTTAATTGCTGTAATTTTATAGTAAGTAATTTAGAAAGATGGTAATGATAACCCTGTATGAGAGACAGCAAAAGAGACGCAGATGTATAGAACAGTCTTTTGGACTCTATGGGAGAGGGCAAGGGTGGGATGATATGGGAGAACGGCATTGAAACATGTAAATTATAATATGTGAAATCAATTGCCAGCCCAGTTTTGATGCTAGATTCAGGGTGCTCAGGGCTGGTGCACTGGGATGACCCAGAGAGATGGAATCAGGAGGGAAGTGGGAGGGGGGTTCTGGAAGGGGAACACATGTATACCCATGGCGGATTCATGTCAATGTATGGCAAAACCAACACAATAATGTAATGAAAATAAATAAATAAATTAATTAAAAAATAATAAAGCTATAGGTCTCTTTTAAAAAAATCAACTCACTATATATCTTTGAACTTAATTCTTCTATGTAAAAATTATGTTTGCAATTCTATATCCTTTACATTTACAAATAAATTTGAGAATCAATGCCAGATTCTATGAAAAAAAATTGCTGGAATTTTTATTGGGATTGGGGGAGAATTAATATATGAACAATATTAAGTCTTCTGATGTATGAAAAAAATATATCCCTTCATTTATTTAGGTCTTCTTCAATTTAGCTCACCAAAATTTTATAATTTTCACTGTAGAGGTCAAATTTTCCACAAGTATGTTCATTATTTTCATCAAATTTATCCATAAGTATTTCAAATTTCTGATGGTATTGTAAGTGGCATTTTTATTTCAATTTTTAATTATTCATTGCTAATATATAGAAATACAATTTTTTTTGTATTATACCTTGTGAGCTTGTTTAACTCATTTATTACTTCCACTGATAGTAGCTTTTTTTTAGTCTCTAAAGTTTTCTAGATAGACAATCATATTTTCTGTAGACAGAGTTGTAAAACTGCATTACTCTTATTTATAATCTGTATGTCTTCTGTTTCTTCTTCTTGTCTTATTTCTGGAATAAATATCACTTGGTCATGATTTTTATTCTTTTTATATATTGTTGGCTTCAATTTACTAAAATATTATTAAGAATTTTACAATTGTGTTTATGAGGGATAATTCATTTGTAGTTTCCTTTCTTGTGATGTCTTTATCTGGTTATGGTATTAGGGTAACACTGGGCTCATAGAATGAGTTGTAAAGTATTGCCTCTTGTTTTATTTTTTGTAAGAGTTTGTGTAGGCTTATTATTATTTCTTCTTTAAATGTTTGTAATTCATCAATGAAGCCATCTTGGTTAACCCTCTATGATTCTTAAGGGCCCTTTCATTTTTAATACTTTGCAGTTCTAGTAAGATGCTTATCATCAATCTTTACATTTTAGATATGTACATCTCTCTGTCCCCTTATTTTCTGTCACTGACCCCTGCCTCTTTTCCATCCTCTATCAGGTGAATTCATGTCTGATAATCAGAGTCTCTAGGTGCTAACCAGCCCCCTTGGAGAAAACTGACCAAACTGTTTCAATTTGTAGTTCTTCTTTTTTTGTTGTTGTTGAAATGTCTTTAATTTTTAAAAGCAAACATAATATTAACTTTTAATTATGCTGAAGTACAAAAATATTATAGAAAAGATATTGACACTTTTAACTATACACCATCTGAAACAATGCTTTTGGGGTAAGCATCCTAAAATGTTTCACAAATATACCAGGCTCCAATCAATACAATTTAAGTGAAACTTCATTGAACTGGAAATGTCCCTGCAACTCTTGAGAAAGATAAATGATAATAATATAAGCTATTTTCACATAGGTCCTTAAAAAACAAGTATTCAATATATGTTTTTGAAGCTGTAAACTTAGAGACTTTCTTTTTTTAAAATTTTTAAATTTTCTTTACTTTATTGTGTTGGTTTTGCCATACAATGACATGAAATCGCCATGGGTTTACATATGCTCCCCCTCCAGAACCCCCCTCCCTCCTCCCTCCTGATTCCCTCCCTCAATTTGTAGTTCTTCTAAAGCACTGATGATTTGGGTTCAAGAACCACCACTCATGTACGTTAGCCATTAGAGTAGATAACTGACCATGGTCCTACACCAGTGGTTGCCAAATCAGTGGCCATAAGACATTAAGTAAAGCCTGTCATCCCTTAAGGATGGAGACAGGAGTTAGAAAGACTGCATTTTCAGACTTTACATGGGTACTTCCAAGTGAGTCTCTCCAGGCCTCAGTCTGACTATCTGTAAAATTAGGAACTGGATTTCTAGATCTTCTGACTCCAAAAATGGAAGTAAACAAACAATAGCCACACAGAGGAGGAGGTTAAATATGGTAATAAGGGGTTAATAAGACAATTTATGTTATCAGTGATTTTACAGTGACTTTACAAGTTTTGACATTCAAAAGTAGGTAGCCCATTAAAGTTGGCATGTTTTAAGATAAAGTGTGGAAGTTTAACAATGGGGTTCGTTTTGATGGTGAATGCTTGTAAAAGAATGTTTTCCAGTATTGCTGTGCCAACCAAGAAAAACATTATCACATTCTAAGGAAGAGAAAAAATAAAAAATGCCAGGACAAATATGAAAACACTTCTGGGATTTTTAAATAAAGGCTTGTTACAGATCTGGAGAAGAGTTCTAGACACAGTGGATGGTGAGTAGCTACCAAAGTAAATGGACTTAGATAGGCTGAAAGCTGGAAGTAAAAGCTTCTCAATATAATGTTTATCAGAACATGGAAAAAGGTTTGGAATCAGCTTTCCTGAACAAGAGCATTACATTTATTCACTGGAAAAATAGCTACCTAGCACTTAACTCTGAGCTCTGTACAAGGCTAAAGAAACAGAAAATGAAGCTCAGTTGGTGGTCACTCTCTAGTCAGCAACAGAGAGAATGATGGGCAGGTGTCCTGCCATCTCATTCCCTAAGGAAGACCAAAGTGTTGCATATTTTTCTTTATAGCACCCCCACTGATCCCTAAAGTGCTTTTATTTGCCTCCTTTTAAATGTATTCCACTAATGCTTTCAGTCATCTTACAGCTGATCACCTGGCTAGATGTGCCAGCATACCATCAACACAGTCCTGAGCTACCTGCCACCAACTTCACATGGTCCCCATGCCCTATCTATGCCATTCCTAGTATGCTCACTTATCCCAACTAGGTTTAGTCTCTTTACTATGTTCTGGGGACTCTAAATAATAGTGGAGATGGGGCAGAAATGAGAATATTTCTGGCAACAGAGACTCCAATTCATAGTGACGTTTTCTCCGCTTAGCATTGGGTACTACAGTAATTGGGTACTAAGTAATCGGGTACTAAGCAAGCCTCAGAGTGTAGCCTCCTAATACTGTTTGCTAGTCTTTTATCATACTGATCACCTTGTCCTGAAGCAGTGGCTCTTAAATGGAGACATCTCTGCCCTCATGTCACCCCCACTTCACCTCTCTCTCTCATCTACCCTTCCCCAGCTTTGCCTTTTCTTTGGCTTTGCTCCATCATTCCCTCATTTGAGCTTTTGTTAGTTCCCTCACAGCAACAGGAATTTGTGAAAGCCTGTAATTTATTTGGAGAGTTTGCTCTTAGAATACCCTCTCCCCCTTTCCAACTCAGAGGGAGAGCTCAGAGTGTTTGGCTTTTGGCAAACAAGGAGTGGGGAATCTGGTCTCACATTTGAGTTCTTTTCTGAGCAGCCTCCCTGTATTTCAAAGACTTTAGCCTGTGAGCCTGGGTAAGGAGCCAGAGCACTAATTGGGCACTTGAGTGAAAAGACTTTGAATATGAGGAAACTTGAAGGCCAATAGGTCCAGAATGGAGCTGGAGAGGCCAGGGTTCTGCTTTTGCACTGCCCAGGCTCAACAGAAGCCCAGCTGGCAATGGGTGCTTAGAGAAAAAAAGGAGGGAGTGCCTAATGAATACAGATATTGTATTCACTTCAGGTATAGAGCTTTTGGGGGCCAACTTTTTGGGAGTACTTAACTCACTTAAGGGTAGTACTTGAGGCTGAAGAGAACTCTGAGACTCATTGGCAAAAAATTGTGGATGATAGGTTTGTACATATTTAATCCTTAAAGTCCTGGGCTATGTTGGACAGAAAGTTTATTAGTCAGAAAGTAGACACTTGCTTAGCACTTAGGACAGTTGCGCATTGGAAAAAAATTGCTTTCTGCCTAATAGAACATTGTGGGGTGTTATCACTGATTTTGCCAAGTCTTTTTATAAAGATGACCCTCTATATCTACCATTAAAATTCAATTTTAACCCTTTGAACTCTCCCATATCTCAACTACTTCATCAAAAATACTTCTTTGTCTACCTCATGAGAGCAAGGGTAATATGTGTGTGTATGTGAGTTGCTCAGTCGTGTTCGACTCTTTGTGACCCCATGGACTGTAAACCCACCAGGCTCCTCTGTCCATGGAATTCTCCAGGCAAGAATACTGGAGTGGGTTGCCATTTCTTTCTCCAGGTGATCGCCCCAACTCAGGGACTGAACCCAAGTCTCCTACATTGCAGGCAGATTCTTTCTGTCTGAGCCACCTGGAAAGCCCAGGAGTAATATGTGGGACAACGAAAATGCTATAGTTTCGATTCAAGGACTGTCAAGCATTCTACAAAACCTCTACACATCTTGTATTTTCCTAAAAAAGGAAACTAAATGCAAGAAAGATAATGAGTGATATTGAGCATCTTTTCATGTGGTTATTAGCCATTTGTATGTCTTCTTTGGAGAAATGTCTATTTAGTTCTTTGGCCTGCTTTTTGATTGGGTCATTTATTTTTCTGGAATTGAGCTGCAGGAGTTGCTTATATATTTTTGAGATTAATTGTTTGTCCATTGCTTCATTTGCTATTATTTTCTTCCATTCTGAAGGCTGCCCTTTCACCTTGCTTTTAGTTTCCTTTGTTGTGCAGAAGCTTTTAATTTTAACTAGGTCCCATTTGTTTATTTCTGCTTTTATTTCCAATGTTCTGGGAGGTGGGTCATAGAGGATCCTGCTTTGGTTTATGTCATGGCTAACAAACACATGAAAAGATGCTCAACATCACTCATTATCAGAGAAATGCAAATCAAAAACCACAGTGAGGTACCATTTCACACCAGTCAGAATGGCTTCCATCCAAAAGTCTACAAGCAATAAATGCTGGAGAGGATGTGGAGAAAAGGGAACCCTCTTACACTGTTGGTGGGAATGCAAACTAGTACAGCCACTATGGAGAACAGTGTGGAGATTCCTTAAATAACTGGAAATAGACCTGCCATATGACCCAGCAATCCCACTGCTGGGCATACACACCAAGGAAACCAGAATTGAAAGAGCCACGTGTACCCCAGTGTTCATCACTGCATTGTTTAAAATAGCCAGGACATGGAAGCAACCTAGATGCCCATCAACTGACGAATGGATAAGAAAGCTGTGGTACATATACACAATGGAACATTACTCAGCCATTAAAAAGAATACATTTGAATCAGTTCTATTGAGGTGGACGAAACTGGAGCCTGTTAAATAGAGTGAAGTAAGCCAGAAGGAAAAGACAACAATACAGTATACTAACACATATATATGTAATTTAGAAAGATAGTAATGATAACCTGTGTGCGAGACAGCAAAAGAAACATAGATGTATAGAACAATCTTTTGGACTCTGTGGGAAAGGGCGAGGGTGAGATGATTTCAGAGAATGGCATTGAAACATGTAAATTATCATATGTGAAGTGAATCGCCAGCCCAGGTTTGATGCATGATACAGGGTGCTCAGGGCTGGTGCACTGGGATGACCCAGAGGGATGGAATTGGGAGGGAGGTGGGAAGGGGGTTCTGAAAGGGGAACACATGAATACCCATGGTGGATTCATGTCAGTGTATGGCAAAACCAACACAGTAATGTAAAGAAAAAAATAAATATAAAAAATATAAGAAAGATAAAGGATAACTGATAGCAGTCTTTTATCATCAGAATGGTTATAATTATCATTATTTGTGTTATCACTATTGGTTCTTTTTTTAAATATAGTCATCCCTTGATTGTTTTTCTCTTATAAAATTTCCTCTGATAACCTTTCTTGCTGTCAATTATGCTATTTTTCTTCAGTCATTAATATAGCTATTAAATTACCTTTTTTATCTGGTGGCCCTTCTCCTGAGTGCTGTGCTGAGTGCACTTGACTGCACTCATGGCCAGGAGAAGGTGGGCATATCTCTTCCAGGTGTGCCACTGGGGGCCTGGGTGGGTCTTCTGCCTCTGATAAAGTTATGTTTGCTGTCATCCATTCTCTGGGGAGTCAGCTATCCAGAGCTCTGGTTTGTGTTGATGGTGTTGTAGGTCCTTTGGCTGTGTTCTTCTCCACAAACATTTCATGTGGTCTCCATTTCTGGGAGCTCAAATCACAGCCTCATTTTTTACCCCTCCAAGCTCTGTGAAAGACTAAGGGGCATGGAGCCTTGTATCAGATGAGTGGGTAGCCAAGTCAGGAGACAGAAGTGGCCCAAGATCCCTGCCCCTTCCTTCCTAGTAAGTCTGAGCAGGCGCCTGGCTGTGGGGTGAACTTGGGGGAGAGTATGTTCTCTTTGATCACTTGTGGGGAGATCTCCTGAGACAGAGAGATCCAGGAGTGAGCAAGGGAAGGAGGAGACATGTGGGGACAGAGGCCACTGTATCACAGTTTCCTGCAGAGGATTCTTCATGGTGGGCAGCCAGGTAAGGGCATGGGCCTAGTCATTAGTGCATCCTGGGGCTGGCACAAGCTGAGTTTTCTCCTGGGGCCATTGGTACCTACCAGGACCTCTTCTTTGGTTGAATTACTTGGGGCTTGAGGGCTGAGGACATACTCTTCTGAGGAGGAAAGGAGAACCAGCTATGTGGCAATGGGGTGCAAGCTGTCAGCCTGGTTTTCAGGTGGCCTTTTTGTCCTGTTGGCTCTCAGTAGGTGCCCCAAGGGGATAAGAAGGACCTTGTCCAGCCTTGAACATCCTTGGGGTGCTTGAGCCCCTGACTCATATGTTCTTAGCCAAGGAAAAGATTTGTCATCTCCAGGCCACTGAGATGGTTCTCCCTGCCCCTAGGGACCAGTCTGACCCTCCTGTCATGGCTCATCCTATCATGCCTTCGGGAGCTGAGCAGGTGATCCTGCAGTTCTGCTCTGTTTCCTTTCTCTCCAGTTAGCCACGTTCTTATTCCCTGTTGCCGTGCCCCTCCTCATTGGGTGCTTGGGCTGTGTGTGTGATGTTTCCTTCGTGGCAAGCCAACCGTGTATTGAGGATTCACCATGTGCTGTGTGGGGCTCAGAAAGCCCATCCTGTGGCCCCTGTACTCTGAACCACGAGGGCAGGGAGGAAGCAGTTTCATTCAAGGTAGGACTAGATGGCTCTCTTGCAAATGTAATTCTGCCTCTTCAAGAATGCAATGTGAAGTTCCCTGTGTCTATTGGCAATACAAGGATTTCACATTTTGTAGTACTATGGTGAGTATCTTAGAATTGGTACTAGAAATTGGTGGCTTCCTAGGTGGTACTAGTGGTAAAGAACCTGCCTGCCAATGCAGGAAACATAAAAAGGCATGGGTTCGATCCCTGTGTCAGGAAGATCCGCTGGAGGAGGGCATGGCAACCTATTCTAGTATTCATGCCTAGAGAATCCCATGGACAGAGGAGCCTGGTGGGCTATCGTCCACAGGATCTCAAAGAGTCAGATATGACTGAAGCAACTTAGGATGTACACACACACAAGAAGTTGAGGGGCTTCCCTGGAAGCTCAGTGGTAAAGAACCCAACTGCCAGTGCAGGAGACACAGGTTCAGTCTCTGGATCAGGAGGATCCCCTGGAGTAAGAAATGGCAACCCACTCCAGGATTTTTGCCTGGGAAATCCCATGGACAGAGGAGCCTGGCAGGCTACAGTCCAGGTGGTCACAAAGAGTTGGACATGACTGACTGACTACACACACATACATCCTTAATGTAGCAACTTTTCTTTTCACTTAGAATGTCTGACCTCTCTGAAAATCTTTAAATAAAAATTTTACTCTGGTCTTAAACCATGTGATTTATACATTTTTGTGCATGCTTGGGTGCTCAGTCATATGTGACTCTTTGCAACCCCATGGACTGTAGCCCACCAGTCTCTTCTGTCCACGGGATTTTCCTGAAAAGAATACTATAGTGGGCTGCCATTTCCTCCTCTAGGGGGTTTTCCTGACCCAGGGAATGCCCTATGTAAAAAGTGTCCCCTATTCTACTGCGAGATCCTTGATGGCAAAGACCATATGTCACTCATTTAGCATCCTTAGTGCTGTAGGATAGCTATGTGTTTGGGCCAGAGAGGATGTGAAATAACTGTTAAACAAATGAATTGCTTCATTTTAAAATGTACATTTAGCATCAAAAGCTATATCAAAATAATTTTCCCTATTCCTCCCATGAAGTATGGCTAAAGGCACTGGCCATTATATATAAAACAAATATAAGAAGACTTAAAGGTAAAGAGAAGAAAGCTGATGGACTACGTATCTCAAGACTCAAGGAACAACACACTGGTGAATTACCTGAGGGTTTTTTTTTTGCCTCATATATCTTACACATGGACCTGAAGAAACTTGCACTGGGAAATGCCAATATGGACAGATAAAATGAACACCAAGAAAAGCTTGATTTCTCTAACCAAAAGACCAAGAAAGGAGCAGCCTAGCAAGACAGAAAACTTTTAGACAATAACCACTCTACTCCAACCAAACACCATGGGGAAAAATGTGTCTCTTCTGACCTTTACCAAAAGCGCCTAATAAAGAACCTCGACTTATAAACTCACCCAGTTGTAACAAGGTGCCCTAATCTGTCCCTCTGCCATTCCAAGGTAGTGTTAGAGAAAACTGACTAGGGAACCAGAAACATCATTCCCTCTTAGTGGCAACAAGGCCTATTCCTAAAATACTGTGTCAGCGGAGACCATGCAGGGAGACTGGACATTCACCCTTGCTAGACTGTAACCTCCAGTTCTCCTCCCATTTCTGAAGAGGTACAAAGATGGTGTCAGTGAATGCCAAGTAGGAAACTAGGACTTTTAGTTTCACTCAGTATACGATCCGTTGAAGCAACATGGAAAATAGTGAGAAAAGACTCTTACCTCTCCCAACCAGTTAAGTATCAGAGGAAGACAAGTGGCGATCTTGAACACCAACCCCTGCTCACCATAACAATGCACCTATCCTCCCCATGGTGTCAATGGAGGCTAAGCAGGGAACCTGGACTTCCATCCCCATCTCTTCCACCCTATCTAGAAATAATGAGGAGATACCTTGCTGGCACAGTGTCATAGTAGGCCTATTAAAACACAAGGTTTAAATAAGACATGAAGTCTTATGATATTCAAAATGCCCAAGGTACAACAGAAAAACCACTTGTCACACCAAAGATTAAGAAAATCTCAACTTCAATGAGAAAAGAAAATTAACTGCCACAAACACTAAGATGTTCAACACAGATGTTGAAATTATTTGACAAGCATTTTAAAGCACCCACTATTAAAATGCTTTAATAAGCAATTACAATCATATTTGAGACAAGTGAAACAATACTAAGTCTCAACTAAATAGAGAATATGAAGAAGAAACAATGGAAATTTTAGAACTAAAACATAGAACTGAAATAATGGTAATTTAAAAATTTCACTGGATGAGTTCTATTAAATAATGGAGAGGGCAAAGGAAAGAATGAGTGAACTTGAAGACAGAACAATAGAAATTATCCAATGTGAACAAGAGGGGGAAATAAATTTTTTAAAAATGAACAGAGTATCAGAGAACTGTGGTCCTATAACAAAAGATGTAATGTTCTTGTCATCATAAGAGTGCTGGATGGAGAAGAGAAAGAAGGTGCAGCTGAAAAATTACTCAGAGAAATGATGGCTGAAAATCTCCCAAATTTGACAAAAGACAAACCTACAGTATTAAGAAGCTATGTGAACCACAAAGAGGATGAACTCAAAGAATTCTATGCCAAAACACTTCTGAAATATAAGTGTTCTTATGTCTTCTATGTCACACTTCTGAAATATAAATGCTCAGTATAAGATCTTGAAAATATTGAGAGAGAAGTGATACCCTAATTAAGAGGAAAAGCCATCAAATGATAGTAGATTTCTCATGAAAAAAAACATGGAGGGCAGAAGTAAGAAGTGATAAAATGTTTTTCAAGTGCTGAAAGAAAAAAAAACTGTCAACCTGGAATTGTATATCCAGTGAAACTATGCTTCAGGAAAGAAGGAGGAAATCTAGGCTTTTTCAAATGAATGAATACTAAGAGAATTTGTCACCAGCAGACCTACCTTTAAAGAATGGCCAAAGGAATTTCTCCAAACAGAAAGGAAACAATAGGAAACGGAATCTTGGATCATAAAGAAGGAAGAAAGAACTCTTTGCAACCTCATGAACTCTGTCACATCAGGTTGCTCTGTCCTCCACTCTCTCCCAGACTTTGCTCAAATTCATGTCCACTTCAGCTTCAGCATCAGTCCTTCCAATGAATATTCATGGTTGATTTCCTTTAGGATTGACTGGTTTGATCTCCTTGCAGTCCAAGGAACTCTCAAGAGTCTTCTCCAGCACTGCAATTCAAAAGCATCAATTCTTCATCACTCAACCTTCCTTATGGTCCAACTCTCACATATCAATGATTGTCCTTGCAAATGGTCTAAATACATCAAGTAAAAAACAGAGATTGGCAGGAAAAAAATATCCCAACCATAAGCTGTCTACAAGAAACTTCAAATATAAGTCTCCAGGGAATCATTCTGGGTGAAAAAACCAGTTTCAAAAAGTCACAGATTATATGATTAAATTTATATCTTTCATGAAATACTATTATAGAGATTAAAAAATGAGTGGTTGCCAAGAGTTAGGGATGGTGGACTGGGTATGACTATAAAAGAGTAGCACAAAAGAGATTTTTGTGGTGATGGAATAGTTCTGTATCTTGAGTGCAGTGGTGGTTATAGAAATCTGCACATGTAATAAAATGATAAGTATATACACATATTATAGCAGTGTAACTTTCTGGTTTTGATATTATAGTTATATAAGATGTAATTGCTGGGGGAAACTGGGTGAAGGGTTCATGGGATGTCTCTGGATTACCTTGACTATTTCCTGTGACTCTATTTCAAAAGTTAGAAGTTAAAAAATCTCAGATTAACTTTTTTAAATCTATATTTTAAAAACTACTGATAATATCATACAAAATAGTGAGAAAATTGCAGCTTTCCTACTAAGGTCAGGTGCAAGACAAGGCTGTCCCTTCTCACTACTCCTTTAACATTGTAGTGGGAGTTCTAGCTGCTATAATACATTGGAAAAGACCCTGATGCTGGGAAAGATTGAGGGCAGGAGGAGGAGGGGACGACAGAGGATGAGATGGCTGGATGACATCATTGACTCGATGGCCATGGGTTTGGGTGGACTCCTGGAGCTGGTGATGAACAGGGAGGCCTGGCGTGCTGCGGTTCTTGGGGTTGCAGAGTCAGACACGACTGAGCAACTGAACCGAACTGAACTGAATAATACAAGAAAAAGAAATACAAGTATACAGACTGGGAAGGAAGACATAAACTTTCTTTGTTCACAGATGACAAGGTAATCTATGTAGAAAATATGAAAGAATTGACAAAAAAATTCTGGAACTTAAAAGCAATTACAGCAAGGTTTCAGGATATCAGATTAATATACAAAAGTCCCTTTCCTATAAACTAGCAATGAACAAGTAGAATTTTAAATTTTAAAAATGAATACCATCTACATTAGCACCCCCAAATATGAAATACTTAGGTATAAATCTAACAAAATATGTACAAATTTACATGAAAAAACTAAAAAATTTGATGAACTAAAATTCAAACAACTAAATAAATGGAGAGAAACCCAAAGAACTAAGTAAATGGAGAAATATTCTATGTTCATGAACAGAAAGACTCAATATTGTCAGGATATCAGTCCTTCCCAACTTGATATATAGATTCAGTGCAATCCTAATCAAAATCTTAGCAATTTATTTTGTGGATATTGACAAACCAATTCTAAAGTTTACACAGAGAAGCAAAAGACTCCAAATAACCAACACAGTATTGGAAGAGAAGAAAAAAGTTTGAGAACTGTCATTTCTTGACCTTAAGACTTACTATAAAGCTACAATATTCAAGACTGTGTGGTACTGATGAAAGAATAGACAGATCAATGGAACAGAATAGAAGGCCCAGAAATATCAGTAGATCTGCATAAATATGGCCAACTGATCGATGACAAAGAAGCAAAGACAATACAGTAGAGCAAAAGTGATATTTTCAGCGAATGTTGCTGGAGCAACTGGATATCCACATGCAAAAAAAAATTAATCTAGACACAGACCTTACCTCCTTCTCAAAAATTAACAGAATAGATCACTGACCTAAATATAAAACATTTGTATAAACACTAAGTGTTTAGTTCTTTGAAAGTGAAAGTGTTAGTTGCTCAGGCTTATCCGACTCTTTGTGATTCCATGGATTATAGCCCGCCAGGCTCCTCTGTCCATGGAATTCTCCAGGCAAGAATACTGGAGTGGGTAGCCATTCCCTTCTCCAGGAGACATTGCAGGCAGATTCTTTACCACTAGAGCCACTCGGGAAGCCCTTAAATATAAAACACAAAACTCTAAAACTCCTAGAAAATGACTTAGGGTAAACCTCAATGACCTTGGGTATGATTACAGCTTTTTAGGTTCCAGACCAAAGTCACAATCCATGAAAGAAATAATTGGACTTCATCAAAATTTAAAGCTTCTGTTCTGCAAAAGACAATGTCAAGAGAATGAGAAGCTAAGCCACAGATGGAGAGAAAATATTTGCAAAAGACATATCTGATAAAGGATTGTTATCCAAAATGTACAAAGACCTCCTGAGACTCAGCAATGAGAAAATGATCAACCCAGTTAAAAAATGGCCCAAAGACATTAACAGACAGCTCATCAAAGAAAATATATAGATGACAAATAAACATATTAAAAGATACTCAATGCTATATGTCATCAAGAAAACACAAATGAAAGCAATGAGATGCCACTACATACCTATCAGAATGACCAAAATCTGGGACACTGACATCACCAAATGCTGGTAAGGATGTAGAGCAACAAGAATTCTCACTCATTGTTGTGGGGAATACAAAATGGTACAGCCACTTTGGAAGAGAGCTTGGCAATTTCTTACAAAACTAAACATACAATTTAGCATGCTCCTTAGTGTTTAGCCAATTGAGTCGAGAACATACATCAACACAAAAATTTACACACATCTATTTATAGCAGCTTTATTCATAATTGCCAAAATGTGGAAACAATCAAGATTCCTTTGGGGAGTGAGTTAATAAATAAACTGTGGTACATCCAGACAATGGCATTCAGTGCTGGAAAAAAATCTTTCAAGTCATAAAAATACATGGGGGAAATTTAAATGTATGAAAGTGAAAGAAGCCAATCTGAAGAGACTATTTACTATATGATTCCAATTATATAACATTCTGGAAAAGGCAACACTATGGAGACAGTAAAAAGATCAGTGGTTGCCAGAGGTTGGGAGGGGAATAGGGATGAATAGGCAGAGCATGGATTTTTACAGCAGTGAAAATATTCTATATGATACCATAATGATGAATACATGTCATTAACATAAAGAGCTATATCCAATGTAATTTAAATTTTCTTTGTGCAAAAGATACTTTAAAGCCCAATTATCATCGGTTTTCATTGTGTTTTAGATATTCAGAAGGGCGAGATAATGGTGAGTTGTAGTTGATAAAATGCCAGTAAGATAATTTACCGAATTTAACTAATTTTTCCTTTTTGTTCAAGTTCAATATACTTGAATTATTTTTTTTTAAATCTGGCCACATCACTCATTATCAGAGAAATGCAAATCAAAACCACAATGAGGTATCACTTTACACCAGTCAGAATGGCTGCCATCCAAAAATCTACAAGCAATAAATGCTGGAGAGGATGTGGAGAAAAGGGAACCCTCTTACACTGTTGGTGGGAATGCAAACTAGTACAGCCACTATGGAAAACAGTGTGGAGGTTCCTTAAAAAACTGCAAATAGACCTGCCATATAACCCAGCAATCCCACTGTTGGGCATATACACTGAGGAAACCAGAATTGAAAGAGACACGTGTACCCCAATATTCATCGCTACATTGTTTACAATAGCCAGGACATGGAAGCAACCTAGATGCCCATCAACAGATGAATGGATAAGAAAGCTGTGGTACATATACACAATGGAATATTACTCAGCATTAAAAAAAATTCATTTGAATCAGTTCTACTCAGGTGGACGGAACTGGAGCCTATTATCCAGAGTGAAGTAAGCCAGAAGGAAAAACAACAATACAGTATACTAACGCATATATATGGAATTTAGAAAGACGGTAACGAGAACCCAGCATGAGAGACAGCAAAAGGAACGCAGATGTATAGAACAGACTCGTGGACTCTGTGGATGAGGGCAAGGGTGGGATGATATGGGAGAATGGCATTGAAACATGTTAAATATCATATGTGAAATCAATCGCCAGCCCAGGGCTGATGCTCGGGGCTGGTGCACCAAGATTTCCTGGGGGGAGGGAGGAGGGAGGGGGGTTCTGGAGGGGGAGCATATGTAAACCCATGGTGATATCATGTCATTGTATGGCAAAACTAATAAAAAAATAAAAATAAAAAAAATCTGGCCAGAATAAAAAAATATATATCATAAATGAGATCTCCCACTGGCACTTCCTGCTTCTCTGCCCCTTTTCCTCTTCTCTTTTTTTTATAACAGATTTATTGAGGTATAATTTACCTATGGTAATAGTACCTCTTTTTATATGCTCAATTCTATGAATTTTGACAAAAGAATACCACCACTTACAGTCAAGATATATAACATTTCATTATTCCACTTCATTACTCCAAAACGTTTTCCCATACTCCTCTATACTGAGTCATTTCCCCTCACCCTTCCTCCTAGCATTCACTGATCTGTTTGACTGCACAGTTTTGCCTTTTTGGAATTACATATAAATGGAATCATTTGTGTCTGGCTTCTTTTCACTTAGCATAATGCCTTTGATAATTGTTCTAGTCATTTCATGTATCAGTAGTTTATTACTGTTTATTGCAGAGTTGTATTCCACTATATTAATGTATATTCACTTATTTATCCATTCATCAGTTGAAGTACATTTTGAGTCACTGACACGTTTTGGCAGTTATGAAAAATCTGCAAAAACATCTAGGTACAGGTTTTTATGAATATAATTTTTCCTCTATCTTGGCTAAGTACCCAAGAAAGTGATTTCAGGGTCATAGGGTAATTGTATGTTTAACTTTTAAGAAGCTGCCAAACTGTTTTCAAAAGCAGGTGTACCATTTTTGCCTTCCCATCAGCATTGTATGAGATTTCCTGTTCCTCTACATCCTCAGCAGTTCTAGGTGTTGTCATTTTTTAAAAAAGCTTTTTTAGTGGTTATACAGGGGTATCTGTTTTAATATGCATTTCTTGAATGATTAATAATATTGAGCATCTTTTCATGTACCCAATTGCTATTCATGTCATGCACTTGTGTGTGTAAAATGTCTGTTCAAATATTTTGTGCATATTTTAAACTGGATTGTTTGCTGTGTTCTTACTGAGTAATGAGAGTCAACTCACACTTGTACTCTGGATACCAGACTTTTATAAGACATGTGTGTTGTAAATATTTTTCTCAGTCTGTGGCTTGCCCTTTCATGTTCATAACAGTATTTTTCAAAGAGCAGAAATTTTACATTTTGATGAAGTCTAGTGTATTGATTTTTAATGGATCATACTTTTTGGCAATTATGAAATCTTTGCCTAACTAAAGGCTAGAAAGATTTTCTCCTATACTTGCTTCTAAAAATTTTGTTTTACTTGATCCATTTGTATTACTTTTTATATATGATGTGATTATTGGTATCTATAAAGCTCTCATACATATGATCACATTTGATAATCATTAGATTAAAAAAAAACTTTGAGGAAGGCATGTGGAGAATTTCAATCCCCATTTTATAAATGAGAAGACTGAGGATTAGAGGAGTGCTTTGTGACTTGCTCAAGATCCCATAGCTGATAAGAGGTGAAATAGAAAGGTATAAGGTAAAATTTTGACAAGAGTTCAGGTCTCCTGCTGTCTCAGGCCAGTGCTTTTGGGGCCAGCCACTAAGACTCAAGATGACACCCTAGCAAACTAAAGATTCCCAGTGGAGATCTGAACAACCTATTAGGTACTGAGGTAAGCGACACAGACAGTAGACTAGTCTAAGCTCAGACTGTACTCCTCTGGCCCTTCTGGGGCTGCACAATTCAAGAGAGCCAGAAGCTGGCCTGGCTCACTGTTCACGTGACACTCAGTGAATACTTTTTGATGATGATGAAGAAGACTTGGAACATACTCAGAGGAGAGCTCTCAGAAGAATTACAGAATTAGGAATTAAAGCTAAGAAGAAAAGTTAAGAAACTAAGAATGTTTAGCCTAGAAAAGAGAGGCTCACAATGAAACTTGATAACAGCCTTCAAACAAAAAAAGCTTGGGCTTTCTTTCTGATGGCTGAGCAAGAATCTAAGTAAAAGGGCAAATCTCTTCCTCCCTGTTGAGGATTGTTATAAACACTTTAGAGCTTTTATAAACAGAGTAAACTCTTCTTATTTGAGTTTAGAGTCAGGGATTTGCTAAACATTGGTTCTGATGAAGGATTTCAGTAGGAGGGTTATATGACTCTCTTGTACAGTGTCCTTATAAATCTTTGGGTGACTCCTGAACCCACCCTGTGTCAATTCCAAGAGGCCTTTGTCTGTGGCCTTCCTTACTACTTAGTCTTAGCATTTTCACAGGACTGTTCCAGTGACCAAGACAAATCTTACCTAAGCTTCTGAAGGCTTAATTAATTCTCATGTTCCTTGGCACTGAAACCAAGTAGCCTAGTGCCTAAGGCTATAAATCTGGCTTAGTATCCCTGGAAGGAAGCCTGAAATGCTGGCTAGTCCAAATCTGACACCAGTGGTTGAATCCCCTGTTTTATATCTAACCTCTGCTTGCATACTTCCAATGATGGAAGCTTCATTAATCCTAATTAGAGATACAATACAATGAACATTGGACTAGAAATAAGGAGAGTTAGGTCTGAGGCCCAGCTCTGCCACTTATTATGTGATGTTTGGCAAGTCCTTTCATGTTTCTAGACTTGTTTCTTTATCAGTAAAATGGTAGTAGAGGAATCTCTTTGTCTTAGTTTGTGTTTATTTAACTGCTATAACAAATAGCCCTCGAAAGTTCAGTAGATTAAAGGAAAAGAAGTTTAATTCTTAGGTAACATTCAGGGCAAGGGTTCCAGACTGGAGAGAGAGGAGGAACTCCACTCCATTCAGGGACCAAGACAGAACTGACGGCAGTTCTGCCAGTCTTAATACATGGCATTCGAGGCCACTCTTCCATTATGGCCCTCAAAAAAGCAGAAACATAATGGGAGTCTTTTTATGGCTTAAACCTGGAAGTGGCATGTGTCCTTTTTACCCACATCCTGTTGGTCAGAATTCTGTCACATGGTCATACCAAATAGCTGCAGGAAACAGGCTAAGAAATGCAGTGCAGCTGTGTGGTAGCTAGCTAGACATCTCTACCACAGACTTGATCTCTAAAGGCCTCTTGCCCCAACTTTGAAGTTCTGGGTATGCTTATAAACTAGACCCCTGGTTCTCACATTGTCTTGTTACAGGCACTTTGAAAATTGCCTAACCTCTCTGGCCATCAGGGACTATCAGGCTGGCAATGCAGGCCAACACAATGCCCCCTGTGAAAGGTCAGAGAAGAACTGACATACCAGCTGCACCCACCAGGTGCCACATTAAACTAAGATGTCTTTGTGCTTCTTTTCTCTGCAGCATGGGTAGGAGCCCTCTCAATGGGAATGATCTTCTTCTGTTCTCCCATTGTGAGTATATTCACTGATCGTTTGGGCTGCCGAATCACAGCAACAGCAGGGGCTGCTGTTGCTTTCATTGGCCTCCATACCAGCTCCTTCACCAGGTAAGGCTAGGAATTGCTGGCCATTTGCCCTTGGCTTCTTTCTGGGCCTTAAATGGAGACACTCTTCTCAATGCAGAATCCCCTGTGGCCTTTTTCATGTAGTGTCTTCAAATAGCTCGCTCCCAGGAATTATTGTTCAACGGGTTTTATCTAGGTAGGGTCCCCAAGGACATATTGGTAGGGAATATACCCAAAGAGGACTCAAGATTTCCAAAGTGGTGAGAGAAGCCTAAGCTCGGGCATTCATACAGCTGAGCCCAGGTTCAATTTTGGCTACTGAATGGCAATGGAACAATTGATGAGTATCATTTCCCTCTCTGGACCTCAATTTTTATATCTACAACATGAAATTAGATCAGGTCTTTTCAGGTGTGTCTTCCATTCTGCCATTCTATTTCCCTTCAATATGCCACACATCTCATGACCTCAACTGCCCTCCTAGGAAGGAAAATCTGGAGTAAGACCATGTGAATACCTACCATTAGAGGATTCTTGGGTAATCTTATGCTGAAAAAGAGGTCAGCTGAGCCCAAGGCTGTTTGACATTTCTGATCCTTTTCCATTTCTGCATGGCAATGAAAAGACCCTGATGCTGGGAAAGATTGAAAGCAAAAGAAAAGAGGGTGGCAGGGGTGAGATGATTATATAGCATCACCAACTCAATAGACATGAGTTTGAGCAAACTCCAGGAGATAGTGAAGGACAGGGAAGCCTGGTTTGCTGCAGTCCATGGGGTAGCAAAGACTTGGACATGACTTAGTGGCTGAATAACAACAAATGTTAGGACAGTTTGGGACAGATAAAGATTCATGTCTTGAGCATGAGAAAGGATGTTCAGCAGCATCCCTCACTGAGATACAGACCCAACACCCAGCTATCCAACTAGGCCTAAACTGAGTAAACTCAAATTCTGTTCCCATAGATCCCATTGGCAGAATTTGGTTAGTGTCTGGCAAGGAGTAGGTTACAAGTTCATATTCTCCTTATCTCTGCTGCTCTCCAGAAGCATATCTGTAGGAGAGGGGAGAAGGCAAAACCCTCCACCACAGCTTGAAGAATATTGCATTCCAAAAGAACTCCAATTATTTTCTGCCAAAGACACTTTGGAAGTTATGGTACCTCCTACTTCCAATCTCCTGGTGTAGGAGAATGCTGGCCTGGAGACATGGCTAACTTGTCAGAGACTTGTTTTCTGAGCTTGGCTTCCCAGAGAAGGACCATGGTTATATACTCTAGTCCTAAGGATCCACTCACAGCAAAGAATGATAATCGTGTTCTGCCACAACTGGGCCCTGTGAGATTGAGCCCACTTTATGACTTGAGCATTTCTGGCTGCCCGGTCTACCCTCCAGCAGAGCTTGGGTCTGGCCTGCAATAGTTTCTTGGCTTGGTTCTATCCAATTGGAACAGAGGCAGGGAAAACCACATCCTGTCTGTAATCTGTTCAGCCCTCCCAGGGCTGCAGCTCCAAATCTTTTCAGGACCCCTCTGGTGGCCGGCCTCATTTGCCCTCAGCAGGCTGGTGCCTGGCTTCTTGTGGGAAGGAGTTAGGCCTCAGAAGCAGTTCCAGTCCCAGTGCTACTCAGCAGTGGCCTGTTTTTAAGGCCAAGCAGAGCAAAGTGTAAACAAATTAGCAACATACGGATCCCATTTTCTTTCCAATCCACATGAGCTCAGTTACAGGAGGGGAAGAGCTCATATGTGCTTTCTCCTGGCATTCTTCTTTAGGCACATTGGAGTAGGCGTTCTATTCCCCAGCCCCTAAGCTCCTCCCCCCTCCCTTTGCCCTTTCTGTAAGAACATCTTTAGAGCCAAGAAACTTTTTGGATGGCTTCATATCCAGTGGAATATGGTTCTGTTTACGGCTAGAACTCCAAGTCATCTCTCCTGTTGTGTATAAATCAGGGCTCTGAGTTCCTTTGGATGGTGTGAGATGGGGCAAAGTTTGGGCATGGCTTTGGCAAGCCTACTCAGGGGCCTTATGCCTCAGGGCCCAGGTAGAAATAGATCCACTACACAGCTCCCTGAACAAAATCCCATGCTTTACTCTCACTGACCCCTCCCTGAATGTTTCCTTCAGACCTTCATAATGCATTTCTCTTAGCAAGGCCCCTAGCTTGGGTCAATCCCAAAGGGTACCTAGATTCTAATGGAAGGAAGCCCCAAGGAATTTGACAGAAGAGGGGCAATTGGCTTAGCTATGTGTTCTAAGTAGAGGCAACCCTTTTAAAACTAAAGCCCTTGCTCATATCCAATGAATGCAAACAGGGGGAAAGCAATGATGACGGTGACTGCCTTGGCATCATGAGGGCTAGCACCACTTCATCTCTGTGCCATAGGTCCAGTCTTTTAGTATGAGGACTAGGTCTGTTTATGAAGAGGAACTGCCTGACCATGGAAAGCATTGTTATTAAGTGGCCAGATAAAAAATATTGCAAAATATGTGGAGACAGCAAAGAGAAAATAAATTTTTTTACTAGTTTATGCCAGTATCATTTGATGGCAGATGGCCAGCCAAGCTGACCTTCCAATAGCCTTTTCCATTCTGATACTTTGCCTTCTGTTATAGAAGCTTATGGCCAAAGCAGAGCCTAAGAGTTTTAGCCAAAATTTGTCCTACTTGGCCAGGCCAATAACTTCTTTGAGGCCCCATTTCCCACCAAGTAGCCAAGCTACTCTGGGAAACTAGCCCATATAATGTCCAGGAACAGGAGCCAGGCTTCAGAAGTTAAAGGAACTCCTTATCTTAGGATCCCTATGGAGATTATCTAGGTCCTGGAGTAAAGGGTCTTGGGATATCTAGGCCATGGGCATGATTGGGGAAGGAGTATCTCTAAGGATACCACCAACCACTCTCTGAAATATTAAGGTCCCTGAGCATGAAGAAAGACACTGAAGAGTACCATGGAGGGTCTCAAACATCCAGAATCTTGACTCCTTGCAGAATTTTCTTGTTATTTGGGATAAAGCTTTGGTTACCACCCTACCCATGGTGTCTAGATGAGCAGTAAGTGAAACTGTTCTCTCTAAGCCATTAATTTACTCCTTGTAGCCCCTCATCTAGACTTCACATAGCATAGTTGTGGCTTTCTTTTGAACTGTACTGATGGGGCCCTATGATTCAGACTAGAGTCACACAGGCCTAGAGACAAGTCCAAGCTTTGCTCATCCCCAGTTATGCTCTGCTGTGCTGTGCTTAGTCACTCAATCGTGTCTGACTCTTTGCGACCCTATGTGACCCCTTAGCCCACCAGGCCCCTCTGTCCCTGGGGATTCTCCACACAAGAATACTGGAGTGGGTTGCCATGCCCTCCATCAGGGGATCTTCCCAACCCAAGGATCAAACCTAGGTCTCCCACACTGCAAGCAGATTCTTTACCATCTGAGCCACCAGAGAAGCCCAAGAATACTGGAGTGAGTAGCCTATCCCTTCTCCAGGGGATCTTCCAAACCCAGGCATCTAACCAGGGTCTCCCGCATTGCAGGTATATTCTTTACCAGCTGAGCTACCAGGGAAGCCCCCAGTTATGCTACCTTGGGTAAATTACTTCTCTGAAACTCTGTCTCCCTATCTATAAAATGGGGATCAGAAGGTCCTATTTCTTGTCTGTTCTGAGGGTCAGCAGTAACTGGGGCTGTGGGTTAAGGGTGGGGGATATAGATCTTGGTGGGGGAGGTGGGGGGAAAGGGCAGGTGAACTGCTCATCAGGCTTCTGAGAATAGCTCTTGGTGTCTCTCCCACAGCTCACTAAGCCTGCGTTACTTCACCTATGGGATTCTCTTTGGTTGTGGCTGTTCCTTCGCCTTTCAGCCATCTCTCGTCATCCTGGGCCATTACTTCCAACGCCGTCTGGGTCTGGCCAATGGTGTGGTATCTGCTGGGAGTAGCATCTTCTCCATATCCTTCCCCCTCCTCATCAAAACACTGGGGGCTAAGATCAAGCTCGCTCAAACCTTCCAGGTGCTGAGTACCTTTATGTTTATTCTTACGCTGCTTTCACTCACCTACCGACCCCTCCTGCCAAGCTCACAAGACACCCCAAGCAAGAGAGGTGTCCACACCCTGTGCCAACGCTTTCTGGCTCAGCTCAGGAAGTACTTCAACATGCGAGTGTTCCGCCAACGTACCTACCGCATCTGGGCCTTCGGGATCGCTGCTGCTGCCCTTGGCTACTTCGTTCCCTATGTACACCTGGTGAGAAATACCAGGGTGGGTCTACCCTACCTGACCCCCAAGAAGCTGCCTGTAATCTGCCTGAAGTTCAGAGAGTAGGAGCAGAGGACATTGAAAGGGCAGAGCTAGGATCTTTGGAAAAAGACAAAATAGGTATTTGGAGAGTAGGAAACAGCACAGGCTGAGGGAAGACCTCAGTGGGAAATGGGGGAATTTCCTTAGGGAAAGGCCTATGCCTATGGTTTCCCCTATTGATAAATCTAGATGGATGCTCAAGAGAAGATAAGCATCACTGAGATACAGGAGACTGCCCCTAGATGAACCAACAATAGGGTTCTCTAAGAGAGTGTCTTAAGGAATGCTGGTCTTTGTAGTCAAGTAATTTTGTTTAGGAACTAATGTATACTAGATCTGTCTACCTTCATAATGTGTAGCAACCTTATAAAGGTACCAAAAGATCCCAAAATACAGTAAAAAACTCCATTCAGCTTTGTTTAACCAGCATCTACCCAACTTACATGATCACAGAAATGTTGGTTGTTTCCAGCTGTTATCTTCAACAGACATTGTGTTTCTTAAAACATAGTTTTAGAGTGTTACCTGAAAGTTGATGGATCCTTCTCCCTTGGTGACCTGTTGTTGCCTTAGGCTGTCAGTTCTGGGTCAGGAAATGGGGAGACAATAAAGGAACTCCTATATTTTTTCAGTTGTTAAAGCTATATTCTGTCCTTCCAAGGCTTGGAAGAGGCTTAAAGACATCCACTGTCCTCAGCTGTTGCTCAGAAGCCCAAAATCCAGAGAGCCAGGGAATATGGAGCCTTTTAAGCTACTAGAAACAACCAGAGAGCTGGTTCTGGAGCTAAGGCTACAGGGGAGGGGGCTGTAGGAGAAAGCACTCTTGTCATGTTCCAGGGAAGTAAGCAGTAGAGGATTCTGGGTATGCCAACAATTAACCAGTCAGATTCTATTCTTCCTCTTATCCTGGGGGCCTGGTGTTATGCTTTTCAGATGAAGTATGTGGAAGAGGAATTCTTGGAAATCAAGCAGACCTGGGTGCTCTTGGTGTGTATTGGGGCTACCTCAGGCCTTGGGCGTCTTGTGTCTGGCCGTGTCAGTGACTCCATTCCTGGACTTAAGAAGATCTACTTGCAGGTAAGTGTGACCACCCTATCTACTGTGGACAGAACAGCCTGCCACATCATGCTAGGTTATCTCCAGCATTTGGGATATAATGATAGGGTATATCTGACACAGCTTGCTATGTAACATGGGAAGTCAATCAAAGTCTCAAAGCCTCAGTTTCCCTAGGTTTCAAGTGAATATCATCATCCCTATTCTGCTCCTTCCTCAAGATGGAATAAGGATCTAGAAAGAGCAGCCACTGTAAATGGAAACTCTAAGAATACTTTCAAAGAAAATATTTATTTATAAAAGTTCTACCATCTGAAAGAAGGAAACTGAAGCTAGGAATTAGATGCTGCTTGCACTGAGGACTGAACTCATTGGTACCTTATACTCTCTTAGAGGGTTTTAGGCATCTGTAGTACTCTGTGGCCCAATGTCTCTCTCCTCTAGGCCCAAGTGTATCACTTCTTATACCTCTAGAACTACTTGGCACCAAACACTGGCTCTCAAATGCCAGCCTCTTGTTGGACACAAAAAAAGTGCCAGAAAAGGCCAGACCTCATTTGCCCTCTCCAGGCCTCAATTTCCTCTTCTGTACAATGAGAACAATTCCTATCTCACCTCACAGGTGAGGACCAAAAGAAATAAAGATGTGACTAGGCTTTGAGAAGTAAAAAATGTTTTAACTATGTAAACTTATATTCCTTCTCAAAGTGACACAGGTAGCCTCATATTGTGGGCAGTATCCATGCTCGAGAGTCCACTTTCTGTGTGAACTAGACTCTGGTCTGGCTTGAATACAGACTACTGCTCAAGTTGTCTGTCTTTATCTACTGGATAACAATATTGTCTTTCTGACCTGGCCCATGCTTTTTGCTACAGCAGAGGTAGCAAGTGTAACAGAAGGTACCCAAGTGTGGAACCCTATGGAATAGTAATGGCAGCCCCAGATAACATGTGGGTCATAAGGAATCCATTAGGAAGGTGGTTGAGTTCTGACTCTACTGGAGATGTCCCGAAAGCACTTCCAAGGGTCCCTGACTACACACAGCAGGGAATTCTCCGTCTTCTGATAACCGCAAGTGTTTTCCTAAATACCTTCTTATATCTTGGATGAGTATATGAATAAGGTTTCCTATTGTTTTTAACTTTGTGTTAGATTAGCAAAAGCTGGTGAATCTGCTTTGTCAGAGCTTAGGGGCACCATTATGGTCCATCCAGTCCAACCTCTCATTACAGTGATGGAGAAACCGAGGAAAAGACTCAGATAGTCATGGCAGAGCTGAACTCCTACATAGCATTCTTTTCATATTCTGCTTTACCCTAAGTGCTGGATGGCAGGACCAAGTCCCAGTCATGATAAGTGACTTGACCAAGGTCAAACCAAAAGCCTGTGATTGAGATAAACCAATTATGAAAATTTAATTTCCTGTGCCAATATCAGCAAGACCTTACCTAGGTGGCTCTTTGTATAGGACTGTGTGTGGCTTTCCCAGTTTCTTCCACATGTCCCCATTGTGGCCAAAGGGTGCTGGAAATCAGGGTAAGTTAGCATTGGGCCAGGGCTTTATCTTGAGGAATGGAAGCAGCCTTTTCCCTCATACAGTTAATTTCTCAACATATTCCCTAGGAGAGAGGTAGGCCCCAAGCAGCTCTTGTTTTCTCTTGTTCCAAGAGGGAGTTCCAAGAGAGGAAGAGGCAATAACCAGTAAGAAGCAGTACTAAACTTATGGCTCAGTGCTTCTGCTGTCCATTTCCCCTACCTATCCAACATTCTCTTCCTTTTCCCACTCTTAGTTGATCCAGCTTTACCACTTACAAAAAAAAAGAATAATCTTGGAATTTTAAAGCTGAAACAAATCTTCATCAACTCACAGTCCCAAATTCCTCATTTTATAAACTGAGGAACTGAGGCCCAGAGAGGGAAAGTGATTTGTTCAAACACACTGTGCTGGTAAGTGTCTTAAGCTGAGAGCACGGAAGAATGAATGAACTTCTTCCTCTTGAGCTACTCTTGTGACCTTCTTGATCACAAGAATTTGCCCCCCCCCCACCTTTCTCCCTGGGTCAGAGCAGGAGTACAGATCTGGGAGAGGAAAGGAGTGTACACAGCTTCAGGTTCAGAAAAGTCATCCACTAGACTTTCTGGTTCCTGCTACTGACAGAGAGGCACATGTGTCTGGTGTAAAGCCCCTGAACAGTCTGTTGGAAAGGAAATAGTGACAACTTTCAGGATAACCTCACTTTGGGTCAAATCTTGAAACCTGTTTCTTGGTTCCAAGGGGGATTTTTAATTTCCAAACCTTGGCAAAGCCTCATGGAGGATATTAAGAGGCAGCTAGATACAATAGATAGTAAGTATAACCAGTTAACAGGGTACTTTGTAGTATTTAATGGTATTAACTCCTTAATTAGTATACCATTATGACTTGGTTGATAGGTGGGTCTGGTTTTATCTTACAGTTGCACATGAATCTTTTAGAGGAGGAAATGGGATATATTCCTAGATTCTGCATATCTATTTCAAAACAGCCTAGGCAAAGTTCAAAAGTTCTTCAAATAAGAGTTTTCCTCAGATGGCATGACCAGGACATTTCTTATCCTCTCCAAAAACCAACAAATCAGCCTATCAAACACACTAACAGCAACAACACAGAAAATCTTTAGGGCTTGAAATAGGCTTGACCCTGCTATCTGCCTTCCATCTGGTGATGTTGTGACATTTACACTTACCATGTGGTGACTTACCATTCCTGGGTAAGTCAGCTTGCCAGTGGGCACTATTAGAAAATCCTGGATCCTCTCTAAGCCTTAGTTAACAGATCAGGTCTTAGCCCTGACTCTGGGACAACCTGCCTCTGCTGGCTACAGTGGGCTGAGCCCAGGTCTTCAGTTTGGCTCACAGACACACATTGCAGGTGACTTTAATCAAAAGGCCAGTTGTGGGCAGAAAACAAAAGGAAGAAGTAATATGACCCTAAAGCCTGGGAAAAGGAGAACTCAAACACAGTAAGTTGGAAAAAGAATGAAAAGACAGAGAAATATTGTGTAAATGAAGGAACAAGATAAAAACTCACAAGACCACATAAACAAAAAGGAAATAGGCAAACCACCTGAAAAAGAATCCAGAGAAATGATAATAAAGATGATTCAAAACCTTGAAAATAAAATGGAGAAAATGAAAGACTCAATTAACACGTTTAACAAGGACCTAGAAGAAATAAAGAATAAACAGAGATGAACAACACAATTACTGAAATTAAAAATACTCTAGAAGGAATCAATAGCAGAATAACTGAGGCAGAAGAATGGATAATGACATGGAAGATAAAATGGTGGAAATAACTGCTGAAGAGCAGAATAAAGGAAAAAGAATGAAAAGAATTGAAGATAGTCTCAGAGACCTCTGGGGCAATATTAAATGCCACATCATTCAAATTATAGGGGTCCCAGGAGAAGAAGAGAAAAATCAAGGGTCTGTGAACATTTTTTAAGAGATTATAGTTGAAAACTTCCATAATATGGGAAAGGAAATAGTCGATCAAGTCCAAGAAGTGTAGATAGTAGACCCAAGGAGAAACATGCCAAGACACATACTAATCAAACTAATAAAGATTAAACACAAAGATCAAATATTAAAAGCAGCAAGGGAAAAACAACTAGTAACATGCAAGGGAAACCCCATATGATTAACAGCTGATCTTTGAGTAGAAACTCTACAGACCAGAAGGGAATGGCAGGATATATTTTAAGTATTGAAAGGGGAAACTCTACAACCAAGATTACTCTAATTGGCAAAGATCTCATTCAAAATATATGGGAAATCAAAAGCTTTATAGACAAGCAAAAGTTAAGAGAATTTAATATCATCAAACCAGCTTTACAACAAATGCTAAAGGGACTTCTATAGGCAGGAAACACAAGAGAAGGAAAAGACTTACAAAAACAAACTCAAAACAGTTAAGAAAATGCCATAGGAACATATATATCAAAATTACTTTAAATTAAATGGAGTAAATGCTCCAACTAAAGGACACAGACTAGACTATTTTTGAATGGATACAAAAATAAGACCTGTATTTATGCTGTCTACAAGACACCTACTTCAGACCTAGAGATACATTCAAAGAGAGGATGGAAGAAGATATTCCATGCATAAGTAAATCAAAAGAAAACCAGAGTAGCAATTCTCATATCAGAAAAAATAGACCTTAAAATAAAGAATATTATAAGACAGGACACTACATAATGAACAAGGGATCAATCCAAAAAGATATAACAATTGTAAGTATTTATGCACCCAACATAGGAGCACCTCAGTACATAAGGCAAACACTAACAGACATAAAAGGAGAAACTGACAGTAACACAGTGATAACAGAGGACTTAAACACCCCACTTACACCAATGGACAGATCATCAAAACAGAAAATTAATCAGGAAATGCAAGCCTTAAATGACACATTAGACCAGATGGCCCTAATTGATACATTCAGGACATTCCATCCAAATGAAGAACACAAGTGCACATGAAAGAATACAAGAATTCAAGTGCACATGAAACATTCTCCAGGATAGACCACATCTTGGGTTACTAATCAAGCCTCAGTAAATTTAAGAAAATTGAAATCATATCAAGCATCTTTTCTGACCACAATGCTAAAACACTAGATATCAATTATGGGGGAAAGAAACAGTAAAAACAGAAACACATGGAGATTAAACAATATGATTCTAATAACCAACAGGTTACTGAAGAAATAAAAAGGGAAATAAAACAATTCCTGGAAACAAATGACAATGAAAACATGATGACTCAAAACCTATGGGATTCAGCAAAAGTAATTCTAAGAGCTAACTTTATAGCAATAAGATTCTACCTCAAGAAACAAGATAAACATCAAATAGACAACTTAACTTTATACCTAAAACAACTAGAAAAAGAAGAACAAAAAACCCAAGTTAGTACAAGTAAAGAAATCATAAAGATTAGAGTAGAAATAAATGAAAATGGAGTCTTCTCCAACACCACAGTTCAAAAGAATCGATTCTTCTGCACTCAGCTTTCTTTATAGTCCAACTCTCACATCCATATATGACTACTGGAAAAACCATAGCCTTGACTAGACAGACCTTTGTCAGCAAAGTAATGTCTCTGCTTTTTAATATGCCATCTAGATTGGTCATAGCTTTTCTCCCAAGGATTAAGCACCTTTTAATTTCATGGCTGCAGTCACCATCTGCAGTGATTTTGGAGTCAAAAAGATAATGTCTGTTACTGTTTCTGAAGTGATGGGACTGTATGCCATGATCTTAGTTTTTTGAATGTTGAGTTTTAAGCCAACTTTTTCATTCTCTTTCACTTTCATCAATAGATTCTTTAGTTATTCACTTTCTGCCATGAAGATGGTGTCATCTACATATCTGAGCAGGCCATATACAACAAGCCCACAGCAAACATTACTCTCAATGGTAGTAAACTGAAAGCATTCCCTATAAGATCAGGAATGAGACAAGCGTGCCCAATCTCACCACTGTTATTCAACATAGTTTTGGAAGTCCTAGTTATGGCAATCAGAGAAGAAAAAGAAATAAAAAGAATCTAGATTGGAAAAGAAGAAGTAAAACTCTCACTGTTCACAGATGATGTGAAGCTATAGATAGAAAACCCTAAATATACTATCAGAATATTATTAGAGCTAATAAGTGAATTTAGTAAAATCACAGGATGCAAAATCAATACACAGAAATAATTTGCATTCTTATACACTAACAATGAAAAATCAGAAAGCAATTTTTTTTATCAGAAAGCAAAATTAAGGAATCAATCCCATTTAACACTGCAACCAAGAAGAATAAAATACCTAAGAATAAACCTACCTAAGGAGACAAATGGAGAAGGAAATGGCAACCCACTCCAGTATTCTTGCCTGGAGAATCCTTTGGAGAGAGGAGCCTGGCAGGCTACAGTTCATAGGATCACCAAGAGTCAGACATGACTGAGCTACTGACACATACAAGGAGCCAAAAGAGCTGTATACAGGAAGCTGTATGACTGATAAAAAAATCAAAGATGACATAACAGATGGAAAGATATTCCATGTTTCTGGGTTAGAAGAATCAATATTGTGAAAATGACTATACTACCAAAAGCAGTCTACAGATTCAATGTAATCCTTATCAAATTACCAATGGTATTTTTCACAGAACAAGAAGAAAAAATTTCACAATTTGTAGGGAAACATAAAAGATTCTGAATAGCTAAAGTAATCTTCAGAAAGAATGGAGCTGGAAGAATCAACTGTACTGACTTCAGACTATACTACAAAGCTACCATCATTTTAACAGTTTGGTACTGGCACAAAAACAGAAATATAGACCAATGGAACAAGATATAAAGCCCAGAAATAAACCCACATACCTATGGGCACCTTATCTTTGACAAAGGAGGCAAGAATATAAGTGGAGAAAAGATAGTCTCTTCAATAATAGATGCTGGGAAAAGTGGACAACTGCATGTAAAAGAATGAAATTAGAACACTTCTTAACATCATTATACAAAGATAAACTCAAAATGGATTAAAAACCTAAATGTAAGATGAGAAACTATAAAACTCTTAGAAGAAAACACAGGCAGAACATTTTATGACATAAATCACAGCAAGATCCTCTATGTCCCACCTCCCAGAGTAACGGAAATAAAAACAAAAATAAACAAGTGGGACCTAATTAAACTTGAAAGCTTTTGCACAGCAAAGGAAAGGCTTCCCAGGTGGCACCAGTGGTAAAGAACTCATCTGCCAGTGCAGGAGATGTAAGAGACATGGGTTCAATCTCTGGGTTGGGAAGATCCCCTGGAAGAGGGCATGGCAACCCACTCCAGTATTCTTGACTGAAGAATCCCATGGATAGAGAAGCCTGGTGGGCTATGGTCCATAGGTTGCAAAGAGCTGGACATGACTGAAGTGACTTAGCACACATGCAACACATATGCACATCAAAGGAAGCTATAAACAAGATGAAAAGACAACCCCCAGAATGGGGGAAAACAATAGCAAATGATCAAAGGATTGATTTCCAAAATATACAAGCAGCTCATGAAACTCAATACCAGAAAAACAAACAACCCAATCAGAAAGTGGACAGAAGACCTAAACAGACATTTCTCCAATGAAGACATACAGATGGCTAACAAACACTTGAAAAGATGCTCAACATTGCTCATTATTAGAGAAATTCAAATCAAAACTACAATAGATATCACCTCACACTTGTCAGAATGGCCATCACCAAAGAATCTACAAACAATAAATGCTGAAGAGGGTGTGGAGAAAAGGGAACCTTCTTGCACTGTTGGTGGGAATGTAAACTGGTTCAGCCACTATGAAGAACAGTATCAAGATTCTTTGAAAAACTAGAAATAAAGCTACCATATGACCCAATAATCCCACTACTGGGCATATACCCTGAGGAAACCATAATTGAAAAAGACACATGTACCCCAATTTGCATTGCAACACTATTTACTATTTACATGCTAGGCATGGAAGCAACCTAGATGTCCATCGACAGATGAATGGATAAGCAAGTTGTGGTACATATAAACAATGGATTATTCTCAGCCCACAAAAAGGAATGCATTTGAGTTTGTTCTAATGAGGTGGATGAACCTAGAGCCTATTATAGTGAAGTAAGTCAGAAAGAGAAAAACAAATATCATATGTTAATGCATATATATGGAATCTAGAAAGATGGTACTGATGAACCTCTTTGTAGGGCAGTATTGGAAGTGCAGACATAGAGAACCGACTTGTAGACATGGGGAGGATGGGAAGGAGAGGGTGGAATGGATGGAGAGAGTAGCATGGAAACATATACAGTACCATATGTAAAATAGATAGCTGGGGGGAATTTACTGTATGACTCAGGAAACTCAGTTCATGGCTGTGTGATGATCTAAAGGGGTAAGATGGGGTGGGAAGTGGGAGAGAGTTTCAAGAGGGAAGGGATATTTGTTTACCTGTGGATGAGTCCATGTAGATGTATGCCAGAAACCAACACAATATTGTAAAGCAATTATCCTTCAATTAAAAATAGATATCTTAAATTAATTAATTATTTTAAAAAAACCAGTTGTGTTTCCAGTGGCCCTTCTCTCTACTGAGAGGGAAAAACCAGCCACTGGAAAGGCAGCTTTATTACTTCAGAGTCATTTTACTCAGACTATGGAAAGCGCAGTGGCTAGTCAGTGTCCCTGGGGCTGGCTTCAGGCTCCCTAGACCTCCTCTGAGTGCCTTGCTTCTCCGTAGAGTCCTCTTTGTTGCCTTGGCAGGGTGCTCAGACAAATCCAGAAGCCCTCAGAGCCACGTTGCTTTGAGTATCTGAGATGGTGGTGTGTCCCATGTCCTAAAACCTAAGGAAGCTGGGTGAACCTCCTGGTGGTCTCCCTCATACTAAGGTGTTTTCTTTTAGAAAACTGCTTTTGGCAGTTTCCCACAAAAATGGGCACTGGCTCCTTCCCCGTTTCAGGAGGCTGTGCCTTCCATTCATGCCCCCATCTAATCATTATTCAAGTCATCCTCACTTCCTCCCCTTCCTCTTCCTGTATCTAACTTGGATATGAAAACACCAGCATGGTCTGGTCCCAGACCCTGATGCCTGTGGCAGACAAACACAGGATCAGAAAGCAGAAACAGAAATTCCCTTTATCTCAGAGTCTAGTCAAAAGACATCTTCTTGAGGACAGGAGCCATGTCCTTTCTTTTAAAAATCTTGACAGAATCAACATTAAATAGGGGCTCTCTTTAAAACGTTGAATTCCAAGTCCTTCTAAATGACTTAGAAGGAGCTTAAGTAACTATTTAGTTCACTGGGCTTTCTGTTGACATGCCCTTGCCCCACTTTTCATGGGCTTCCACGGTGGCTCAGATGGTAAAGAATCTCTCTCCTGCCTGCAATGTGGGAGATGTGGGTCCAGTCCCTGGGTTTGGAAGATCCCCTGGAAAAGGGAATGGCTACCCACTCCAGTATTCTTGCCTGGAGAATTCTATGTACAGAGGAGCCTGGTGGGCTACAGTCCATGGGGGTCACAAAGAGTGGGACACAACTGAGCGACTAACACTTTGCCCCTTTTTACAGACTGTATAAATAAGGCCCTGAGAAAGGAGATGTGATTTACTATGTGGGCTTGATGGGCAAGCACAACATGACCTCAGGCTGTTGTTTCTTTAGGTCATCTCCTTCTTGCTCCTGGGCCTGATGTCCATGATGATTCCCCTCTGCCGGGGCTTCGGGGGCCTCATTGTTGTCTGCCTCTTCCTGGGCCTGTGCGATGGCTTCTTCATCACCATCATGGCCCCCATCGCATTTGAGCTGGTGGGCCCAATGCAGGCCTCACAGGCCATTGGCTACCTCCTGGGTATGATGGCCCTGCCGATGATTGCCGGACCCCCCATTGCAGGTGAGGTTAACATTGCAGGGAGAGCATGAGTGGGGGAGTCCTGTTTTCCTTGGGACTTAGCCTTCCTAAGTGTCTCTGCTTAAAGTCCCTTTCTCCCTCTTCTCTCTTCAAGTAGTCTCATCAGAGTGCATGAAACCTCTTGCCACTATTGATAAAAGAGACTAAGCACAGTATATGTGCATGGATTCATTTGAGGGGATGGGCTTTTCATGGCTGTGAGTTTTTATTGTAGACAATATGGCTGATTACAGGAGGGTAGAGAGAATAATGGGTTTGGCCTTCTGACCATCCTATTGATCCCGAATCTTCTCTCTCTCTCTCTTCACAGGCAAGTAATTATTTTCAAGGTAGTTGAGCAGGATGAGAAACAAAAGTGGGCCCTGGTTTTATTAATACTTAGAGACATCCCTTCCTCCTCTACCAACTTCTGAACTGAGCCTGTAGAAAACATTTAATTAAGACCACAACTCAAAACTGGACCAATGAAGCTCACTTATAGCAGGCAACAGGCAAAGTGTTGGCTTGCCATCTTTCAGCACTCCTAATTTCTCTCTCCACTTCCGAGAAGGGCATGGTTGGTACCCTAGAGGACATAGGAAACAAAGAAAACTAATAAGAGAACATCATTTCCTCTCCTTAGGATTTATTGCAAATATTGATTCATGGGATAGTGTCTCTTAGGCTGGCCAACTAGGCTAACTCAACAATTATTCCTTGAATACCAATTCAGTGCAAGGTATTGTGAGGGCACTGGTTGTACTGCATTACAGTGACAAAGGCTCCTACTCAGGCCATTGTACAACAGCCACACTGTCCACTGGGGGAGGGGAGCCTCTATCTAACTCCTGATTCCAAATGTGGATCCTAGAATCCATATCTCTTTCCACTTTGCTTACCTCCTAAGCAGCCCCAGGGGCTACCTGCCTTTCATTAGTACTATTTCTGGGCTCAACCTCCCTATGAGGTAACCCACATTAGCTTCTGGAGGTGAGCAGAGAAGGCCCCATGTACCATGCCAAACACATTCACCACACTGGCAACCTAGAAGAACCCAGAGGGGCCAACCATATCTGTAACTTGAAGGAAGGATACATATACACCCTAACCCTAACCCTAGCCTCCTCTTAGGGCAAATGGGCACTTCAAAGAAAGGACTTCAATAGGACTTGGCTGAATTATTACATAAGAACACTCTAGCCTAAGTTGGGTGTGAGAAGGTGTATCACTGTAAACCAAGACAAGTCTTATCATCTTCTGTGGAGTTCTTTTAAAATAGCCTCCCTCCATACCTATCTCTGTACCTTGGAGTGACTAGAAGTTAACTGTAGCTTAGGAAAGTAAAAAATGGAGACCTTTGAGAAGTTTCATTTGCTTCTTTCATAATAAGCATTTGCCTCAAGAGCCTATAGTCCCAGTGGCTCAGGGAGGAGCCACTTAATAGAGGTTTTGTGTCTTCCATCAAGGAGTGTTTAAACTGAGTTGGGCTCCTGGATCAAGGCAGTACAGGCCATGATTCTCCAGATGGGCATTTTGATGGCTCCTAGAAGAAGCAGAGAACATCTTTGTATAGTAGAGCAAAGCTAAACTTGACTTGTCTCTGTTAACTTTTCAGGCCTCCTCCGCAACTGTTTTGGGGACTATCATGTGGCCTTCTACTTTGCCGGTGTACCCCCAATCGTTGGGGCAGTAATCCTCTTGTTCGTCCCTCTGATGCATCAAAGGATGTTCAAGAAAGAGCAAAGGGATTCCAGCAAGGATAAGATGTTGACCCCTGACCCAGACCCCAATGGAGAGCTGCTGCCGGGCTCCTCTACCCCTGAGGAACCAATCTAATTGCCTTTTACTTTGCCATCATGTGCTCCTCCCCAAACCTTCCCCTTCACCTTGCCTGCTCGGCATTTACACTTTTGCCACCAGCACACTTGCTCCCAAACCTGCACACACAGCATTTCAGCCACCTGGCCATCCCCTTGGAGCCAAAGCTCCAGGTGTTCCAAACTCGTTAATCAAATTCTCCCCATGAATGCCTTTAAACTTGCCAGGGTCGCCTCCTTCCAGGCTCTAGGAAAGCTTGGGATCACCCCCTGGCCTTTGGAACCTCTCCATAAACTTTGTAACTCTTGGGGGAGGAGAAGGATGAGAATTCCTGGCCCAGCTTGTTAGTCACCCACTAAAAGCAGCTGCCAAAGGTGCTACTGTGTCCCCAGGAGCCTGGTGGGAAGATCTAAACCTCTGTGTGCTGAGTAATTTCTTGACATCTGTCCTTAGGAATCATTGAGAGGTGTGGCAGAAAGGGCATAGAGGTAAAATGAGAGAAGGAATCTTGTTTAGCCTCAGTGTCTCTGAGGGCTGTGGCTTCCCAAGAGGAGTGGGTGACATCATTTTACAAGTGTATAGATAGTCTCTCCATCATAAGGTTAGTTAACAGTCTGCCTCCTTCTTTCCTTCCTCCTTTTATTCCTCTACTGCCTCTTCTCCCTTCTCATTCACCTCTATTTCTTTTCATAACTGTCATAGACTAATGGGTGCTTGAAGGAGGGATCCAGAGCTTGGGCCAATCAACCCTCACCTTGGCCCAACCCACTCCTAACACTAGCATCAATTCCACTCATCTCACACTGAACCACATCTCACTGTTTGGCTCAAGCTCCTATAATCATTGACTGGAATAACAGAATATCACATTGGAAAGGGACCTTAAACACTATAAAGTTCCATTCACTGATTTTGACAGATTTTCTGGGTTAATGCATTAACCTGCAGGCTGTCCCAGCTCCGCATCCATATATCCACCTGTCAAAATGTGAAGAAATTCCTCTCATCTCAGGAGGCAGAGGGAGACTGATGACAGGGGGGATGGCATGGTGGGAGGGGGCAATAATTATTGACCTGGGTAAGGACCAATTCCTCCATTGCTCATTATTCATGACAGGTCAACATTTTCACCTGGGCCAAGCCAGGAAAAGAACTGTTTGAGGGAAAATCCTATTTCCAACCTGGATCCCCCAAACATAGAGGCAGCAGCTGTACATAGGGTTGGAAAACGTTTAGGAAGGGCAAACCATCACAGCCTTTACTACCCAATGTGTCCCCCATGCCGGGCATCCTGGACCACTCGGTTAGTGGGAATTAAAGGTGCCAGGAAAAATAGACTCTGGACCATCTTCATCCTCTGAAGTAGGTGCCAGGTGCTTCCCTATGCCTAGGCTCTGGCCGGCACTCTTGCTGAAAAGAATTTCCAGCCAGGCTGTGTCCAGCTAGCACAACTCACCTTATTAGGAACTCACCCACTTTCTTCATTCAGCTTCTTTGTGTCTCTCCCATTCTAGGTCTTTTTCTGTTGTATTTCTATTATCCTAATCTTCTCACCAGGCACCTTGGCTGTCACTTAGAGCCAACAGTGACTTGCTACTCCGAGCCAGAGCCATCCCAGGGCCAGGAGGATTAGGTTGTCCCCGAGGAGCTCCAAAGAAGACAGTGGTCCCCACCCATGAATTTTTCCGTTACATACAGGCAGCTGGGGCATAGTTGGCCTCTGATGGCTTCATTCAAGGCCAAACTCTGGAGCCCCCTCCGCTGGTCCCAGTCCAGCTCTTATCAACTCCCCAAAGGAAAACCCATTGGTTCTCGGCTCTGTGAACAGGAAGAGGCCTGCCTAATTACTACCCTGTTATCCCAAACAGCAGTGGAACAGGAGGAGCTGGCCCCCAGGAGCTTTGTAACTCCCAGAAGAAGCCACTGAAAATATTGGAGCAACAAAGCTCCAGATTCCTTTCTTCCCTGCCCACCCCCACCAAGCCACCTGAGGGCAGTTCTGCAGGGCCTCTTTTGTTGCTCATGGTGTGGACAGCTCTTAAGAATCAGGCTGCCACCCACTTCTCTCCAGATGAAGGAAAGACATTCACGGGTCCCAAATCTGCTCTATCAGGTGTCATATAACATGGCAGGGTATCAGTTTACTTCTTCCACACATGTACATGTGCATGTGTGTGCTTGTGTGCTTTTGGGGAGAATGTTGGTTGGTGAAAGCAGCACAGTATTAATATTTAGGGTAAGATGCAGCTTCTTATGCACTACAGTTAAATCAAAGAGAATGAACAAAACTTGGGAGCTTGAGATCTGGGACATTTAAATACTCAAAAGGTTTGGAACAAAATAAACAAATCTAAAAATCCAGCTTTGGTGTGTATGTTGCCTACACTGGTGAAATAGTCCTAATCTGGTTAACAGCAGAAGTTTAGCTTCAGAACTGAAATCATTTCACATCAAATTTCTGCCAGGGTCTATACTCTGTGAGAGCAGAAATTGGAGAAGGAGCTATATAGGGGTTTGAAGTTGGATGAACTATTCAGGATTGGATTTTTAGGAAGCTCTGAAGTAAAAAAGTGTTTACTTCACAAAATGAGAACATGGTTAGTGGCTGAGTTGGAGTGGAGGCCCCACCAAGGCTACCACCTTGTTACAAGAATACCATGTTGAAAACTATCAAAGACCTTGGCAATAATCCAGTGCAAGCCCCTTTTCTTCTCCCTTGTTATTGATGGGGTAACTTGAAGGGACTAGTATAGTTGGGTTATATAACCAAGCAGCAGCCTGGAATTGAGGGTAACACAGAAGAGAGATCTATAGCAATGACAAAGTGTAACCTTAGAATCTCTGTTGTTCATACTCTGCATTGAATTTAACTGGGGACACTAATGTCTGGATAAAAGGCACTGCAGCAGGTTCACACAGTTCATCAGTGACAGAGTAGGTTGAAACTTTGAACTCAGGTCACTGACTTCCAGTCCAGTTCAAACCTCTCATTTCACAGATGAAGAAACTGACACAATGAGGGGGAAATAACTTGCCCACTTCATTCAACAACTATATATCGAACCCATCTGCAAATGAGTGTTGGCAGGACCAGCTCCAAGCAAAAATGAAATCTGAGCCAAATCTGACTTTTAGCATAGCCCAGTTTTTCACAATTAACTCTCACTTCCAACTGACATACACTTTTGGAATTCTCTCTTCTCAAGCCACTCCAGACTTTCATGCAGCCTTAGCCTTGGAGAGCTGGTCCCACCTATTTCCCTTCTAGCCTCAGCAACCCAAGACATAAATAAAGCCCATCTCCCTGTGGCTATACACTGGACAGGAGAAGAGTGGAGGGGGCTGGTTTCCTTTGCAAGAAGGTGGTTTACCACCCAGCTCCTGGCTATTGTTGTTTCTCCCCTGACTCAGTGCAGATGTCCTCAAGCCGCCAGCCTCATCTCTTCCCACTGAGACCAATTACTCTGTTCTGCTGCCTGGCCTCAGGCTCTCCCACCCAAGGTCTGCTGCCCCCTCAATCCCTCCTCTATAAGCCCCAAGGCCCTACTCTGTGTTTGATCACTCAGGATCATTAGATTTCAAAGCTATGGAATCTCATAATTTTTATGAGCATATGCTCTCCTCTAGGGCCTTTTCACGTCTGAAGAGGCAACCAGCAGTTCCCTGTCGCTTCACAGCAGCAGAGCAGACCAGCTAACTGGAATTACAGGTGCCTTCAGCAAAACCGTGGTATCTGACAGCTAGTGCTTAGATAGGGTGAGTGCTGGTTTGAACCACAGCCTTTGAAGCAAGTTCAAATTCTAATAAGCTGAAATGTAGAGGAGACTCCAGAAGATTAAGAAAAGGGATTAAATACCCAACTTCTGCAGGCATTGAGAAGGCTTTACTTTAGAAGGCCTTTCAAATCTTGCATTTCAGCTCTCTCTAGTGGTCACCAGAAGCAAAGTTCCATGCCTGGTTTTCAAATCATTTCAGTAATATTTTCTAGGGACCTGCTTTGACAGGCACTTTGCTAGAACCCAGAGATTTCAAGAATGAAAGGAACAGAGGTGGAGAAAAAAGACAGAGAAGAAACGCAAGAAGGAATTTGAACTACCTGCTTTCCAAGATGCCTTTTCCACTTCTGGACCCCAGCGCCTGGAGCCTATGGACCTTAAAACCTTTGGCACAGGCAGGGGCCACCACGCCTCTTCCACGATGGAGGCCTCAGCATTTCCCCCTCCCTTTTGCCCTACAACTGGCCTCCCCTGGCCAGAACCTCTCAGAAGAACAACACTCTCCTCAGTGTTGGTTTCTTGCTGAGCTGGAGTGAGATAAAATTAGTCCATTGCTTAGGACTAACAAGTGTCAACCCATGTCCAGCTGGAGGAAGAGAAGGACAGAGCTAATCCATGGGCACTCCTGCTGGCCAGTTGACACGGGGTCTGACTTCAGCTGTCCGACAGCCCTGGCCCAGGGCTCATTCCCCTGTCCTACCTGCCCCAGAGATGGGGAACTAGAAAGGGGCGGGGCAACTGCTACTCTACATTCCCCAACACACACCCACCCTACACTGCCCTCGCAATGACTGGGGATTGGGCCGTGGGATCCGCAGATGAGGGTGCTAGCCGGCAATATTTCCTGCCAGATCCCCATGCCCACTCCACACTTGGAGAATGCCTGAGGATGGAGATGGGGCTGGGGTAGGGGGCAGCTCACCGGCCCTGGCTGCTCTCATGGTCCTGCCACTGACTTCGGGTCACTTTAAGCAGGGTGGCAGGTGGTTTTTCCCTCTCTGTGGCTTTCTATCCATTTCCCTGTCTGGGAAGGGTCAGAACCCGGGAGATGTGCCAACTGAGATGCATCTGCCCCTGCTACTTAAACGGGAATCAGACCCATCCGGGAAAACCAAGTCTTCCCTCTCAGAGGAAGTGGATGGGAAGGAAGGTGGGAGGGCCCAACTCCAGGCCCTGCCAACTGTCTGGGGAGCCAGATGGATAGACAGCAGCTGTGCATGTCCTGACCTCAGCTCCTCCTCAGTCCCCCACTCCCACTGCCCTGCCTGGGCCACCACCCCCAGGGATTGCAGCATCGTTGCCCCCATCGAGCTTTGGGTCGAGAAACCTGGAGGTGATTCTGTCTAGGCCGTCCAATAACAACCCTCCCCCCATTCAGCAACTCCCTACCAGATCTGTCCCCAAGGTCCTGACGGTGGGGTCATCCTGCAACTAGCAAGGACCTAAGGGTATCCCAGGTGGTGCTAGTGGTAAAGAACCCATCTACCAATTCAGGAGACATAAGAGATGCGGGTTCCATCCCTGGGTTGGGACGATCCCATGGAGGAGGAAACGGGCAATCCACTCTAGTAGTTCCCTGGAAAATTCCATGGACAGAGGAGCCTGGGAGGCTGTAGTCCATAGGGTTGCAAAGGGTTGGACATGACTGAAGTGACTTAGCATGTTCACATGCAAGAGATTGCAGGCAGGAGGCCTGCTAGTATGGGGGCACTAGAAGCAAGAACTACCTCCAGAAAATGCTCTGCTCTGGCCCAGAGCAGCTATCCTCCTCTCTCTCCTCTCCAACCTCCAACCTGAGTTAGCTGTCTCCATAAAAGCTGTCCCAGAACTCCAAGGGACAACCATGCTGGCTGATCGGAGCTCTTAACTCAGGCCTGCTCTCCCAACACAGTGTCCCCAGATCCTACTCAAGATGAAGGTGAGCACCCACCAGATGCCCTAGGCTCACACAGGTGAACTAGCAGGATTTTCTAAGGTTTGGAACCCTCCTTAAAACCTAGACAGACCACCAGGAATGGAACAGGTTAACTCTAAGACCTGCCCCCTCAATTTGCTCCCCACCCAACACTCCTCCACATTGCTCTCCAACAACCTACTTCCTTCCGCTGGTTGCCTAAGAAGGGGTGAAAGAGGAGGCCAGGGCAACCATCTCCACTGCCCTCCCACACACATCCACATACATCCTTTCTCTCCTCAAGATGGAGTCTTCTGAGGCCCAGCCTTGCAGATTCTTCTGCCTTAAAGCCTGTAAAGGCCAGAGTTTCCTCCTGTCAGTTTAAGACCTTCCAGGTACTTGCTTCCTCCTTTGCCCCCCTCCCACATACATGTGCACAGACACACTCCTTTTGTCCTTGAGCTCCAAGAACACGAGAGCGTTCCCCCAGCACATTTGGACACTGAGAACACTTAAATGCTAACAGGGCATCTTCACCTGTTAGGAAACGCAGTTTACAGTTCATAGGTGCTCTTATATCTCTCATCACACCTGACCCTTCCCCCAACACTGGAAGGCAGCTAATCCTGTGTCTCTTTTACAGATAGGGAAAGTAACCCCTGGAAAAAAAACTGAATGCCAGTTTTCAAACTCCTTCTCCAAGGCTCTTTCCACTGTACCTCAGAGAAAGTATGGAAGTAAGTGAGTCTTTCTTTTCCCTTGACTTCTCAGAAAGCCTGCTTGCTACTCCTGGAGTTAGTATCTGCTGCTCCTCAGGCCCAACATACCCTTCAAGGAAGGCTCTGGGTAGTGAGTGGCACTACAGCCCCAAGATAAAGGCATAGAAAGCAGCAAAAGCTGAGCCAGAGTCCATGTGCACCCCTAACCACATATCCCAGGCTCTCTTTTGGAGGGAATGGGACAGGGATGAGAATGTGGAAGAGGAATTAGGAGTCTCTGATTTGCCTTTCCCTGGGGGTGCACAATATTGTCTTCTGGGTTCCTCTTTGCCTCAAAACTGTTTGTTGTTCTTGTTCAGTTGCTAAGTTGTGTCCAACTCTTTGTGATCCCATGGACTGCAGCACACCAGTCTCCTCTGTCTTCCACTATTTCCCGGACATTGCTCAAACTCACGTCAATTGAATTGGTGATGCCATCCAACCACCTCATCCTTTGTTGTCCCCTTCTCCTCCTGCCTTCCATCTTTCCCAGCATCAGGGTCTTTTTCAGTGAGTCAGTTCTTTGCATGAGGTGGCCAAAGTATTGGAGTTTCAGCTTCAGCATCAGTCCTTCCAATGATTATTTGGGACTGATTTCCTTTAGAATTCACTGATTTGGTCTCCTTGCAGTCCAAGGGACTCTCAAGAGTCTTCTACAGCACCACAATGTGAAAGCATCATTTCTTCAGTGCTCAACCTTCTTTACAGTCCAACTTTCACATCTGTACATGACTACTGGAAGAAACATAGATTTCACTATATGGACCTTTATCAGGAAAGTAATGTCTCTGCTTTTTAATATGCTGTCTAGCTGTGTCATAGCTTTCCTTCCGAGGAGCAAGCATCTCTTAATTTCATGGCTGCAGTCACCATCTGCAGTGATTTTGGACCCCAGGAAAATAAAATCAGTCACTGCTTCCACTTTTCCCCCTTCTACTTGCCATGAAGTTATGGGACCAGATGTCATTATCTTAGTTTTTTTTTTAATATAGTTTTAAGCCAGATTTTTCACTCTCCTCTTTCACCCTCATCAAGAGGCTCTTTAGCTCCTCTTCACTTTCTGCCATTAGAGTGGTATCATCTGTATATGTGAGGCTGCAGATATTTCTCCCTGCAATCTTGATTCTAGTTTGTGACTCATCCAGCCCAGCGTTTCTCATGATGTACTTTGCATATAAGTTAAATAAGCAGGATGACAATATACAGTCTTGATGTACTCCTTTCCCAATTTTGAACCAGTCAGTTGTTCCTTGTCCAGTTCCAACAGTTGCTTCTTGACCTGCACGCAGGTTTTTCAGGTGACAGGCAAGGTGGTCTCATACTCCCATCTCTTTTAGAATTTTAGAATTTTCCAGTTTATGATCCACACAGTCAAAGGCTTTAGCATAGTCAATGAAACAGTAGATGTTTTTCTGGAACTCCCTTGCTTGCTCCACAATCCAACAAATCCTGGCAATTTGATTTCTGGTCTTCTACCTCTTCAAAACTAGATTGTACATCTGGAATTTCTCAGTTCACAGACTGCAGAAGCCAAGCTTGAAGAATTTTGAGCATAATATTGCTAGCATATGAAATGAGGGCAATTGTATGGTAGTTTGAGTATTCTTTGGCATTGCCCTTCTTTGGGATTGGAATGAAACTCACCTTTTCCAGTCCTGTGGCCACTGCTGAGTGTTCCAAATTTGATGGCACATTGACTGCAGCACTGTAACAGCATCATCTTTTAGGATTTTAAATAGCTCAGCTGGAATACCATCATGTCCACTAGCTTTGTTCAGAGTAGTACTTCCTAATGCCCACTTGACTTCACAATCCAGGAGGTCTGGCTCTAGGTGAGTGACCACACCATCATGGTTATCCAAGTCATTAAGACCTTTCTTGTATAGTTCTTCTGTGTATTATTGCCACCTCTTCTTAATCTCTTCTACTTCTGTTATTAATAGGTCCTTACTGCTTCTGTCCTTTATCTTGCCCATCCTCACATGAAATGTTCCTTTGATGTCTCCAATTTTCTTGAAGGGATCTCTATCCTATATTTATTTGCATTGTTCATTTAAGAAGGCCTTCTTTTTTTAATTTATTTTTTATTGGTTTTGCCATACAATGACATGATATCGCCATGGGTGTACATATGTTCCCCCTCCAG
>ML663485.1:2299666-2342200 GCA_007570785.1 Antilocapra americana | reverse complement strand
AGGAGGAAAAGGGGGTGACAGAGGATGAGATGGCTGGATGGCATCACTAACTCAATGGACATGAGTCTGAGCAAACTCCAGGAGATAGTGAAGGACAGGGAAGCCTGGCGTACTGCAGTCCATGGAGTCACAAAGAGTCTGACATGACTTAGAACAGAACAACAACAAAGAAAATTAAATGCTTAGGTATACATTTAATGAAACATATACTATATCTGTATGCTGAAAATGTCAATATGCTGTTGAAAGAAGAGCTAAAAGTATCAAAAGGCATAGTCTGTTCATGGACTGGAAGACTCAACACAGTAAAGATGTCTATTTTCCCCAAACTGATAGTTTAAACTCAATTCCTATCAAAATCCTAACAACATTACTTTTTGGAAAAATGGACAAGATTATTCTAAAATGTACATGGAAAGGTAAAGGAATTAAAATAACTTCTTTGAAAAACAATAACAAAGTGAGAAGAATCACTTCATCTGATTTCAAGACATTATATGGCTATAGTAATCACAAGTTGTAGTATTAGCTATGTAAGCTAGTTATATAGATCAACTGAATAGAATAGAAAACCTTGACATAGTTCCACACAAGTGTGATCAACTGATTTTTGACAAAAGCAATTTATAATCTGTTTAACAAATAATGTCAAAGCAATTGGACATCTATAGGCAAAAAAACAACAACAACAACTCAACCTACTAAATATCTGGATCATAGACTTAAATGTAAACTTCAAAACTATAACACTTTTAGAAGAAAACATAGGAGAAAATCCTCAGGACCTAGAGCTTGGAGAGGAGTTTCTTACACATGACATAAAAAACACAATCCAGAGGAAAAATTGATAAATTGGACTTTATGAAAAGTAAAAACTTGCTCTGCAGAAGACTTTTAAGAGGATGAAGAGACAAGCTACACACTGGGAGAAAATATTTACAAACCACGCAGCTAAAAAAGGACTCATATCCAGAATATATAAGTAAAACTCAATAGAAAAAAATTCTAACTAAAAATAGGCAAAAAGTGTAAAGAGATATTTCACCAAAGAGGATATATGTTTGGCAAATAGTCACATGAAAAGATGTTTAACATTTCTTGCATTAGGAAATACAAACTAAGATCATAATGAGATATCATTATATACTTATTCAATGTCATATGTTCTCAGTCATGTCCAACTCATTACAACCTCGTGAACTGTAGCCTGCCAGTCTCCTCTGTCCAGGGGATTCTCCAGATAAGAATACTGGACTGAGTTGCCATTTCCTTCTCCAGGGGATCTTCCTGACCCTTTTACAACTATAACAAATATTTCTTTTTTAGTATCACACAGCACATGTGGAATCCTTGTTGACTCACATGGAACTTTTAAAAGAAGAATGCAAGTCTTGCCACTTATCCTATTTTACCAGCAGATTTTTTTTGGCTGCTCTGCCCTCGGTCTGCAAGATTTTAGGTTCCTGACAAGGGATTGAACCTGTGCCCTTCCCAGTGAGAACACAGAGTCCTAACCACTGGACCACTAGGGAACTCCCTGGTTGTTTTTTTAGCTTGTGGGGGTTTTATTGTTCATTTGTTTTGCACCTGGTGTATCTAACTATTTGCCTATCCAGACCTGCTGTAGCCTGTAAATAGTGGCTAGATAGTGAATAAGCAAAATCAAGACGTTGCCATAGCAACAAATCTCTAGCCATTGACTCGTTGCTTCACAGGCAATTAGGTGCAATCCCGGTTTACCTGGCAAAGCAGGTACCTATAACATGGGCTTTTTCCCCCCTGAAAGTGAAAGTCACTCAGTCGTGTCTGACTGTTTGCCACCCCATGGACTGTAGCCCCCCAGGCTCCTTTGTCCATGGGGATTCTCCAGGCAAGAATACTAGAGTGGGTTGCCATGCCCTCCTCCAGGAGATCTTCCAGATCCAGGAATTGAACCAGGGTCTACTGCATTGCAGGCAGATTCTTTACCAACTGAGCTACCAGGGAAGCCTTTATCTCTCTAGTGTCTCACAATAGACAGATCCCATCTCATTCTAGAACAACTGTATCTGTCCCCTGCCTGTCTGTTTCACACACACCTAGATTTTTTTTGAGCATCCCCCAAATATTGGGCAGATGCATTCCTCTTTATTGAAGGTGTTTTCCAGGTCACAAACTCAACATTTTCTAAATGTCTCAAAATAAAATGTACAGACTTCACAGTCATTCGAGGTTGGCTCAGCCACCTCTCCCATGCTATTAATAACTCAATAGGATATCTCTCCCATTAAAGTACTAGGGAATTTACGTATGTGATAAGCTTCCCAACAAAGTAGGCATCATTATCCCTGCTTTTCAGAAAGGAAGACTGAGACTCAGAGAAGATGTGTCATCTAAAAGCACACAGCTTGTAAGAGGCATATGAATCTAACTGGCTCTTAAACATGCGTTCTCTTCACTACACCTTTAAGTCCTCAAATCACCTCTCTCATGGGCCATTTGCTCAATAGGATCACTGCTGTTCATTATCGGTAAGGGCCTGAACACTTATATTGCCTTTTAAAGTTCCTAGGGCTGTGTGTATTTATCCAGACATAATTCTAATTATTCAGTTGGATCTCCAGGTGAATAGATTCTTCTGAAGGAGCCAAGACAGAGGGAGGTTTTAGTGGGGCAAAAGCTGCCAGGAGGTAAAGTTCCTAGCCAAGTGTCTTTCTTGCACAGGACTAGGGTCCATGTCAAATATGCTATTTCCAGTGTCCTTTGCCACATTAACTTAGCTCAAGGTTAGAACCAGAAATTGAACTAGGGCCTCTTCTCAAAACTTGTTGCTTAATCTGAGTAGATAGCTCTGCAAATGAGCCAGGCTCCATGTGCACTCACTTACAGCCCTAAACATCTCTGGACTTGGCTGGATCCAGGAGGAATATGCCTATGAAGTCACCATTAGACCCATCCCAACAATTAGTGATGGCATGGAAGAGAGATGAGCTAGTAGGACTACAACATGGACCTACCAACTAGACTAATGAAGCAATGTATGTCACCATAACAAGTAGAAAAATACCCAATTTCCGTGTATTTTGGCTTGTTTCCTATGCTATAGCCCAGAACTTCCTTTCCTTTGGCTTCTATATCTGAAACCCAGAAAATGAACTAGTAACTTGGACAACGAGGTTGGGACCTCTTTTCTCATGGTTAGGTTAGGGCCCTATGTCCAATAAATAACTGGAATCTTTCAATCCTGAGTCCCCAATTTTTAAGCTACCAATTCTCTTGGGATGGTTTAAATTTAGACCTCCCTAGATGCAGACAGCTGAACTGAGTGACTGTCAATCATAATATGCCAAGGCATATTAGTTAATCCATAAATGTATGTTGAATTTACTAGATTCACCTGAGCTTGTTGAATTTAGCCTACACAAAAATTTAAAACGCAGATGTCTCTTTGGCTCATTATATGGACAACCCTGCCCCCTACAGGTACTAGCAAAGAAAAACAGAGCAATGCTAGCCTAGTTTTCAGAGAAAGGAGCTTGTTACATTGTATTTGTGGCATTGGGTTCTATTATTTGAGGAATTTTCAGTGATGGCAGAAAACAGTCATTCAAATCAGATAAGAATAAAATAACATAAAAGCCACATTGTTAGGAAGACAAAGAAACCTAGAAAGAGAAATCAAAAGCTTAATGTACTTCAGCACCTAGTATGGACTTAGTTTTCCAGCACTTACACTTGGAAGTAAAGGGGCAGGGAAGAGAGAGTCTTATGTGGTATTATGGAACATGTAGCCAAGCTAGAGTCAGGTCTGTCTTTGATTTTGCCACTTAGTAGTTAAAATCACAACACTTCACTCCCATGATCAAGACTCCAACATCTTCTCATCTCAGAATAAAATCCTGTCTCCCTAACCTGGGCTATAAAACCCTCAAGAATTGGCCCCTTACTCATCTGTTACGGGTTTCCATCCTCCAACATTGCTCCTTTTCCTCCCTCCAAACAATAAGCAGAGCTCATTTTCTGGGACTGGAATAACCCTGACCCTCTTCATTCAGGTATTGGTTTGTATCACCTCCTCAGAGAGGTCTTCTCCAACTACCCTATTCCATCTCAGTCACAATCACATCAGACAATTTAATTTTTCCCCAGCATTTAGTCATTGTCTTCATTTACATTTATGATTGTATCTGCCCCTCCCTACTAAAATGTAAGCTCCATGAAGGCAAGGGCCTTTGTTTTGTTCACCATTGTATCCTCTACACTTGGAATGGTACTTGGGATACAGATACCTATAAAAAATTTTTTTTTGACGATCAGTACTAACAGTGGGACCTGGAGCAAATTATTTAACCCATGATTCTATTTCAGTTATAAAATTCAAGTGTTCAATTGCCCCCCAACTGTTGTATCAAATAAGAGGTGAAGTGTAGGGGGGGGGAAAGCTTATTCCAGTGGCCAGAGAAGGCACTGGCACCCCACTCCAGTACTCTTGCCTGGAAAATCTCTTGCCGGAGGAGCCTGATAGGCTGCAGACCATGGAATTGCTAAGAGTCTCTCACAACTGAGCGACTTCACTTTCACTTTTCACTTTCATGCATTAGAGAAGGAAATGGCAACTCACGCCAGTGTTCTTGCCTGGAGGATCCCAGGGACGGGGGAGCCTGTGGGCTGCTGTCTGTGGGGTCACACAGAGTCGGACACGCCTGAAGCGACTTAGCAGTGGCAACAGCAGTTCAGTGGCCAATAAAGAGGTAGGTATTCAACACATCTATTTATCAATTTTTCAGTCCATATCCATCTCTCTTTCCCTTTCCCTTTCAGGCCTATGCTGACACTTTACATTAACCTTTCAGTGAAATCCAAGTGTGTATACAATACTGGTGATTGGAGAGTGGGTGCTATAAGTCACAGTGTGGCTTTAAGTGAGTTCCCCAGTACCTCTCTGTAGCAGTTGTGTGTAGATATTTCAGGTCATCCAAAGGTGTCAGGGTCAGGAATCTTGCCCACGCAAGTTTCTAGGCTGATTTATTTATTTAATTTTATGAGTTTTATTTTTTAAATTTTTTTTAGTTGGAGGTTAATTATAATATTGTAGTGGTTTTTGCCATACACTGATATGAATCAGCCATGGGTTTACATGTGTTCCTCATCCTGAACCCCCTCCCACCTCCTTCCCCATCCCATCCCTCTGGGTCATCCCAGTGCACCAGCTTTGAGCACTTGTCTCATGTATCGAAACTGGACTGGCGGTCTGTTTCACATATGATAATATACATGTTTCAGTGCTGTTCTCTCAGATCATCCCACCCTCATCTTCTCCCACAGAGTCCAAAAGACTGTTCTATACATCTGTGTCTCTTTTGCTCTCTCACATACAGGGTTATCATTACCATCTTTCTAAATTCCATATATATGCATTAGTATACTGTATTGGTGTTTTTCTTTCTGGCTTACTTCACTCTGTATAATGGACTCTAGTTTCTAGGCTGATTTATAAACTGGCATTTTAAACAGAAAATAAGGTCTAAGCCAGGTGTAGTTAATATATGCTGGACAGTTAACTTATAAGGTATTCAAAATCAAATGTACCAATAGCATGAACTGAAGGGAACATTTTGGGATGGGATGGAGAGAAAGAACAAGAGTGGCTTCTCCATCTTTTTTCCCAGGTGATCTTGACCTCAGATTTAAAAAATAATGGAGAAAGGGCCTAGTCAGTGCCCATATCTGTACCATGTTGCTGTGCTGTGCTTAGTCGTGTCTGACTCTTTGCAACCCCATGGACTCTGTCAGGCTCCTCTGTCCATGGGGTTCTCCATGCAAGAATACTGGAGCAGATTGGCATTTCCTCCACTAGGGGATCTTCCCGACCCAGGGATCATCCTGCATTGGCAGGCAGATTCTTTCCCACTGCACCTAGGAAGTCAGGCTGCTAGATAACAGCACTAAAATGAATCTTGGAATATATTCCTATTTAGTAGATGAGACTGAATGATTTTCCTGTTTAAAAGTGTAGATGCTACTGGTCCTCACATGTCGGGAGAAAAGGGATTAACTCAGATGCTGGAGAAGTTAGTATTATTAGGGATGTTTTCTTTTCAACTTGAGCAGGAGGGCAGAATTTTGGCTTAGTTGCCAAGCTGGTCTCTCCTTAGGAATAATTCTGTACTTTCATGTTGACAGAGCCTCAGACACTCTTCTGTTCTTTTCCTTCTCCCAGGAAAGGGCAGGGCCAAGACAAAACAGAATGATTCTTTCTTAATTTTCACCTTTAATCTAGAGGGGCTACAGCCAAGATTCTGAAAGAAGCTGAATGATGTGCTCCTCTGGCTTCTTCCAAGTAAGCAGTCTAATACAAGAACTGTAGATAGGTTTGTCACCTATGCAGATGACAGAGCAACTTTTTGGAAATTATTTGTATTATTTTAACATAACTAAGAGAATCTACATTAAAATTTGGGTGCTTATTCTGCGATAAGTAAATGTAGTAAATGTAACAACCACTGTTTATTAGCTGCTACGTAATACTACAGTTGTGATGGGCCTCTCTTTTAATCGTAAGAGCCCTCAACCAGCTAAGATCTTTTTGCTAATTGTTTAAATATTTTATTTCAAACTTTTTTTCCTTATTGCGTGGCATGTGGGATGCATGATCTGTTCCCCACTAAGGACTGAATCCATTCCCCCTGCAGTGGAAGCTCAGTCTTAACCACTGGACCACTAGGGGAAGTCCATTTTACTAATTGTTAATGTCCAAGCTTTGGTAGGCAGTGTATTCTTTTAACCTCAGAAGGGGAGGAGAAAGATGGTAGTTTTGTAAGCTTGATAGACATTCTAAGCCACAGTTTTGATATGCAATTAACAACATAATGTCTGTTTAGTTCTAGGGTAGTGTAGATGAGCAGATGAAGTGTGCATATCTACAGGCAAACTTTTAAAACTTAACACCATTTGCACCTTAATCAATCTCTAACACCCACTTTAATCAATCTCTCCCACATTGTTCTAGAACTGCAGTGTTCAATATGGTAGCCACTCCACTTGGTGCTGTTGAGCATTTGAAATGTGCCTTGTCCAAAATGAGACATACTAGAAGTGTAAGATTTTGAAGACTCACTATGAAAAAAACCCAGTGTAAGTATCTCAATTTTTATATGGATCACTTTTAACTATTTTTACTTAATGGATGAAATAAAAGTATTAACATTAATTGCAACTATTATCTTTACTCCTTTTGTAACATGGCTGTTGGGGCTTCCTAGGTAGCTCAGTGGTAAAGAATCTGCCTGCCAATGTAGGAGACATGGGTTCAATCCCTGGGTCAGGAAGATCCCATGGAGAGGGAAATGGCAACCCACTCTAGTATTCTTGCCTGAGAAATCTCATGGGCAGAAGAGCTGGGCGGGCTACAGTCCATGAGGTCAGAGTTGGACACGACTTAGCAACAACAATGTAGCTGCTAGAGATTTTTAAATTATATGTGACTTGCATTTTATTCCCAGTAGACAGCACTATTCTAGAACATTTTGTATAAATAGGGGAAACTGCATTTTTTCTATCAGTTAGCAACACTATCCACTGAGAAATTCAACAATATTTTTCAGAGGCTTTGGGTCCGCCAAAAACAAGGGGAAGAGAAACCTTGGACCAGCACAATGCCTAATACATAGTGGGAGCACAACATACATTTATCTTTTAGCTGAGGAAACAAACTCTAAATTCAGATAGGCCCTTGTTCACTTCATTACTCCTCAATGCTCCCCTTTATCATTTGCCATGGGGATGGATAATTATGCTATGTGTGTCTTTTAAGGTTTTTGTAATACTGGACATTTCCCCATTGAAACACCTGCTTCTTGTGAGTAGGGATCCTATTTCTCCATGTTTAAATGTTGAATGAGACGTGATCATCATTTTAAAGCACTCAGCTCGGCAGCAATTTACTTATTCTAAATCTAGTACTTGAAATGCCATGTTCTTGGTTGCTTTCAGAATACATAGTATTCTTCTGAATTTGCTTATTGGTGGCAAATCTCCATGGAGAAAAAGAATTCTTACAAACAGCCAAGATTCATCTCAAGGATAGAAGTAACATGAACAAACCTGAGTAAGGGCTGCTTCTTTCAGTTGCTCACAAGTTCCAAATATCTTCTGAGCAACAATGACATTCTTCGAATGCCTGTGGTTGCCCAAAGCAACTTTAAAGGGTATTGACTTGGATGCAAATCAAGTAGTTGGCATACTAAGAGAAAAGGCTGCAATTTTTTTCTAGTCATTCCATATTTCAAATGGTTTTAACTAGGGCCAAGAGCACATTTAATGAGACTGAGATGACCATTAACATTAAAGATTTGTAAAACGCATTCCTGCCTCCTTCCAAACTTTTGGAAATGAAATCCCTTGATACTCATAGAGCCCAAAGTGATTTACAGAATTTACACTATGTGATCTTTAATTCTCCTCAGATTTGCTCTTTAAATTTTCCTTGGCAAACTCCCCCAATGTTTATTCTAAGAAATGATACCTCATAAGTAATTACTCTAGGACTTGAAACAAGTATTTAAAAAACTAATTAGGGACTGTACTATGGCAGCAGAATTAAGGGCACAATATGAAAATAAGCTCTCAAATCAGATCTGACTTGGAAATACTCTGCCACTCGCTATGTGACCTTGGGCAAATTATCAAATAGTGGCAATAATATACCTCAGAATCACTGTGAGGATTACTTTATAATACTTAATAAAATACCCGACAGCAATCAGAAAACATTATAGCTATTAGTAATCCATTTGCATGGTCTGATTTAAACATTACCTGAATTTTAAGACTTCAAGAAACTGGACCCTAGCTTTCCTGTTTTAATATAAAAGTCGCTCAGTCGTGTCCAACTCTTTCTGACCCCATGGACTATACATTCCATGGAATTCTCCAGGACAGAATACTAGAGTGGGTAGCCTTTTCCTTCTCCAGGGGATCTTCCCAACCTAGGGATCAAACCCAGGTCTCCCGCATTGCAGGCAGATTCTTTACCAGCTGAGCCACAAGGGAAGCCCAAGAATACTGGAGTGGGTAGCCTATCCTTTCTCTAGCAGATCTTCCTGACCCAGGAATCAAACCAGGGTCTCTTGCATTGCATGCGGATTCTCTACCAACTGAGCTATTAAGGAAGCCCTCCTAACAATATAGTTTATAATCCACTCTGATCTACCAGGTTCTGTTCTAGGTAATGGTCCTTTTCACCAAATTTCCCTCAATAAGACGCCTGTGTACTGGCTTACTTTGTTATCTAGAATATGAACTTTTCAGTGGCATTCTTGAGCTACAAACAGAATCATGGACAACACTAAAAGTAAAACCTTGGGAGGGTATGAGGCAAAGAAGCATTGACCACTCCAAAATTATTTTGGGGAAATCATATCCACTTATCAGAATGTGATGACTTCTTAGAAACAAAGACTCTTAGGGGTTTAAGCAACATGTGTGAAAGGTTGGAAGTAGGAATGGGACAAAAGCTGTCTGAGTACACATGCACACCTAGACAAGTCTATACTTACAGAGGTCAAGCAAGGGAATCACCAGGTCAGTAGTAATACAAAAAACACCAAAGATGCACCTACTTAAAATGTCATTTACATAAATGTTTCCAGGATTCTTATATATGAATAGACTTTAATCTTTTATTTTACCACTGAAAGATCAAGCCATTATACGATACAGAACAGAAGTTGTATTTCATAAACCAGTACCTGCCCACACTCAGTGAGGGGAATCAAAATCAAGGTTGCACTATAATTCTACATAATTCTTAAAACCATGTCTATCTGACATTGGTGTGAAGCAACAGAATCTTTATCTGATTCCTCTTTTAAAGGAAAAACCCAAGGAGAGATGATCAAGCACAAATGATCACTTCATGCATTTTATTGATAGTCTATATTTTAAATCTGCAGTATGACATCTTACATAGGGAAAAAGCTTCTTCCTAAAAGATAACTATTAATAATCAAACCAGTTTTAATATGACTGACCTTTCAAGGTCTTGTTTTGCTTTAAACAATTTTTAGCAGGTGTCAAGAAAGCATTGTACAAAAAAAAGGAAACTGTGTACATTCTCAAAATTTAATACAGGGCTTCCCAACCAGGAGTCTGCTGGATAGATATTGGAAAAGGGTGTTAGGTTCAGCTTTAAATTGCAAGAAAATGAGAAACCAGATAAAGTAAAACAACCAAATTCACTTCACTTTTGTGCTCCTTTCTGCTTTTTGAAAGTCTCTCCCAGAGGTCAGGAAGCCCTGGTATAACAATCACTTCTAGTGTCTTCAACAGAACATACATTTATGTGCTTCATGTTCAAAGACATAAAGGCAGCCTTTGTTACTGTTCCCCCTCCAATCCCTTTAGATTCTTAAAGGCTTCAGAAAGCTTTCCAAAACCACTGCCCAGTTCTTTATCTGAATCTAAGTAAACATCTATACCAAAGCAGCTCTTCTTGGGAGAAGACAAAACAGGCACAGATACATACATAATCAGGCCAATTGCGTACCTACTCAACTTGATACCGGATCACATGGCCCTACATCTTTAAAAGCAGCACCAGGAACAAATGGAGCTATATAAAGAGGTAAATCCAAACATTGGACAGTTAAAACACATACAAATCACTCAGTTCAAAGAATGTTAGCAAAGGGGCATTGAAAAGAGTTAAGGCTGGGCAGCTGGTTCAGCCATATCTTGGTATTAAGAAAAATCTGCAATATGAGAACTGATAGAGGAATCCTGAAATAACTAGGCAGTCATACATTATGGGGTTCACTTTAACTGCAGGTCTTTAAGGTATCAGTCAATCTAAGCTTGGGAGTCTTTAGTAAACAAATCCTAACCAAAAATAAGAATTTTGGTGATTTTGAGACTGTTGGAAGGTGTGCCTATTTTCTTGAAATTTGAATAAGAACACCTATGTAGACATGAAAATAATCACAAAACTGATATAAACTGTTGTTATTCCTTGAACATTCCATGAGCTCAAATATACTGCATTTTAAATACAAAATGGAGTTACTCAAGTGAGATTGCTTACTTGTTCCAATATTCCTATTTTAGTAATGTTCCAGTAAGAACTCTTTACAGAATGCTAAAAATGTAAAGGGTAGGTATATAACTCACAGCTGTTTCTTAGCTGCTTTCTAAAAATCTAATTTAAAAATAAATGAAATACTAGTTACTTGAACCTTGCATTTTAACTTTACAAATGAAGCATAAGTTGACTTACATTTCGAAATGTTTTTCAAAAGTGAACAATTTAATTGTTAATGAATTACAACAGTTACTGAATATTGCTGAACAATAAATATTGAATTATCTATGGGATTTTCCAAGTAAGAATACTGGAGTGGGTTGCCATTGCCTTCCAAAGGGATCTTCCCCACCCAGGGATCAAACCTGGGTCTCCTGCACTGCAGGTGGATTCATTATCAACAGAGCTACCAGGGAAGCCATTATTGAATACTACATATACTAAAGAATTATATTAAGGGAAAATAAATGCCTAACATTTGAACATGTGCCTTATCAATCTCTTGCATTACTAAGGTACAGTATACTTTAGGAAGTAGCAATCAGCATAGTCTTATAAGACAAAAGTGCCCGCAAATGTGGCTTCTATGTATTTAGTATTGGTAATGTATTTGACAGGGAAGCCAGTAAAACTTAAAAACTCAAATAAGGCAGATTACAAATATTTCTTGTTCACAAACAGCAAAGAAAAGGGGTGGAGTAAAGGGGGGAATAAAAATATCCTCCATCTTTAAAAGTATCAAAAACAACCACAAGGTGCCACTGTATCCTAGCAAGCTGCAAAAATGGCTTTTTAAAAAGCATTTTGCAACATTCACTTCCCTATTATGTGGGTATTTTGAGAACGGCTTAAAATTTAGGGCTGATGCTGCCCCATTTCATGTCATGGACATCTGAGAAGCAGATTAAATACAAAGCATATTAAGTGATAACCCTTCATAAAAATAATTTGAGACACTGACATTAGGAGAGAACACTTGGGAGGGAAAGAACATGTTTTCAGGGTGTGGGGGGGTTACTTGAGGTAACACTTGTAACAGTTTCCTAACCTTAAATTTTGGATGAACTCCAATGAACATGTTTTTAGAGTTCACGTACACACACACACACACACACACACACACACACAATCCTGGTGCTAAAAAGTTTTTTTGTAATTGTTTCTCCAATTGATTACTTATACTCCAACATTAATATGAACACTTTTCTCAATCCCCACCCTCCATTAACACCATTAAGGTATAACTAATGTGTTCTTTTTAGACCAAACATTCCAAATTAACAGTTTGGCTCATCTTCTACTGTCTTCAAACTTTAAGGCTAACTTGTTCAATTTTATTTTTAGTACTAATAAATCTCAATCACGTCAGCTGCTTGCAGTTAAACACCTCAAACGTTTCAGACTAGTAAATGAATTTTTAAAAATAATCTGAAATATTCAAGAAAATTCAGTTTTTAGTACTTTTTCCCTATGCATTGAACAATGTAATGCCCCAACATTGTTTTTTCTTGTTCCTATTATTGCATGAAGTTCAAACTAGGTCCTCAAGACAGAACCTTTCTGTAATAAAGAAAAAGTGCAAAGGTACAAAATGAAATGTAAAGTCTTTTGCAAGAAAATGCTCCCTCAAGAGAACAGGTGTTTGGATGCAGGTGGGAAAAAAGATTTTTGTTCTCCATTGTACATCTGACACCTACAAATGACCTTGGCTAAGTACTTATTGGTCATGGACCTTGCAAAAAAAAATCAAGTAGCAAATTCCACTAAAATATTTGTATCCATTCTACACAGTCCAATGGAAATTAATGAATGCTACTGAAAAAAGTTTTCACATGCACATGTCCAATATGTGCACTGAAGGCTAAAAACTTAAAATTCTATCTCCAGTGTTTATGAATAGCTTCAGTATCTACATTCATAACCAGCATTCTGCATGAGTTACCTCTTAATACTTCACAAATGAGTAATAATACATCTTATGGGAGGTTAGGAAGGTACCTGTTAATAACTTTTATGCTTAGAATGTGATGCAGTTGTTTTTAAACTATTTAAAATGAACACCCCTATTATAACGGGACATTTCATACCAAGAGGAAAATGAGTTTGTTTTTAGCCAATCAGGACTACCCTGCAGATCTGAAAACCGCAGATTACACCCTTAGTAAAGGATACAAGGAGGCTCACAAATATAAACAAATCCTGACTTTTACATGGACAATTTTTTTAGAAAGATAAAATGTATTACATAAGCGCCATAAACAGTAAAATCTGCTTATATTAACAAAAAATAAGTGAAGCTTTGTTTGGACATTATTTTCTTGCAAGAGCAGTACATATCCTTAGTAAACAACTACCATATTTACAATTTCCTTGATACTTAGGCAGGACTGAAAGCCAGAGGAAAATATTAAAAAAAAAACAAGCTTTGAAATAATCTTTACAGCTGAGTTGGTAACAGTTAAGGTAGCCAAATAATTTCTAAAGCAGACTTGTTTATTGTGTAGAGCATCTGACTACGTACACCTGGGTAATCAGCTCACTTTGTTAAGAGCCAAGGATGTGTTCAATCCCTCTTTGGGCCCACTAGCGTTTCCCAGAAAGACAGTCCTCCACAGTCAGACTAATCCTAACCCCAGCCAGCCTCAAGAGAAAGTCGGCAAGAGTACTGGGTTTCTTCACAAAGCTTACTAAGGAAACAACATAAAGTGCATATCCCATAGATTGTGAGTCAGCCTTCTTGTTTTCAAATATGGGCAGCACAATTAAAATTTAAATTTCAAATAACCCAACACGACTCACTTTCCACAAAAAATAAAAATTCCTTAGTTCTTCATCTCGTCTTTAAATATGAGATATTAGGTCTGTATTAGAGATAGTAACAAGTGTGCACTGGTACCTTGAATAACAAATACCAATAAACAATGCAAATTTGAGACTTTCCTATTAGTATACACATCTGTGCCAACCTCAATTCTTATGCTAAATAAGTGGTTTATAGTCTCTTTCCTCCATTTTAGTTTTTGAGAAGCAAACTTGCAAAAACATCAATGTAACTTGTGCTAGGGGGTAGTGGTTTTTCTTAAACCAAAACTCTGCCAAATTTGCCTCATCTGCTCAAGTAGAATACTGTGCCAAGGATCTCACCATATGAAAGCAGTTCATATCTGTGGAATTACTGTCTTCATGAAAAGTTTAGGTTCTTCCAAGCAGTTTTCTCTATCCTCCCTCTTTCATTTCCTGCCTAAATCCATACTCTGTCCTTTCCTTTGCAGGTCACAGTAGCTGTTCACATACATTAAATATTATAGATATGTTCTGCTCTTACATCTACACACTTACAAAAGCAGCTTTGTACTTTGTTTGGTGTGTTTTTTTTTTACTATGTTGGCTCACAAAAAGCAGTTTTTCCATTTCTAAGCATGGTACTTTACAATTTTTAATGCATTAATACAACAGTGCATTGGAAAAAGTACTGAGCCTCTACAAAATAGCTTTACATTTTTAAACAAATGAATGTGATTTTTTTCACTTACACAAGCATAGGCTTTTTTTTTAATATTTCCACAAGATAAATATCTCAATTAAACTATAAGCTCACTCTACAGTGTGCCACAGTGATGGGCTTAGAAGACAGTTAATACACTTAGATCCTAATCTTAGTGTTATTTACACTGACAAGTCCAATATCATCTTGTCTGAAAGGTGAGCAAACGATATTCAGAATGTAGCTGAATGTGTGCCAACTAATAACTGGGAACAGTGCTTTAAGCAGTCACTTAGGAAATATGTACTGTAACTGAGTCTAAACTGGGAATTTCCTTCACCCCTCTTTCCTATGGCATATACTTTAAATATCAATACGAAACAGGTAAGAGTCATTGCTAAGGCAGACCTTTTAAGATAGCAAAAGAGAAATTGACAAGTATATATGATAAATCATCAGTAATAATAATTACTGATACTTAAATTAGATTTTTATGTCCTAAAATGTGGCTTTTTAAATATTTCCTTTTATTTTGGGACAGAAATTAGAGAAAGGAAAATTCCGAAAGCAATGACTCAATTCAGGTTGCTACTTTACATTTAAGCACCACTCAAAAAGTGGACAGAAAGCAAGTGATTCCTGTTTGCCCATCACTATACCAGCTACATAGCCGCGAGTTTAGACCTTAATCACACAACACTTTCTCTGTTACCAGAAGCTAAGACTGCTCTGCGACAAATAGGACAAGTAGAATTCTCAGATAACCAGCGATCGATGCAATGGACATGGTACTCATGGGAACAAGGTAGTTTACGAAGTTTGTTGCCTTCTGTGTATTCTGTAATGCAAACACTACAGGTTTTTAATGCATCGTTTTCACCAAAACTTCTCATTGCCAAGTTGTCAATCTGTTCTTTGGTGAGTCCTCTAGGTTGGTCATCATCATCCTCATTTAAGAGGAAAAACTGAGCGAGACTAAGGAAGGGCAGAGAGCCACTTTCATCAAATGTTACTGGGGCCCTGTGTCGACCCTCTCGCCTGGCACCTGATGAGCCTGATGATGAGCTTCCTTCATTACTGCCTTCAAATATCTCTGAGCTAGTCTCTGAACTTTCACCATTGGAACTGGAACTAGGACTTGAACTAGAACTTGAACCAGAACTGCTACTACCACCAGAACCCCCTCTTCCATTCCGTGACTCTGACCTTTCCATATTTCGACTCGAGACTGAGCCACTAGGCTCTGAATCACTATCACTGTACATAAAGTAGCTTAACTCACCAAAACCTGTCATTATTTGCCTTAACATGGTCTGAATTGCAACAGATGTAGTCTCACTTAAACCAGTATTTAAGATTCTACGAATTGGAATTCTGATGGTACTAACATAGGTTCTCACACCTGCTCGCTCAGAACGTGAAAACGTACGCCTAAAACCTCCTCGTTCACTTTCATAAGTGACGGTGTTGTTTGGCGTCTGAGACCTTGACCGAGTTCTGCTAGCTATGCTATCTCTCTGCCGATATTCTCCAGGACGAACTCTTCTTACTTGAAGATCAAGGACTATGGTTGGAGGTCTCTGGCCTGATCCTGTAGATTCACCACTGCCAGCTGTGTCTGAAGATCCTGCTCCTTGTGAGGCATTTCTTGTTCCAGAAGCTGCAAAAAGACCTCTAGTTAGTAAGTCAGGTCCACTTATTTGCTGTCTTAATGTCACGTGGTGCCGGGTTCTAGAACTTCCTTCAGTCTCATTTACCAAAGGATGCTCAAAAGTCTGAGATGAGATACTATGATGAGATCTTCGTGGAATTTCACTCATTGGATGTAGAGGTGATCTACTTCTTTCAGCTCTTGCTCGGGTTCTCCGATGGTCTGGGCTCCTACTTCTTGCCCTTCTCTGACCTCTGGTAGGTGGGGCTTCTCCTATTAATGCTTCAGTTGAATTTCGTTCTGATCTGGGTGGCCTTGCAGATGTTGATTCAGATCGTGGATTTTCCACTTGTCTTTGGCTGTTGTTGTCCATACTTTCTCCACTAGAACGTCTTGTAGATGGTTCATTTTCATTCTCTGGATTTTGGCTCCCATTATTACGGTTAACATTGATCTCTAAACTGAATCTGAAATCACCACTGTTTGGATTAGTCCGGCTCACTGCTCTCCAAGATTGGTTTCCTCTTTGCCCACTTCTTGTGGTATTTCCAGTTTGTCTGACTGAGTTAAGCCAGTCTATTATAGAGTCACCATTAGATACATCATCTGAAGAGTCTCCACCTGTTTTTTTAAAAAGGTATGGGAGAAAAGGAACTATTAAAAATAGGAAATCATACTCTGAAACTTCATATTATTCACAGAAAAACATTCTGAACAGATTTCACTTTACATGTTTCTTTTAAACTATACTGCACTGATTGGCAAGTAAAAGCAGGATACTTTTAATTCCATTTTAAAACAGCAAGCTAATCCTGGAGAAATTTAAAGCATTTTTTTAAAAAAGGGAATTGAGAGGAAGTCTATTTTTAGCATTGTATACAGAGCATAGTGTACCACTGGGGACTGTCAGAAGACATTTTTTCAGTCCACTGTCAAAACACTAACATAATCAAATAAGGTAAAACAGCAGTTAAGGTACAGGGCTAGTAGTTTAGTTAAAATTACATTTTTTTGGTTAACTTTTTGTTGTACAACATTTCTTTGGGCTCTTAACTTAAATGCCTTGGATAACACAGGACATTTAAAAACTGTTAAGACTGCTCTAGATATTACAAAAATATAAACAAGATTTACAGGTTACTTCTTCATGTTACCAAGATTTTAAATTAACATGAAATTAGAGATCAGAACAAGTAACGAGTCTGAACCTAGCACAGTACATATAAAGCACATTCAACAACCTAATTGTTATCATATTTCACACTGAAGGTGAAACACCAGACCTGAGTTAAGAACAAGATTTCTTAACAGTGCTACTATTTACATTTTGAGCCAAATAATTCTTTGTTGTGGGGGCTGTGCTGTGCATTTTAGGATGTTTAGCAGAATCCCTGACCTCCACCCTCTAGATGCCAACAGCAAACTCCCAACCAAATGTCTCTGGATATTATATCCCACTGAGAACCACCAGATTAGAGAATGCAACCTTTCTGCTGGTGAGGAACTTAGGTTTATAAGGAAGGAATAATTCAGTGGGTACGGGGAAATTTCAATGAAGGTGGAAAATCAAGAAAAATGATCACATTTAAGACAAGACATTCCTATATCCCAGTTAACACTCAAAAAAATCCCAAAGGTGAAACAGAAAAAAAAACATTCTCACCAAATATCAAGAAAATGCCAGTTCTTTTTATGAGCAGTTACTTAATACCATATTGATTTGTGCTACTGCTGGATTATCTTTGACATTTATCATTAGCAAGCTCCTTATTCATTTCATCCTTTACACCCCTCTCCCAAGAAAAACTTACCTCTATTTTCATCTGAGTTTTGTGGTGGTGGGCCCTCTTTAATTTGTTGTAGTCTCCTCAGCAACTCTTCCTCAGTACTTTCACCTGAAAACAGTTTAAAATGTTTGCAAAGTTATGAATAAAATCCAATGACTTATCCATCTGAGATGACAACCAAAGGGCAGGAACCTGAGTAAAATTCACCTATTTGAGAGCATGACATTACAGCTTATTATTTATTCGTATTACTTTCCAGTTTACAATATGCTTTTGCATACAATATCTCATTCTTTAAAAATGCAACTTTGGGAGATATTATCTGCATTTTAAGACAAAGAAACTCAGAGTGGGTGAGCTGATTTGTTAATATACAGCAGGGCAAGAATGCCAACTCTGGCATTCTGATTCAAGTCTGATACTGCTGGCTCAAAATGCACTCTGTCTCATAATAACCATGCTAACACCTTACCTTTTAAAATTTAAGCAATCACTCACACGTTAATAGAATTAAATAGAAATAAGGAGGAAGTGATATAATGAATTTTAACTAGAATCAAATGGGACCTAATGAGGCAGAAGAGAATAACCAAGCACAAATTTCTGAATAACTGACTATTTTACCCAAGGCTAGCTCTGGTTGATTATGATTGGGACATACTCAGAATGAGAGATGACAAAACAGTTAAGTCTGTCCTAAGAACCAAAGTTCCCATTAGCTCTTCCAGACGACTGTCTGGTAAGGTAAATATAGATAACAAAAAGATGGTTCAGCCCCACTCTTTTCAATTCAGTTTACTATAAATTCATAATATAATTCCTCACTAAAAATCCTGACAAAGGATAATTCCAAATATGAGTGAACAAAATAAAGTGGTAGGTACAGCAGTAAATTTCATTCTATTAACCTGGTATTAAAATCATACTTCATAGTGGCAAACAAAACATTTTTTTTAAAGTTGTTTTTTTAAAGACCAGCAATTTATATATATATAAATCTTTAAACTACACATTGCATACCTGGGGTGCCTAGCAAATTGTTATCCCTCATAAGCCTATAATCTTCTTCACTGAGGTTATTTACAAATTGATAGAAAGCTTCTTCCCGATCCAATCGGTCCATCTGACTTCTGCGCTGTGCTGCAGACTGATCACCACTTCCTTTATCGTTACAATCTGAGCTTTCCATCTTGATGAACAAGTGGAAAATTATCTAAAAGGAGAAAGGAGATCACTCTTGAAAACAAAAGTCAGTGTATCTTTTACAGAACAGTTTTCATTATGTGAAAATCCAGAATTCAGGTTGAGACATGGATTTTAAGACCTCATATAAATGGAAACTTCATAATAGAAACACTGAAAAGCACTGTTATACTAGGAAAAGACTAGGTCAGGGGTTGGCAAACTATGGCCCATGGACCAAACTTAGCCCTGGTGACTACTTTTTCTCCTTGAGATCTAAGAATGATTATTACACTTTTAAATGTTTTTCTAAGAGAATATTTTGTGATATGTGAAAATTATATGAGATCCAATAAATATTCTTAGCTACCTGTCCAGAGCAAAGTTTAGTTAGAGAAATACAGATAAGAATTCAGCAGCGTAACAAGATTTGGATGGTGTCTGTTCAACAAGGTTAGACCCAAGCAGCTTACTGAATTCTTGGCACTATTATAATTGCTTTTGTTTTTTAGTCCTCACAATGACACTGTGTACAAACACTGTTGGTGTTGTTATTCCTTTTTTACAGATGAAGAAATTAAAGTATAGAGAGGTTATATAACTTGACCAGGGTTACACAACTAACAAGTGACAGGGCCAAAAGCTGAACCTGGACAATCTGAATTCAGGTTTCTCTCGCTCTATTGCCTCTCACAGAGATGTGACATGTAGAACAGAAGTTCTAAAACTGCTAATGGTCAAGCCCACTTTCTCCATTTAATAAGATGAGTGTGCACTGGTAATTTAGAAAAATGTCACAGTATAAGCATGGCGCTTGAAATGCTGTCAAGTTATAATTGCATCACCGCAACTTGTAGTGCACAGATCACCAGTGCAAAGCAGTGACAGTGCCACATAGACTCTGTCACAACTATTCAACTCTGCCATTATAGCATGAAAGCAGCCCACAGACAATATGTAAATGAATGTGTACAGCTGTATTCCTGTAAAACTTGATGAACAGAGTACCATCTCTAAAGGCACAGTGGAATATGGATTCTTTTATTAGAGTAGATGGCAAAGATTATATTTATAATGCAATGACACTAAAACTGTGCTAAAATAATAAAATATACATTAATATTTTAAGACTAAGCACTCATCATAGTATTTCCAATTCACAGGAAAGCTATGGTCTGAAAAATTAGAAAATTTAAAACAAATATCACAAAATATTTCCTAACAAAAATAAAAAATGAAGCTTCAACCTGAGTAAGTTTCTAAGTGGCTCATTTGTTGGCTAAGCAAGGAAAGACATTTATCAATGCTATGTTAGCTAAATTGTTTGACTGCAGAAGCTAAAGAAATAGTCCACAGAGAATAAACTGGTTTAAGATAATTTGCCTTTTAATGAGAACAGTCGCTCAAAAAGTGACGATACTGGGATGTATCAATCATCAAGTGAAAAACAAGGAAGCAAATGATTGAGTAATTCCCTTTGGTTCTTGATGAGCTGACAAATATAACTGATACTATTCAGTTGCTTATTCAAGGAGTCAAGTTATTTGAGGAGTTTGCAGTTACTAAAGAAGTAGTCTCTATGAATAGTTTGCATGGAACAACTAACTACAGGTGATAACATTTTCAAAGAAGCTGAGAAACACTAATTCAGCACAACCTGAGATGGAATCTGAGATGTGTTACAACTGAAATGGTGGTTAAACAAAAATATGTATAGAGCAAAAATATATCTAGTTGGGCAAATTTACAATTAAAATTATATGCTTGTATATTGATCAGACAGCGTACTTGTACATGTGAAGACATTTCCAATGATGAAATATGTAAAATCTCATTTCAAATCAGAAAACACTAAATGGACATCTGTAAATGACTTTGATGATAAAGAATGTTTAGCCCCAATTAAGCAAAATGTTATCCCACCAAAACGAATACCATTCTTCTCACCTGTCTTATAAAACAATGTACTCATTTATTATTACATCAAGAAAAACTTTGTGGAAATTGGCTTCTCTCTTTTTATATAAATAACTATATAATATGTTCAATTCTGATTAGCGAAGTGAAAAAAATTTACTATCTGGCCTTTTACAGAAAATGTTTGCCAATCCCTACTCTGGATAGTACATAAAACTAGCCAAAACTTAATTTTCACTATTTGTATAGCGCTGCTGCCACTGCTAAGTCGCTTCAGTCGTGTCTGACTCTGTGCAACCCCATAGATGGCAGCCCACCAGGCTCCGCCATCCCTGGGATTCTCCAGGCAAGAACACTGGAGTGGGTTGCCATTCCTTCTCCAATGCATGAAAGTGAAAAGTGAAAGTGAAGCTGCTCAGTTGCGTCCGACTCTTAGCGACCCCATGGATTGCAGCCCACCAGGCTCCTCTGTCCATGGGATTTTCCAGGCAAGAGTACTGGAGTGGGGTGCCATTGCCTTCTCTGTGTACAGCACTAGGAAAAATATATAAATATATATAGCATATTCTTTTCCTTCCAACCCCAGATTGACTTAAGTTCACAATGACAAAATAAAAGTTAATTCAGAAACATGTGAATATCTGATTTGTGGAAACACAGTAATCTATGCTGGTACTATGATTTAATCAGACACACAAAACATGAAGTATCTGGATGTTTATGTCAATACTAGAGAAAAATAAAAACAAACCATCTTCAGATATTAAAAAAACAGAGACTGTCTACCTGTCTGATGAGTCTAAACAAATTTTAGTCTATACATGGGCACATCTAGCTCTCCACTGTTTTTCTTAGATCATTATTGTTAGAACTAGTCTATTATTCTTTAAACAAATAAGATGAATTATCTCAAGGAAAGGGAAAGGGAAAAAGACCTTAACATTTTTTGGAGTTTCCTAATTTTATAACTAAGATTTCTTAATTTTGGTAAGATTAAACTATATAAATTTCTGAAAGATGCTGTTTTTAAAATAACCTGAAACACATTAACCTTTATCCGGACCAGGCAATGAAAAAAAAAAGCCAAATATTTCCACAACTTAGTATTGGTAATGAATAGCACACAGTTAATTAAAAAAAATACTGAAAAGCACAAAGAAAGTTCAGCCATAATTTCCCAAACCAAAGAAAATCACATTTGGCTAATATTAAGCAGTTAATATTCTGAATAGTAGTAGCATGAAAGGACCAAGTCCACTTAATGAAAGAATAGATAGATAAATAGTTCTGAAAATAATTTCTAAAAACTCAGTAGGGTTGAAAGGCTTTAAGAATGTAAAGCTTTCAAAGAACGCAAAAATTTCTGATAAAGTTCTGACATTTCAAGGACAGGAACCAAAGATAACAGAAAAATCACATACCAAGGACTGTTACAAGAATGGCACAAAGTCTTAAAAATAGCGTCAGAGGTTAAAGCCCATATGGAACAGAAACTTTCAAAAGTATGAGAAAGAGCTTTTAAATGGCTCTGAAAAACAAATCTGAAATAAGAATGAGATCTTTATTAAGCCTGTGGTACAGATGGTATATTAATAGAAGATGGTAGGTAGAGGCACTCAACTTCTATCTTATTCAGCAAGGAGAATCATCTTCCAACTGGAAGTAGTGGAAAAAACCAAGTTTCTCAAAGAAAAAAATCAAAATCCAAAACCAAGTTTCTCAAAGAAAAAAATCAAAATCCAAACTGCAAGATTTCCAATCTTTGACAAATCAGAGAACAGGAGATACCAGATGATCTAATCTGCAAAGAAAGTGACGTCTATAAGCTATAACACAGCAAAATCTGGCAGAAAACCTGGGGAGGGGGGCACGTGGAATTCTGCTTCTGCTATCAAGATATATTGCAAACATGTAGATATCAGATATATTGCAAACATGTAGAAAAATATGTTCACCAGAAGTGGAATTCACTGTCAAATTAACCTCATTTGCATTAGTCTTCTTTCACACAGAACTTGCTTTACAAGATTCTCACATTAAAATCACCTGAGGAGCTTTCTCTGAGGCCAATCAGACAGCGACATTTAAAAAATTCCGCAGGTAATTCCACTGCACAGTCAGGGTTGAGGAACTTTTTAATAGAGTCATCAGGGTAATACTGCTGAAACGTCTGGCCTGGTTTTTGTACAGAGTCTGAAAAGTTTTTGCATCCTATTTTAATAGGCTAGATCCATGCTTCTCAAACTTCAGCATACAAATGAACCACCTGGAAATCTTGTGAAAATACAGGTTCTGATTCAGTAGGTTGGGGGTGAGACCTGAGAGCATGCATTTTAAATAAGCCTCCATGTAATGCTGATGCTGCTAATCCTAGAATCAGTTTGAGTAGCAAGGAGCTTGATAACAATACAATTTAACAGATTCACAGTTGCTAAATACCACTCTCAAAGATTATGGAGCAATGTTAGGCTGCGAACAGCCCAGTCTTCAGCATTTTGAAAAGAACCAAGTCAAAGACATACGAGCCAAATCTATAGATAACTCAACGCTGGGAGTTAGTAATGAAGATGTATATAATTAAAAAAAGTCCTGAATTCTCAGTGGGCTGTGAGGATGAGTGGAAATCAACAAAAATGATGGTAAATGTGCTACTTTAAACACTTTAAGGGTTATCAAGCTGATGGGGGTGGCAGGGGGAGAACCTGTCCTGGCAACATGAAGATGACCTCAAGTTTTTAGTTAACAAAAGCTCAATTAAAAGCCTGTTTGACTTGACTGCTAAGAAACCTTGGAGTCACAGGTTGACAAACCTTTCCTAGGTCACAGTGTTCAGATAAAAATAAGCAGTATTGCCAATGCTACTTGCTGTTCAGACTATATGTGGAGTATTTGAAACATTAAAAATACATCCAAAAAGACATTGACAAACAAAAGAAAATATCTAGAGTGACCAAGATGGTGAGAAGCCAGGGAATACTATAAAATAAATGGCTGAATTACTTGAAAATGTCTAGCCCAAAGACTACACTAAAAATGGACAAGATTACCACCTTCAAATATTTGGAGTTATAACATATAAGAGAGCAAACCACAGGGTCAAATTAGAGCCAAGAGTTGAAGAAATATGAAGCAAATAATTTTGTCTTTTAATAGTCGAACAAATAAGACTGTCCAAAAGTAGTGATGCAACCAGTCTCTTGAAGCAAGCTACTACCAATTTCTGGAAGTATTCAAGTAGAGGCTAGATACTAGGTATGAGTTTGAACAAACTGATTTCAAACAAACATATGAAAAGATGCTCAACATCACTCATTATCAGAGAAATGCAAATCAAAACCACAATGAGATACCACTTTACACCAGTCAGAATGGTGTAAAGTCTACAAGCAATAAATGCTGGAGAGGATGTGGAGAAAAGGGAACCCTCTTACACTGTTGGTGGGAATGCAAACTAGTACAGCCACTATGGAGAACAATGTGGAGATTCCTTAAAAAACTGAAAATAGAACTGCCATATGACCCAGCAATCCCACTGCTGGGCATAGACACTGAGGAAACCAGAACTGAAAGAGACACATGTATCCCAATGTTCATCGCCGCATTGTTTACAATAGCCAGGACATGGAAGCAACCTAGATGTCCATCAACAGACGAATGGATAAGAAAGCTGTGGTACATATACACAATGGAATATTACTCAGCCATTAAAAAGAATACATTTGAATCAGTTCTATTGAGGTGGATGAAACTGGAGCCTATTATACAGGGTGAAGTAAGACAGAAGCAAAAACAACAATACAGTATATTAACGCATATATATGGAATTTAGGAAGACGGTAACGAGAACCCAGCATGCGAGACAGCAAAAGGAACACAGATGTATAGAATAGACTCAGGGCCTCTGTGGATGAGGGAAAGGGTGGGATGATATGGGAGAATGGCATTGAAACATGTTAATTATCATATGTCTAAGCAATAGCCGGCCCAGGATTGATGCTTGGGACTGGTGCAACGAGATTTCCTGGGGGGGGGGAGGAGGGAGGGGGGTTATGGAGGGGGAGCATATGTGAACCCATGGTGATATCATGTCATTGTTTGGCAAAACTAATAAAAAAATGTTTAATTAAAAAAGAAAAGAAAAGAAAAAAAATCTACTAGCAAGAATAAAAAAAAAGACAGAAGGAAAAACAACAATACAGTATACTAATGCATATATATGGAATTTAGAAAGATGGCAGCGAGAACCCTGCATGCGAGACAGCAAAAGGAACGCAGATGTATAGAACAGATTCGTGGACTCTGTGGAAGAGGGCAAGGGTGGGATGATATGGGAGAATGGCATTGAAACATGTAAATTATCATATGTGAAATCAATCGCCAGCCCAGGTTTGATGCTTGATACAGGGTGCTCAGGGCTGGTGCACCAGGATGACCCACAGGGATGGAATCGGGAGGGAGGTGAGAGGAGGGTTCTGGAAGGGGAATACATGTATACTCATGGCAGATTCATGTCAATGTATGGCAAAACCAACACGATAATGTAAAGAAAATAAATAAATTTAAAAAAGACCCTTTGGACTAAAATTTCATTAAGGGTAGACAATCCCTTGGTTTCCTTATTATGGGTCTAGGGTCATACTAAGCCACATATTCCCAGTGACACAATTTTGTTGTAACATTTTCTTGACAGACCAATCCACTTATATTGCCCCATCCTTTCCCTCCAACACACCTTGTACTTTACTACCTTCACACTTCTAATGCTCTACCTTCAGCCCTCCATTTAGTCTCTCCCCATTTCACTCACCCCTCAAGATTTCAATGAAATCTTACCACCTAAGCTTACTACCTCAGCTAGTAATTTTTTTCAACTGTCTCTGCACACAGCATTTGCCTGTGCCACTAGTGTCACTTCCTGTCTCACAAGGTCTTTTATATTTCTGAAACACTAGTTTTATTAGTATCTTATTTACCGAACAGATCAAAAAGATCATTTCAACATATTATCAATCCCAGGATTGATGCTCGGGACTGGTGCAGCGAGATTTCCCGGGGGGGAGGGAGGAGGGAGGGGGGTTCCGGACGGGAAGCATATGTAAACCCATGGTGATATCATGACAATGTATGGCAAAAACAATTTAAAAAAAAAGAAAAAAAATTATTGAGATGTATTATATTCTTTTTGAAAATTCTAAGTCTCAGAAATTTGGCATGTATTTTATACTTACAGCACATCTCAAATTGGATGCTAAATTTTCAATGGTTAAAGTGAAATGTAGTTCTAATGAAACAAAAGTCATGTTTAATGGAAAAAATTTACATTGTTTATTTAGCTTAATTAAAATGAAAGAAAATTAAAAGTTCAGTTCCAGTTAATTAATGACATTTCAAGTGTCCAGTAGCCACATGTGCTTAGAGGTTACTGTATCGGACCGTGCAGCTTTGAAAGAATTTGTTGGTAAGGTAGAGAAACTCCACATATGGAAAGTGCTCTAAAGTGTTCCCAATATATTGTTTCTGCTCTATAAATCCACTATTTATGAATCCCCTTTACACTTTTCAAAAGTAAAATAATAATGGTGAGGCTGAGTTGAGTGTTAGTCACTCAGTCATATCGGACTCTGTCACCCCATGGATTGGGGCTCTCCAGGTTCCTCAGTCCATGGTATTTTCCAGGCAAGAATACTGGAGTGGGTTGCCAGTCCCTTCTCCAGGGGATTTTCCCCACCCAGGGATTAAACCTGGGTCTCCTGCATTGCAAACAGACTCTTTACCATCTGAGTCACTAGGGAAGATAATGGTGAGTACTCCACAAAAACACATGGAATAGATGATTCTTTTTTTTTAAAATTATTTTTATTTATTTATTTGGCTGCGTTGGGTCTTAGTTGGGGCATGTGGGGTCTAGTTCCCTGACCAGGAATCAAACCTGGCTCCCTTGCATTGGGAGCTCAGAGTCTTAGCCACTGGACCACCAGGTAAGTCCCGGAATAGATGATTCTTAATTACAATCACCAATCTTCAAGTTCACTCTTGACCTAGAAATTCTAGTATTTCCTACATGGAAACTATGGAGACAAAAAAAATCATACCTCTATTCAAAACCCTCTCAACACTGTGATTTTGGAGACTGCTAAATCCTAAATAGCTCCTGCCTGATGAGTTTAGAAGTTGGGTTATTCTATTCAAGAGGGATTTTTATTTTGGTTTATTTTTTAATTCAAAATTTTAACAATGAGACACACAAAGTAACATGTGAACAAATCCAAAGTACTATTACTTCCATAGTAACATGCTGCTCTCCCTTCCCCCTGCCTACATCAGAGAAAATAAAGGAAAACATTTTCCCCACACGGCATCCTTGAAACACACTCATTTATTTCAAAATTGCAATCAAACTGGCAAGGCTTCATTAAACAGAACACATCATATTTTTTGCTAAGGTATAGATTTCCATTTAAAATGCTGTTTGTTTCTAGCAGTTGATTAGGGCACAGGGAGAGAAAAAGCCTATTTGCTTCCCTACTTTTGCCCAAAGCATTCATTCTTTCTGCTTTATTCTGCATTTCCCTGGGTTGAAAGTGGAGGTCAAGAGATTTCAGCACTGGCAAGACAGATGTTATAGCTTTAAAACCTGCCAAGGTCCACTGGACTAGAAGTTAATTACATTTTGAAAAAAAAAAGGAAATCCTGAGTGAAAACCCTGATGATTTTACAAATACCTTGTAAAATCATCTTACGAACATACACCTAGTGAGTCTGGTCTCATTTTAAGCAGTGCCTTCACTACCTAAGTGGTAAAAAAATGACAAAATGTAATAATTCTAAATCACAAGTTCAGAAAGTTAAAACATGCCAAAGATGTCAGGAGACTGCAGTTCAAATGATCAAATACAGATCTCTCTCCATTTTGGTGTGAAAAGATCAGTGAAAGATTATGTTAATAAAATGGGTGTCTAGATTCTACTCTGTGGTGAACAACATCGTGGTACATTTCCAGTCTAAATTAGGTATAAGAAAAAAAGAATCCCCATACCCCCTGGGCTCCTTCTATCATCGTAAATGAGAAAATTTTAAATCTTTTCATTCAGTTACCTTATACTGAGTTATAATATTCATGCGCACAGTCAGAAATTTTGGATTAAATAGTTATCATCAGTCAATTTTAAACTTATATATTTTTATGGAAAACTTAAAAGAAAAAATGTGTAACTGTTCTTAAACCACTTAGGTCTCTTCCTAGTTAAAAGAAATATCCATTGCCCTATCCATACAGCCCTTTCACCTATATTTCATTTAAGCCTTACAACAATTCTGTGAAGTAGGAATCACAAACTCTATTTTACAGATAGGAAACAGAAGCACACAGAGAGGAAGTGATTTACCAAAGGCCACGAGGCTAGTAGATGGAAAGAGCCAGCAATTAAATCCAGGTTTCCTGATTTCAAATCCAGTCAACTTTTCAATAAATGGACAACTGCCTCCCAATATATCCTAAGACCATATACCTTAAAAATATATTCCTTCAATCCTAACAGGCATGTCCAATGTATTCAACCTCACTACCTGTTTGGGGCTTCCCTGATGGCTCAGAAGGTAAAGAATCTGCCTGTAATGCAGGAGACCCAGGTTCAATCCCTGGGTGGAGAAGGAAATGGCAATCCACTCCAGTATTCTTGTCTGAGGCATGGACAGAGGAGCCTGGCAGGCTACAGTCCATAGGGTCACAATGACTTGGACATGATTGAGCGACTTCATTACTTTCACTTAGTTCACGTTCACTTCTGGTATGAAAACTTCCAAATTGACAAAACATCTTTTACAGGCACTATGAACCCAGCAGGGCTTCTTTTTAAACAAGTCAACTTTTAGTATTTTTGTTTTAAACACAGTTGCCCCTCAGATGCATAGCATATTTTATTAGCCTTATCTCCTTCAGGGTACTGTGTGCCAATACAGCCAAATCCATTCCTGGAAAGTAAATAGCCAAATTAGAAAATTTGCCCAGTCATTTCAAAAACTACTCATCTGGTCAGTAACTGTATGACTGTGTCAGGTAAATTTAATTCTGGGGAGGAAAAGCCAGCAAGAAAACCAAACTTGAGATTTATTCTTTACTTAGAGAATTTAAAACAGATTTTATTTACCTTGAGAATTTTAAAAGCATTTTTAGTGATTTCAATTCTTCACCAGTAATTATCATATATTAATATAAATTATGCAGATTACTATGTTTCTGACCACTGCTCTAAGTATTTAATTCTCCTAACCCACGCACACTAATCTTTAAAACATGTAATTCTGTTATCATGTTAGGGCAAAAAGTCACTTAAAACATACTGTTTAGTATTAATTGGTCAGAAGACCTGGTGCTAAATATAAGCACACATACTATATTCAATGGACATACTTCATCAATTAAGATTTAAGACACCAAAATATACAGTTAAAAAAACAGATATTAAAAAATGAATTCTGAAATTCAAAAGACTGTATATCAATTTTAAAATAAACCACATCTATTAAGTCTGGAAGAAATCACTTCTTTTGAAAAATCAGAAAGTACAGTGGGGGGGGGAGGAATCAAGATAACCTAATGTCAACCAACTACTGAAGTTATCTTGGGCATTGTCACCTTTTGGATGTGTTCAAACAAGCTCCAAAATTCAATAGTGTCCTAAAGTACAACACGCCAAAAAAAAAAAAAGGTATCAACATAAAAATGTGTCACACTGAAAAAAGGGCAAGCATTATTCAGTTTGCAACAGAGCTTCTTTCTTTATTAAGAAGAAAATGTCAGGTCAATAATACCATCATCAAAATGAAAAATACTTAATATATTTAAAAACAACAAAAAAAGCCGAGTCACAAAGAACTACTGAATTTGAGGTCTGGATATCAAATACCATCGTATACGTAGTTACCAAAAGTATTGGGAATTTTTCCTATACAGAATGATTAAAATTTTACAGCATTTGCAGCCAACAAATCAAGGGTTGACTGAGTAGCATGGTGGAATTCAGCTCTGTGAAAATGAAAAAAGAGAAGATACTAGGTTCTAGTCTTGGCTGTAAGATTAACTATGTGAATTTGGCCAATTATTTAACCTTTCACGTCTCAGGATCTCCATCAGTATTAGAGTACTGGATTATGCTATCTACAAGATACCTTTCCAAATCTATGAATCCAGACTATGATAAAACCCACATCACATTACAATATTAGGTTGGAAAAATAAAGGTCAAGAAACAACATGAATAACTAGGATGTAAGCTTAAAAGCTGTGCTTTTCTCACTGCTATTTCACTCATACACTTCTTTCTTTTTGACTTATTTTTAAAAAACAAATACAAAGCACTCTTCTTTAAAAAAATAGGGTAAGGTTTATGTTTAACTGCCTTTATTGCACAGTACCTCTCACCACCCACACAATTTATTTCCATTACTGGCCTATTGGAGGATGGTACTAAGGCCTCTGCCACTGCTGATACTACTAGAGCAGTATGAAATTATAAAATATCTGCACGGCAATGTCAGCTTAATCTCACTTGTATTCTATCTTTATCACTTGAAAAGGACATCAGGAAAAAAAGGATTCAGCATGTGTTTAATCTCTTGGCAGGAATTCTGCAGCTCACAAACAATTCTAATGACAACAACCTTCTAAAACAGTTAAATCAAAAGAATATTAAGAATGTCAACAAATCAAAGGATGGAGACCAAGCCAAATGCTGCCAATTCACAGGAACAAGTTAGTTTCAAAAAGAAACCATTATGACATTTCAATTCACTCAAGTACTGAAGACAAAATTTAATCTTCGATTAACCAGTTCATGTTCTTTTAGTATCAAGCTATGCCACTAAATTAGAATTTGGGCTTATGCACACAAATTCAATTCTGATTTCTCATTATTCTCAAGAAGTCAATGACTCAAAAACCCAAAAGGCTCATGTGTTTATTTTTTAAATGTTTTAATGCAAAAGTCATTGATTACTGGCAATTTTGGTGTTAGTAAATAAAGTACTATTTTTTAAGATATAAGTTTTCCACTAAAAATGAACTATTTTAAAATTATGTGACCGAAAATATCATCTACACAAATGACTTTTATGTTGTCTGAGGAAAAAAATTTTGTGTTACAGAACCAAACACATTAACAACTGTGATTTCTGAACCAGTGCTCCTACAGAGAAATGATGACAAAGGTGACCATATATTCCCAGACTGCCCATATGAGTAGCAGTCTACAACTGTTGTCCTGTAGTGATTATTAATATGGCTTTCTTTCACTCTTAAAAGTGTCCCAGTTTGGATAAATTATAAGGTGACCTCAAATGTAATTGACACTAACAGGAACTTTGGTCAATACAAAATGAAAAATGTAATTATGAGTTAAACCCTTTCTTCACACAATCAAATGTAAAGCAAGAGGAAAGAGACCATTTTTCATTTCACAAAAATTTGAAAACACTGAAGACAAATATCTTCTTCCCACCCCAGAATGGATCATGTTCACCATGCAAATGCTTTAATAGCAGTCCAAACTGCTGCTGTGAAATTATTGCAGTAAGTCCACAAATCTATATACACACATGCACATACAGATATTTGTCTTCCAAACATACGTATGTGATATTTTGACTAATAAAATTAAACTCTTGAGTTGAAGCACTAAAATACAAAAATTTGTTGTTGTTCAGTCTCTAAGTCACATCCGACTCTTTTGCAACCCCATGGACTGCAGCCCGCCAAGATACTCTGTCCATGAGATTTCCAAGGCAAGAATACTGGAGTGGGAATTTCCTTCTCCAGGGGATCTTCCCAACCCAGGCACTGAACCACTTCTCCTTCATTGGCAGGCAGATTTTTTCCCACTGAGCCACCAGGGAAACCCAAAATGTAAGACTGTACTGCAAAAACATCAAGCATCTATTTCAGGAGCAAAACCACAAGTTCACAAATATACTCCCAAATTGTTTAAGATTGTCAAGATTTTTACCTCTAATATAAATTGCTTTATTATCTGGGAAACTTCTATTTCAAAAAAATGAAAGAAAAAAATAGAAGTGCCATTGCTTTCTTACACTGGGTATCAAAATGTCAAAGGATCATGTAAACTGGATACTTTTAAAAATCAATGGGCTATAATGTTTGGAAATGTCTGTATTATAAAGAAATGTTATGGAAATAGAATTACAAAAGAAAAACATCACAGTCCTAGGCACTGGCCCAAAATTCTAGCATCTCATTGGTCTGGTTTTGACAGAGGACTTTTCATGTTCTAATTTGTTATCCACTTTATGGTAAATCAAGGGAACAGGAGGTTGGTGAGTGGTTTGCTATTTCCCAATCCGCTAGAGCTACGGAAAAAGTAATATACACATTGTAATTCCATAAATGCAAATGTCCCATTTGATCTACTGTATATAAGGCCTCACTACATGTTCACTAACATGAAAAATATATCCAACCAACCTAACACTTCTAGATATCACTTCATTATTAAGCTATTTTTTAAAATCACTAATTTTAAATTGTTTATCAAATTATATTACAGACAGTAACAGCTGAAACAAGAACCCTGACTGAAAAAGAGTGCAATCGTTAGATAAGTCTCACTTGCTTCATAAAGCAAATTTCCTTCAAGTGTTAACAGAAGTTTTTGATGCAACTTAACCTATAGATGTTTTTTTATTACAACCTTTCATTTTCTTTGCATTTCTGATCTAGTAACAAGACTAAGGACATACAAGTTTATTGACTTTGTCATCAGACAGACTTGGGTTAAAATGGGGGCTCCTACCACTTATTAGCTTTTTGATAACAAATTATCTAATCTCTCCTCCAAGTCTCAGTTACTCTGTAAAACAGGTAACATCCTCATGAAGCTTGGCTGTAAGGATTACAAAATCACCCATGTGAAGCATAAGACCTAGCACATAAGTATTCAATACAAATTAATTATGAATTTAGGCTTATTACCCATCCCAGTTTGCATGGGACAATCCTGGTTTGCACCTGTTGTCTAGGAAAATGTTCCTTTTTCTCTTAAAAGCATCCTAGCTAGGGCAATAAATTGTGCGATTACCTTAACAATGATGATGAAAGAGGCTGATATCAATTAGAGTATTATATATTATGATTTTTCGGATCTTGAAGGAAAAATATCAAAGATTATATTCCTGTAATATAGTCTAGTGATAATTCATTTAGTTATTCAAAAACATTTAAATACCATTTATTTATACTCATCTCATTCCAACAGTGATTAAAGGAAACAAATTTCTATTTTGTTCTTTCTGTTCTATACAGGTACTGGTAAATTTCAGACATTATTTTAAAAAGTAGAAAATTGACAGAGCACTAATGAGGTTCCAGCTACTTAGAAACACTACCCTTTGAATTCCCAGTGAAAGACACCCATTCTGACCATTAAGAATGCCCGACACCAACTAACATACATCAAAGAAGCCCATTCAATTACAGGGCCCCCAAAACAGAATAAATATTTTAAAACATGCATTCTACACATAAATCATCAGGAGACGCAACAAAAAATAAAATTACCTGACTGTTATGACATAGTATTGTATACAATAAACTGGATTTTAGTTTTCTTCACTCTCTGCTCTAGAAAAAAAAAGAATCCATTATTCTTCCTCTTTTATAAGATAGACATTTTCTTTGAAACAGACACATCCTAAAAATTACATATCCTATGTATTAGATACACACCCACCATAATTCAACCTAATTCAACATTACTATTAGGATATTTGAGGAGACTAAAAAGGTCAGAGGGAACCAATAATCTTATATGTTAGATAGAAGATATCTTTTAAAGGCTGACAGCCCATCTACCTTTTAATATAAACTTACTTAAAATGGGCTTTTACGCATCAGATCAGTAATTATTTTCAGATTCTCACAGTTACTTTCAAGAACTTATTTGGTACGTTTCACTAGCTTAAGGCAGGAACAAAAGTATGAAAGATCATCAGGACATCTTAGGCTAAAGAAAAACACGTTTTCAGTAAGAGAAGAGTATCCTAAAATAAAATTTAAAAAATACTTAGATTGGTCTTCCTGGGTACTTTATTTCTACAACTTAGAAAACTGATTCTGGGGCAGCGATAACTGTGCCTGTCTGCTCTCAAGTCATCCAGGACGGACATAATGTACCTGATGGGGTGATAAGAGTATTTTGTCTTTAATAATGACAAGAATTTTTAAAAAATGACTAGTAGTAGTGTATTTCTTCCTCCTTTCAATCATCCAAAGCCACTGCGGTTAATTCTGATTCAGGAAATGCGGACTCCTTGTTTCCAGCAAAAAAAAAAAAATATTGTGGGGCCTTGCTAAGAGTGAATGACAACCTAATATAAATGTTTCCTCTTTCCACAAAACGAAAGAACGACCTAAATAGACAAGCCTGCTAGGCCTTAGATTCCCGGACTAACCTGTGGAATAAGTATGGTGAAACTGTCTAGGGAAGGAACGTGGCTGTCTCCTCCATCTTGAAATTAATCAGCATAAGGGAAAAAGGGACGGAGTATTCAGGAAGCAGAAGCCCAACCGGTTAATACTAGTTACTAAAGCTATGGCGTACGTGGCAGGTACCGCCCGCAGAAGCCGAGACCCTTAGGCATTTTTTGAGGGGGGAGGGGTTGGGTTGTGCACGGATTGAACGGAAATTAACTTCAAAATCATTTGGCCCAGTTCCCACCCTCAGCCAAGGAAAAACAACAAACACGCAACGGCTTTTCCCTCCCTTTTGGGGGGAATCCGTGTAGTGGTTATCTGGCAAGGGATACGCCAGGGTTATTCAAGCAAGGGAGTAAACCACATTTGTCTTAGATCCTCAGGGAAGATGTCATCGTGGCCTCAGGGGGCGCCTAATTGATAGTGCCCTGCAGAAGGCTCAAAATGGGGTTTTGCAAATCCTGGGAAATTTAAAGGCCCAAGAGTTCCCAGCATCTAACTTAGAGCAGCCTGGTTTTTTTCCCTATTTCCTAAACCCAAGCCCGCCATGTAAAAGAGAGGGGGAGGAGAAGGAGGCGAAGGAAGTCTCCAGAGAACTGAGGAGAGGAAAACCTGAGACAATTACAGATTCTCCTGCCTGAGGCCAACACTCGAAAACCGCCTCCCCCAAATTCTTAAGGTTCGGGAGGGCCCCAGCTGCGGCTCGCGCGGCCACGGAGAGGAAGTACTACCTACCTTCTTCCCCTTCAAAAAGCCTGTCGAATATACACCCAACTAAAATGGCAGCGGAGACTACGCCACGGAGCCCCCCGCAGCAACCGGTGCCTGGGGTCCGGAGGCGGCGCTGAGCCTCCGCCACGATGCACCACTTAGGCCATTTTGAGAGAGAGCAGCAGACGGGGTTCCGCTGTCTTCCTCTCGCTCTCCATCCGTTTCCCAAGGCTTCACTTACTCGGTTTTGGTGTCGGGATCCGACTCGGTCGGTTCGGCCGCCGCCGCCGCCGCCGCCGCCGCCGGGGATCCTGTGCGCCTCCCCTGCCGCAGCTCTCAAGCCCGCCTCCGATGAGTCGCTGGTCGAGACCCGCCTCTAGCCCAGCGCCTGCTCGGAGACGTTGCTCAGGCAGCCATTATCTTCCCCATTGTTACCAAGCAGCGACAGGAAACGCCTGCCCACAACAGGAAGTGATGATGCCGCGTCCTGGCCCCACAGCCCCGCCGAATATCCACTCCCAGCCGATTATCCAATCCCAGGCGATTCCTCGAAAAACCCTCGGGGAGAGGAGGAGGTGGCCGGCTGACGACGCGGCAGGGCGGGCCGCGGCCTGGAAAAGGAAAGCTGCTGCGCCGCCCACCATGTGACAGGCCCCACCCTCCTCCGCCATTTTGAATTGTGGCGAGAAATTCGCGTTCTGAGAACTGTGAGAACCTTTCCCATTTTGAAAACTGGAGGACGTCACTGTATGACTGCTGGAAGCCCTTTTCAGAGAGTGAGAAACGCGGTATTAGTCTAACCTGACGTCGATTCACACAGTCAGGACCGGTTAATATAGCATCCTACCTTTATTCGAATACATTTATCGAATGCCAACTGTAGGTGTCAAACACTAGTATAGATGTTGGGGATACAGCGCAAATTTTTAAAGCAGACCAAAATCCCAGTTCTGGTGTATCTTTGTATTCTTGGGGGAGGGACAATAATTATACATTAAAATTAATGATAAATGCTAGGGAGAAAAATAAGGCGAAGGAAGGTGGGTGGGAGAGCGCCCGGTGGCTGCAAATGGGAATTGCCGTTTTAAAAAGTGGTCAGAGATGGCCTCTCTCAGACAGTAATTCTGAAATTCTTGAAAAGGGGCGGTGTTTGTAGAAGGGTGGGAAAATCTGATAACGTTGGAATTTAAGGGCTGTTAAGGAAGGCCTTTCCTAGATAGTAATGCATGAAAGAAAGTACATTATGATCTAGCAAGCAACAACTCGTTTTCACAGTTAAAAATAACCACAGTTTTAGGGTGTTATCTCGTTTCTTTTCTCATTTTTCTGTTTTCTGTGTTTTCAGGTAACAGTCCAGCTACACTGACTTTCTTAGTATTCTTCTAGCGAAGTAAACTTGTTCCCACCTTTACAACTTCACTTAGGCTGGAATTTTCCTCTTCATATCTTTGCTCTCATCATCCAAACCTTTTCTCAATTGTCATTTCCCCAGAAAACACTTCCCTAACCACCCTATCTGAAATTACAACTTCTCCATGCCCTTACTGGGCTTCCCTGGTGACTTAATGGCAAAGAATCCAACTGCCGATGCAGGAGACACATATTCCATCCCTGGGTCAGGAAGATTCCCCTGGAGAAGGAAATGGCAACTGACTCCAGTATTCTTTCTGGGGAAATCTCATGGACGGGGAGGCTCTGGTGGGCTCCAATCCATGGGGTCTCAAAGAGCTGGACACGACTTAGTGACTCAAAAACAACAACATCCCCTTACCAGCTTAATTTTCTTTAAAGAACTTCATCTGAAAATATTTGTTTACCCCCACCGCCTTAACAGAAAGCCTCTTGTTCGCTGTTATATCCCCAACAAGCTCATAATAGGCCCTCAAATATTATTTGAGAGAGTGCCAGCCTCAGCATGATGGCCATTTCATCAGCCAGACATGTATTTCACTCCAAGCAGTTACAACAATATCCCTCATACTTACCTGCTCAACTTTCAAGCATTCTTGATATTAATATTGCCATTTTTGACAGTATGAGAATGTGGATTAGATGCTGTGTCTCTACTCAGCTTTTGTCTTACATTACATAATCATGTACTAAAACTTGCCTTTGTACCTAGTGTAAAGTGAATTCTTCAGTGGCCAGCAATTGCTGTTAAGCCTGATATTGAGATTATGACAATAACATTAGCCACTCCTTGACATATTCTTGAGATAAACATGGCTTAATGTAAAATATTAAATCATAAAAGAAGTAGAAAACGTTTTAAGTGTATATGTCCATAGCTTTGGGGATGTGGAAGGACTTTCTAAATATGACACAAAATCCACAAAAGAAATTACTGTTAAATACAACTTCGTAAATGAAAGCTTCTGAATATCAACACAATGTTAATAAAGTTAAAAAACAAATGATACACTGAGAAAAATAATTTCAATATGCTAGCTAAGGATTAGTACTGGTTTATAATAGAAAGGGAAATCGGCAAAAATGCTGCATATATGATAAATATAAAAGTATGTATGGCTAATATTACTACAGACAGTGCTCAATTTATGATGGTTCGACTTAAACAGTTTTTTGACTTTAAGATAGTGTAAAGTGGCACTTGTTCAGTACTTCAAATTTTGAATTTTGATCTTTTTCTGCGCTAGCAATATGCAGTACAATGCTTTCTGGTAGTGCTGGGAAGCAGCAGCGAGCTGCAGTTCCCAGTCAGCCACATCTTGAGGGTAAGTAACCCAGACACTGGTAACAATCCTGTACCCACACAACCATTCTGTATTTCAGTATTCAATAAATGACATGAGATATTAATCACTTTATGATAAAATAGACTTTTTGTTAGATGACTTTGCCAAATTGTAGGCTAATGTAAATTATCTGAGCATGTTCGAGGTAGTCTAGGCTAAACTATGCTGTTTGGTGGGTTATGTGCATCAGATGCATTTTCCACTTAGGATGTTTTCTACTTAGGATGGATTTTTTAGGACATAGCCCCATCATAAATTGAGGAAGATCTGTAGTCTATGAAGTGCTATTATAAATGTTTTTAAAGGTAAGTGCACCAATTAAAAAATATGCAAAGGATGTGAATAGACAGTTCGAAGAAGGAGAAAACATTTGGCTGATAAACATAACAGTAATCAGAGTAAGTAATCAACCTCATGAGTAATCAGAAATAAAAACAATGATATCTCTTTTTCTGCCTAGCAGAATGTCAAAGATTAAACATTTTATAATATTAAGTGTTGATGAAGATGGTATGAAATGGGCACACTTGTATGCTACTGGTACAAATTGATACAACCATTTTAAGGTAATCTGGCAACATGTATCAAAAGCCTCACTATCCATATTATTTGACCAATAAGTCCACATATAGAAATTTATTTAAAGGAAAATAAGGGGACAAGTTTGCAAAAATGTACCTACTAAATATATAAAGATGTTGATCTTGATGAATTGTATAGTATTGAAATACTGAAAAATCAGAAAAATAACTTCAATAATAATTAGTTAAATACAGTACATCCACATAATGGACTACTACATAGCCATTAGAAATGAGTAGCTAAAAAAATGGGTAGATCTGGAAACATATTTTTAAATAGAAATGCAATCTATAAAACAGTACATATTCTATTTTTATATTAAGATACATGTATATATACATAGAAAAAAGTTTAGATGAGTATGCATGAAAATGAAAGGATTATTAGTCATTTTTACTTCTTAACCTCTTTTTGTTTTGTCTTGAATATTTACAATATGCATATATTACTTGGTATTGTGAGGGGGCAGTTTTTATTTTGAAAGAAAAGTCTGTCTGAATCTGGAAAAAAAAATGAATATCGCCCCAACTACTTATTCCTTCCATGTTTCATCAAGTCTACTCTCTTCTTTCTTTCTTCTCTCTCCCCCATGTATTCTTTCAAGCTTTTTGTAAGCCAGAGAGTGCTTACTTCCAACATAGGAAATGAATTCTCAAAACAGTTTTTCCCATGATGGCATTCAGTGCCACACTAGAACCCAAGGAAGCAACCACTGAATAATTCTCATTGAGTTTCTCTTCAGCCTAATTACATCTCTCTCATGTGCTTTTTACATATGTGTGATGTTCACATAATTTTTAGCACTTCCTTAACAGAGAAAAATAAAAGAAGATTCCAGTTTTCCTTCTGTCCATTTATTCAACAAAATGTATTGATCATCTACTATATGATGACCATGTACAATAGATTGACCATCTGGTATATTTCCCAGATATAAAATGGTGGCTGGGAATGGATCAGTGAATCACAAACCACAAGTCCCTGCCCTTGTGGCAAGACACACACTGACCAAATACTTACAAATGTAATGAACATTACAAAGGAGACATGCGTACAATAGGAGGGGTATATAAAAGGAACTTTTAACCCAGAGAAGTTGCCATTTTTAGCTGTGACTTGAGCTGAAGGAAAAATGATGATTAGAGAGGGGAGGAAGATAAGGGAGGAGCCCTGAGGGAGGGAATAACCTATACAAATTACCTAGGGTCAGAAAATGGAGACTAGGAAACTGAAAGAATAGCTTGTTTTCTCTAGAAAATCATTTTATTTTATTTTCTTCATAGCACTCATCACATTGGAGTTTATCTTATCTATTTGCTTATGATGTTTACTGATTGTATTTCTATGTTTATAGTCTGTCAGTCTTCCCACTGGCCTGCTCCCAGTGGGAGCAGTAAAGTTCTGTGGGAACTGAGGCTTAGCCCCAGTCCTTCACCACTGTATTTTCCACGCCTGAAATACATAATAGACATTCATCAGTATTTCTGGACTGAATCAGTGAATTGCTGTGCTGTGCTTAGTTGCTCAGTTGTGTCCGACTGAGTGGATTGCCATGCCCTCCTCCAGGGGATCTTCCCAATCCAGGGATTGAACCCATGTCTCCCACATTGCAGGCAGATTCTTTACAGTCTAATTCACCAGGAAAGCCCAAATCAATGAATTAGCTTGTAGTTCAAATTAGAGATTTTGGATCTTATCGTCAGAGCAATGGGAAGTTGTTGAAGAGTTTTAAAAGGATTATTTAAAAGCAATCTGATGAAGGATTTTTCATTTTCATAAAAGAAAAGATTTTTCTTTTCATAAAAAGATCTTTATGGCTGCTGTGTGTTCATTTTTTTTCATTTTCTTTATCGTGGATTTATTTACTATTTTAAGAGTCCAAACTCCTTTATTTTTAAGAAATTCAACAGGTTTTGTGGCATCCTCCCAAATATCTATTTTATTTAGCTTGGATACTGCCTCTAATGTCTTTGTTAAAATTTTTTGCGTAGTAATTACTGAACAAAGTCAATTAATCAGAAAACCAATATCTGCTTCTTAGCACTTCCATTTTGCTTAAATTCATTTCTTTAGGAGTTCATAATAATATTCAAAACATGAATGGATTTTAAATGTTTTCTTCAGTTTGCCCTGAGAAAGGGGCAACAGGATGGGAAGAGACAGTTGAGCTCATTCTTTCATTTATTGATTGATTCAGTTAAGTCTTTCATTCAACAGTATTTATTGTGTGCCATGGCACTGTGCTAGGTCTTGGGGCTACAGATATAAAAGATATAGTCTCTGTCTTGAGGAAGTTCACAATCTAGAAGAAAGGCATCCTGGGAGGATATATTTCATCTGCAGTCATTTTGTGACAATATGTGGAAGCCAAAGTTGATCTGTTGGTTCCATTATAGGGGTTCCAGCAACACTTTTTAGGAAGTCAGCCACAAGTTTGTATTTGTAGAGTGTTTGAGGTCTTAAAAATAAATGAAAGATTAGAGAGTAAAGCACACAAAGTGTAAGAGTAAATCCCTTTTATTCCTTACCATCTGTGGAAGATATTTTTAACCTAAAAACCTTGAGAACACCTTGTATATTCGTATTTAGACTAGTTAAAAAGATTACAATTGGTTTCATTCCTAGCAGCACAATGCCATGTTTATACCAGCACTGCTATTTAAGACCCAGTTGCTCTAAAACTCAGTTCATCTCTTTGAAAAGGTATATAGTGATGTGTATGATTTCTCCAACCAATGCCCTGTAAGTTAACTAACTAAGGTTGCTCTCCTCCAGTAAAATATACTCTAGAAAAAAATAAGAAGTGTTATTGCAAATATTCAAACATAGTAGAAATAAAATATGTACTGATGCCTGGTTAATTACATTAGTAGTGGGGTAACTCAGTAGATTCACTGTCATGTCTTTTTTCCCCAGCTATTACAGCAACAATTAAAGAGTTCCCTTTCCATTCTATGCTTTTGGGGGATATAAAAAATAACCTGCCTAAGGAAGCAATATCAAGCACCTTATGTACCAAAACATCAATGTTTCAAATGTTCTGGTTTAGAAAGCACAGGGCAGTTTTCCAGCTCATGCCAGAAACAACCAGGAAGTGATCTCCCTGTAACAAATCAAGTGTAATATAGCAGAGAGAAGACAGAAAGCTTGGATTTAGAGAAGAAATACCCATCTTATCTCCAATTATTAATCTATTGTAATAAATACTTTGTCACTTATTTAAAATGTCAAATAACTAAATGTTTTAAATAGATTAAGCTGACTATGCACTTTCCCTGGCATCAAGCAACTTTATACCAAGTTTCTGTTTAGAGAGATGACTCGGTCCATGCTTATCTCTGTCCTCTTCAATCAACAAGAAAGCTCATCTGGTCCCACACTCATTTAAACTTTCATTTCAGGATCAGCTGTAAATACACCTCTACTGTCACCTGTCCAGTTTTACAGCTTCTCAACACTTTCCACGGAGCCCTCTGGGACTGTACACTCAATACTAACACACTCCCCTGCTTTCTCAGTCTATTCATAGAAGATCTCTTCTTCTCAGCACTTTGAAAAGTGCCAGCTTCCAAAAGACCTGCTCTCCCCTCCAGACTCACTGAGAAATAAAAAAACCAACTGCAGACTTGTTTTTCCTCACAAAGTCTTTATATCTCAAACCCAGAAGGAGAGTTGGGAGGGGCACTTAGAGAAAATACAGATTCCTAGGCTTCACTCTAATAATTGGATTCAGAAATTTTAGGACAGAACCCAAGAATCTTCGTTTTATTTTATTATTTTGCATTTTATTTATTATTAATTTTTATTAGACTTTACAACTATACTCCAATAATTGTGTTAGTTACTGATATAAAGCAAAGTGAATCAATATATATATAGATATATACCTGCTTTTTTAAATGTCCTTCCCATTTAGGTCACCACA
>ML663485.1:2263003-2299566 GCA_007570785.1 Antilocapra americana | reverse complement strand
CTCATTAGTTATCTATTTTATATTAATACATAGTAGTGTATATATGTCAATCCCAATCTCCCAATTCATCCTACCCCACCTTCCCCCTTGATATCCATATGTTTGTTCTCTACATCTGTGTCTCTATTTCTGCTTTGCAAATAAGTTCATCTATGTCATTTTTCTAGATTTAACATGTAAGTGATATTATATGATATTTGTTTTTCTCTTTCTGACTTACTTCACTCTGTATGACAGTCTCTAGGTCCATCCACATCTCTGCAAATGGCACAATTTCATTCCTTTTTATGGCTGAGTAATATTCCATTATATCAGTCAGTTCAGTCGCTCAGTCATGTCCGACTCTTTGCGACCCCGTGAACTGCAGTACGCCAGGCCTCCCTGTCCATCACCAACTCCTAGAGTCTACCCAAACCCATGTCCATCGAGTCGGTGATGCCATCCAGCCATCTCATCTTCTGTTGTCCCCTTCTCCTCCTGCCCCCAATCAAGCATCAGGGTCTTTTCCAATGAGTCAATTCTTTGCATGAGGTGGCCAAAGTATTGGAGTTTCAGCTCCAACATCAGCCCTTCCAATGAACACCCAGGACGGATCTCCTTTAGGATGGACTGATTGGATCTCCTTGTAGTCCAAGGGACTCTCAAGAGTCTTCTCCAACACCACAGTTCAAAAGAATCAATTCTTCTGTCCTCAGCTTTCTTTCTAGTCCAACTCTCACATCCATACATAACTACTGGAAAAACCTTGACTAGACGGACCTTTGTTGACAAAGTAATGTCTCTGCTTTTTAATGTGTTGTCTAGGTTGGCCATAACTTTCCTTCCAAGGAATAAGCGTCTTTTGATTTAATGGCAGCAGTCACCATATACAGTGATTTGGAACCCCAAAAAATAAAGTCAGCCACTGTTTCCACTGTTCCCCATGTATTTTCCATGAAGTGATGGGACCAGATGCCATGATCTTAGTTTTCTGAATGTTGAGCTTTAAGCCAACTTTTTCACTCTCCTCTTTCACTTTCAGCAAGAGGCTTTTTAGTTCTTCTTCCCTTTCTGCCATAAGTGTGGTGTCTGCATATCTGAGGTTACTGATATTTCTCCTGGCAATCTTGGTTCCAGCTTGTGCTTCTTCCAGCCCAGCGTTTCACATGATGTACTCTGCATATAAGTTAAATAAGCAGGGTGACAATATACAGCCTTGACGTACTCCCTTTCCTATTTGGAACCAGTCTGTTGTTCCATGTCCAGTTCTAACTGTTGCTTCCTCACTTGCATACCGGTTTCTCAAGAGAAAGGTCAGTTTACATTCCTATCCCAAAGAAAGGCAATGCCAAAGAATGCTCAAACTACTGCACAATTGCACTCATCTCACACGCTAGTAAGGTAATGCTCAAAATTCTCCAAGCCAGGCTTCAGCAATACATGAACCGTGAACTTCCAGATGTTCAAGCTGGTTTTAGAAAAGGCAGAGGAACCAGAGATCAAATTGCCAACATCTGCTGGATTATTAAAAAAGAAAGAGAGTTCCAGAAAAACATCTACTTCTGCTTTATTGACTATTCCAAAGCCTTTGACTGAGTGGATCACAATAAACTGTGGAAATTCCATTTATATATATATATATATATATATATATATATATATATCAAATCTTTATCCAAGGAATCTTCATTTTAAAGAAACTCTCTAGGAGATTCAGATGCAGGTTATCTGCAGAAAAGTGTTTGGAAGATGGGCTTTAGTTAAAACAATACTACTAGTTACCGTCTATTGTGTCCCTAATATGTGCCAAGAACATTATACACATTATCTCATTTAACTTTTACCAAAAAAAATCTTAAGAGATGTTATGAGCATTTTATAGTTGAGGGAAATGAAGCTTAAAGCAGCAAAACCAAAATTTGCATGAGATCACACAACTGGTAAATTATGAAAATAGATTTGTACTATGTAAATGCATGCTGCTTCTAATAACCCAGATCTCCAAGTTCCTAAACCAGAGTTCAAGTGAATAATACATTAAAAAATGTGTTCTTAAAGATTATTGAAAAGACAGAAAACCCAACTTTGCTGGAAATCATATTCCCCAGAAGTTCTATATATCTTACAATACTAAAGATATTGAATGGGCATGGTCTTTTCAAATAAAAGTTTTCACCTCCCTCCACCCTGCCCTCACAGACAAGTGCAGAAATCAGGTAAAGCCACATGTTTCTTTGGCTTAGGTTAATTCCTTGTTTTGTGCATGTTTATGGGTTTTGTTTGTTTGTTTTTTATTTTTTTGGAAGTACATAAAGCACTTGGAAATACCTACAGAAAAGGTGCAGTCTCTGACTTCAAGAAGGCCTGAACAGTGCTCACCTGCTTCTTTGGTCCAGAGCTTGGTTGAGCAAGAATCCTAAAGTCATAAACAGAATATCAGACTTAGGCAGTAGTGTAGCTGGACTGGTCACTTGCCAGTGGTGTAGAGTTGGAATTGTACAGCTTGACTGGTTCATGTTGCCCGTTGAGTAAATGTAGTAAAAGTCAGCACAAGATGAGGTGAGGAACCTAAGAGACACCAATACAGTTGGTATTAGCTCTAACTCTGAGCAAATCTTGCCAGACAAACAAGTTCATTTTAGTTTTCCCTTTGGCATTCCTCCCTAACTAAATTTCCAAGCATCTACCCCAGGAATCTCATTGTCAGAGTTTAGCAAACTTCAGTTCTTTCTAATCATAGTCAAAGGTTTATTATATCCCCTTACTATCAGTGATGTTTTCCTTTAAACTTATCCACCTTTTAAAATGTATGTTTATTTAAAAGATATTTTGTATCACTATTATAAATGGAAAACCAGTGTCACTTGTTATAAATTGAGGAAAATCAGAAAAATCAATACATAATTAGTAAAACAGTGTTCACCTGAATATCACCTAAGATCATGCTGGTTGCACTTAATATGCTGACTAACATAAGCAAGAGAAACTTTGTATATGGACTGGTATTCCTAGCCTGGAACCCAATGCTATCCAGATGCTATTACTGCATTATGTTCCTTCCTTCCCTTCCAAATTAAGCCAGTTCTATATTTTTGCTTTCAGGGCTCAAGCCTCTGGTGACCTATTCCAAAGGGATAATTAGCTCAAATTGAATAAACCAATTTATAGCATAGGAGAAGGATTAGAAGAGATTCTCTCCAAATAATACATATGGGTTTTAACACTTGCCTTCTTGAAATAATGGTTATCTTTTTTCTAAAAACATATGATTGCCAAACTTCCAAATCACTGGGGCCAGAGCCTACCCTGGTGAGTCTGATTCCAGTAGAACTAAGGTGGAGTCCAGATATTTGTACTTAAGAAACAATCAATAAACCTCCCCAAGTAATTTGAATGTGCAACCTGTTTGGGAACTTTGGAATAACCGAAAGAGGGGTCTTTAGGGGGAGAAATAACAAGTTGATGGGGAAGATATTTTCATATGGGAGTGCTTGATGATATTTGTCAAATCACAGTGACTACAGACAAGGTTAATTCTGTAGACTTCAGTACCTAAGGAAGAATTTAATTGGAATCAAATGAGGTATATTCTTATTACATTATTAAAAGAATTTCAAAGTACTGCCAGATACAAGTTCGGGTTAGGGGGTATAGACAGCCTGAGCCATATGCAAATATTCCAAGTAAGTATCTGATAAAGATGGAATTTCAAATCAACTGGATGATAGACTACTTTTTAATCAGTGATTTTGAGACAATTAACTTTGAACAAAATGGTAGAAAAATAATATCTGTATGGATGAAACCATTTTATTTAAAAAAAATGAAACTCCTGAAAAAAGTGAAACATGCAATTAGTGAAAGTATACATTGCTCCATCCTTTTGAAGTAAAATTCGACATTATATCCCCCAAACCTTACAAATACTTTTACTTAGCAATTCTGCATTTAGAAATTTATCTTGAGGAAATAACCACATAGGTGCACAAAGTTGTAGAATCCTCAGAAAACACTGTTAATAATAATGCAAAACTAGAAACAAAATATTAAGAGATATGGTTTGGTTACAAAATGTATGATACACTTGTACAGTGAAATGTATTTCAAGAATGAAATATGATTATGCCTATTTATTGGTATGGAAAGACACATGATATGTTATAACATGAAAATCCAGGTTACCAAATACAATATGCTTATTTTAAAATATATATAGTTGTATATTAAAAGAAAAAGTCTGGATAGTCTCCAAAATATTAATAGTCTTTGTCTCTGGATAGTGGAGTTAAAAATAAGTTTTGTTTCTTTTTTTTATATTTTTGGGCATTTTCTGAAAAAAATGACAAGCACAATTTTTTTTAAATAAGGAAAAACAATAAAGATATTTCTATTTTTTTTCCACATACCCTTTAGCTTAGCATTTCCAATTCTAGGAATTTTTCCTATAGAAATAATCAGAGATATATGCACATGCACAAAATAACACTCAAAGATTGTTCACTATGGAATTACTCATAATAATGAAAAATTAAAATGCCCTCTTTTCAATAATTAGGGTTTTTTTGGTTTGTTTCTAAAGTTATTTTAACCATCTTAACTATTTTTAAGTGTATAGTTTAGTAGTGTTAAGTATGTTCACATTGTTGTGAATTATATTTGTTAATAAATTATGGCATACTTTATGATGAAATATTATTGACGGCAAAAACTTTGTGACATAATTTCAGGTAAAAAATCATTTCATAGCAAAATATGCATAGTATGATTCTATTTTGTTTTAAAGACATTTAAAACAATTTTTTATTGACGTATTAAACAATATTATGTTAATTACTGCTGTACAACAAAATGATTCAGTTAGACACACACACACACACACACACACACACACACACATATATATTCTTTTTTCTTCTTTTTGGCCATGCCACATGACGTGAGGGATCTTTCTCAACCAGGGATTGAACCCATGCCGCCTGCATTGGTAACATGAAGTCTTAACTATTGGACCACCAGGAAAGTCCTATACATTTTTTTAAAAAATTCTTTTCCATTATGCTTTATCGTAAGATATGAACATAGTTCTCTGTGCCATACAGTAGGACCTTGCTGCTTATCCATTCTGCATATAAAAGCCTACATCTACTAACTCCAACCTCCCACTCCAACCCTCCCATAACCCCTCCCCCTTGTCAATCACCAGTCTGCTCTCTATGTCTGTGATTTTTGTTTCTGTAAAACAAGCTTTTAAAAAAGAGTTTACTTTTTGGAGGAGTTTTAGTTTCATAGGAAAATTAGGGGAGGATATAAATCTTTCCCATATATATCTCCCCTGTCTGCACACATGGCTAACCTTTCCCACTCCAGCATCACTCACCAGAGTGGTACTTTTGTCATAATTGATGAACTAGCACTAACACATCATTATCACCTGAAGTACATAGTTTACATTAGGGTTCACTTTTCATGATGTACAGTCTGTGGTTTGGGACAAATGTATAATGACATGTATCCATTGTTATAGCATCATAAAAAGTATTTTCACTCCCTGAAATTCTCTGTGCTCTGACTTCTCTGTGCTCTATTCATCTCTCCATCCTTCTCCCTCAACCTCCAGAAACCACTTATCCTGTTATTATCTCCATAGTTTTTCCTTTTCCAGAATGTAATATAGTTGGGATCATACCATATGTAGCCTTTAAAGACATTTTATAAGCATAGGAAAAACAAGTCTGGAAGGATATATATTTAAATGTATACATACATATTTCTGAATACTGCCATTACAGGTGATTATTTACCCATGTTTTGCAAGAAACATGTATTACTTTTGTACTCAGAAGGAAATAAAAGTAAATATTTTGGAAGAGAAATAGGTTTTTATCTCTAGAGTAATCAATTTTCGTTCATCTGCCTGTGCATCTCAAATTGTCTATTAGAGTATAACGATCATGTGGGCAGAGATTAGGTGTTTTTTTTTAATTTCCCTTGGTTCTTCCTGCTAGATAGAGTTCTGCGTTCAATAAATGTTGACTAACTGCATTCATGCATGTGCATACATATAAGCCTGTGTACCTATGTGGGCACGCATATTTAAATATACCTTCTTTCTCATCAATAATGAGAAAAATAGTGACAGGTTTTCTGTTTGTTTTTTTAAGTGCCGTAGTTCTACTGACTTTTTGCCATATGTTGGGAAAAGAAAATACTTGCCAAACTAAGAGTACAAAGTGACCAAAAAAATTTAGGGGGCATACCAGTCAAGCTTGTCAGTTTTAGCCCAAGCAGTTATTTTTGTGTGTGTGCTATCTCACTTTGGATAATATTTGCTCTAGTTCCAGTTTTCTATGATTATACTAATTAGTTTATCTTGGCATTTTATTGGTAATATTTAAATTAAAAGCCACATAAAACTCCAACTGGTAAATGGTCTGTCTGTACCCACTCTGGGCTCCTAGTTATAAGCAAGTGTTAAATCAGCTGAAGTGATAAGGGCTTTGAGCTATTGGGAGGCTGGTAAGCAGGACAGGTGTATATGCCTTTAGTCACATTTCATTTCTCATCACCAAAACTCCATATTCCATATCAAAACTGAGACAAAAGTAAAGTTTGTCCTTTAGGTTATCAGCAGGTGCCCAAGAGAATTAATATTAAAATCTCTAAAACCACTAAGTTATTTAAAAAGATTTCTTAAAGTTCATCAGAATCAGATAGCAGAGCTTAAGGATTTATACATTTAACCTTAGAAATAGGACAGAATAAAGACCCAATTTGAGTCCTTGATGATTTGAACTTTTTTGAATGGTTATGGCTGTGCAAGGAAGACTTGGAATGTGATGGATATTTTAAAGGTAGATTGTGGTTTATCCTTAATTATAGCTGCAGCTGAGTCTAGTACTTGGGTTGGGGCCTAATCATGGCTCAGGCCTTTCCTCAGAGACACAGCTGGTAATTGGGTAATACTTCTGCTTTCTTAAATCCTTTGACAGAGAATTATTGATTCTGAAATCTCCTGTAGGAAGTTTTTACACAGGGAAGTGGTGACTATAGAGGTGGGAGTTTAGAAATCTGGGCAGATGGACCATCTGTGAATTTATACTGCCTCATTACGTTAACCCATTAGAGGCTGTATCTGAGTTACAGATACATCTACCTCTGTTTCATGGACTACACTAAAGCATTTGACTGTGTGGATCATAACAAACTGTGGAAAGCTCTTAAAGATAAGGGAATACCAGATCATCTTACCTGTCCCCTGAGAAACCTGTATGTGGGTCAAGAAGCAACAGTTAGAACCCTGTATGGAACCAACTGATTGGTTCAGGATTGAGAAAGGAGTACAACAGGGCAGTCTGCTGTCACCCCGTTTATTTAACCTCTATACTGAGCACATCATGAGAAATGCAGGGCTGGATGAGTTACAGGCTGGAATCAAGATAGGCGGGAGAAACATCAACAGCCTCAGATATGCAGATGATACCACTCTAATGGCAGAAAGTGAAGAGGAAATAAAGAGCCTCTGATGAGCGTGAAGGAGGAAAGTGAAAGAACTGGCTTAAAACTAAATATTAAAAAAACTAATATCATGGCATCTGGCCCCATTACTTCATGGCAAATAGAAGGGATTTGACAAAGTGACAGATTTCCTCTTTTTGGGCTCTAAAATCACTGCGGACAGTGACAGCAGCCATGAAATCAGAAGACGATTGCTTCTTGGCAGGAAAGCTATGACACACCTAGACAGTGTGTTGCCTAGTAGAGACATTACTCTGCCGACAAAGGTCCGTATAGTCAAGGCTATGGTCTTTCCAGTAGTCAAATACGGTTGTGAGAGCTGGACTGTAGAGATGGCAGAGTGCCGAAGAATTGATGCCTTCAAACTGTGATGATGGAGAAGACTTCTGAAAATCCCATGGACAGCAGGGAGATCAAACCAGTTGATCTTAAGGGAAATCAACCCTGATCACTCATTGGAAGGACTGATGCTGAAGCTGAAGCTCCAGTATTTTATTCACCTAATGTGAACAGCCAACTCATTAGAAAAGTCCCTGATGCTAGGAAAGATTGAGGGCAGAAGGAGAAGAGGTCGTCAGAGGGTGAGAAGGCTGGATGGCATCACTGATGCAATGGACATGAACTTGGGCAAACTTCAGGAGATGGTGGCCTGGCATGCTGCAGTCCATGGGGTCACAGAGAGTTGGACATGATTGGGCGACTGAAAAACAAAAATGTTAACCCATTAGGGGCTGTATCTGGGGGACACACTAATACCACTGTCTTCTTACATATTTAAGGTATAAATGTCAAGGTATAAAATGTCCCAATGAAAATCCAAAGTGCTACTCAGCAGGCCTTATATTCTTTCTGTTCCTCAGCAAACCCTATAAGTCTCACACACCCAAAACCTGGCAGTAGGATACCTACATTCAGCAAAGATTTAATAGCAGAGAGCACTAGTGAGGTCTCACGTGACCCAGATGTACTTTTCAAATTAACCAAGAAGTGTTAATTTGTGAATAATTAAAACCCTAACCCACTTTGAGGCCCCTCAACCCAACGTTTTGTGGGGAGATACAGGGGGTACCCTTGTGATGAAAACATGGAAACTGGCACAGGAATCAGTGAGAGTTACAGGTTTATAAGCAACACATCCCTAATGCAGGATGTTATGGTCCCACTCACACCCTTGTCCTATGAAACTTCTATATCACAGCAAGGTCTGTATCCTTATAGAATATACTCACAGCCTCTAATTTAATGACTCATTCTTAGTCTCACCCTTGGGTACTAAGCACTAAATAAATATTTGTTAGATGAATATATAAGTGACTCCAGAGAAGTGGTATTTTTAAAGTGTCTGGTAGTGTTAAATTGCGTATAAATGAACTTTCAAAATATAGTCCATCATAAAATGTGTAACCAGTTGTAGGGAGTGGACCCTTGAAAAGAGAAGTTGTCTAAAAGTGACCACTGAGCATCAGTTCTAGATATTTTTCTTTAGCAGTTCAGTTTCTAGGCTGAGCCACTCACTTTGCCCTTTTTGTTACTTATCCTACAGATTTTGGAAGAGTCAGAAATCTGGCCTTTGCAGTTCTTTGTAGAAATCTGCACACTGGCTACTTTTATTGCCTCCTGGCTGAATAATTTTAAATTCTGTTATTTTATTTCCCCATTGTCATTGGTCTAGCCAATGCCCATTCCTTGTTTATTCCTCTTCATCTTCATGTAAGACTCCTGTTTCACTTTCCCACTCTCTGTATACAATTATGCTAACTTTAGTGTGTATCTTTTCACTTACAGGTATTCTTGCAAAATGTGTATATGAATATTTTTTAGTTGATGTTAGTGGTATTATGTTGTGTATCTCATTTCTTCCTTAACATTATTTAAAAGTTCCATTCATGTTTCTATGTGCACATCTAACATATAGCTTTTATCTGCTGGATTCACTCTCCTAGCATCTTCAACTTCCCACTGCCACAAACCATACTACAGTGAACATAACTCTGCATAAGCACATGTAAGAATCTGGAATACCAACTCAGGAACAAAAATGCTGGGGCATGGGAAATGCAAATTTAACTGCCTCCCAGTTAGCTCTTCAGAGTAACAGTACAAATCTACACTCCTACCTTCATGAGAAGTTCTCCCCGAGCATTTGGCATGACCCTACTTTCTAATTTTTATCAGTTTAATAGGTACAAAGTGATATTTCATTGTTGTTTAAATTTACATCTCTCTTTTTTTTTGTGGTTCTTTATTTATTTATTTTTTTTATTTATTATTTTTTTAATTGTTTTTGCCATACATTGTCATGATATCACCATGGGTTTACATATGCTTCCCCTCCGGACCCCCCCCCCCGCCCCCCCCCCCCCCCCCGGGAAATCTCGCTGCACCAGCCCCGAGCATCAGTCCTGGGCTGCCGATTGACTAGACATATGAAAATTAATATGCTTCAATGCCCTTCTCCCATATCATCCCACCCTTACACTCATCCACAAAGTCCACGAGTCTCTCTTATTACAAATGAGCTTCAGTATGTCTACATATGCTTTATTAGTCTTCTGGGTTTTCTGTTACGTACATTGTTTATAAATATCATTTGCCTATTTTTCTACTAAAGTTGCTGATCTTTTTATTTTAAAAATAAGCTTCTTGGGAACTTCCCTGGTGGTCCAGCAGCTAAGACTCTGTGCTACCAATGCAGGGGGCCTGGGTTTGATCCCCTGTCAGGGAACTAGATCTCACATGCCACAACTAAGACCCAACATAGCCAAATAAATAAATTCAAAAAATAAAAATAAGCTTCTTTTTATTATAATTTACACATAATGAAATTTCCACTTTTCAGTGTATAGAGTTTTGTCAATGTACACTGTCATGTAACCAATAGCATATTCAAGACATAGAACATGAAGTTGCTGACTTTTTGTTGATTTGCCACTTCTTGTATACTTTAGGTATTCCTTCATCAGTTTCAGGCATTGAAATTTTTTCTTTAACCTTATCATCTCTCTGTTAGTTTTATGCATGGAACTTCATGTTGAATAGAAATCCTTAATCATAATATATTTGAATTTATCAAAGATTTGCCGTATGTTATAATTATTAGGATATTGTTTCCACTCTAAATTCAGAGAAACAAAGAATTCTTCTTAGGGAACCCAGAGTTCAGCATGAGAAACATAAGGCTAACTTAAATGAGAATTAAATATTAGGAAGGCGAGGAGGAGTTAACACAGTTACCCTGATATAACTGCTGTTCATTGGATGCAAAATGAAAAATAAGCAGGTCATTCTCATAATCCTGAGAATGGTCCAGAGGTAGAGCTATGTTATATCAGTCATTTTAATTTATTTTATTAAAAATATTTTGTTGAGAAAAGATTGACACAAGGATTACTACATTAATACTTTGTTGTTCAGCCAAAGATATTAACAAGAGGTGGCAAGAATACACAGAAAAACTATATAAAAAATCTTGATAACTCAGATAACCATGATGATGTGATCACTCACCTAGAGTCAGACATCCTGGAATGCAAAGTCAAGTGGGCCTTAGGAAGCATCGCTACAAATAAAGCTAATGGAGGTGATGGAATTCCAGCTGAGCTATTTCAAATCCTAAAAGATGATGCTGTGAAAGTGCTGCACTCAATACGCCAGCAAATTTGGAAAACTCAGCAGTGGCCACAGGACTGGAACAGGTCAGTTTTCATTCCAATCCCAAAGAAGGCAATGCCAAAGAATGCTCAAACTATCACACAATTGCACTCATCTCACATGGTAGCAAAGTAATGCTCAAAATTCTCCAAGCCAGGCTTTGACAGTATGTGCATTGAGAACTTCCAGATGTTCAAGCTAGATTTAGAAAAGACAGAGGAACCAGAGATCAAATGGCCAGCATTTGTTGGATCATTGAAAAAGCAAGAGAGTTCCAGAAAAGCATCTGCTTCTGCTTTGTTGACTACACCAAAGCATTTGACTGTGTAGATCACAACAAATTGTGGAAAATCCTCCAAGAGATGGGAATACCAAACCACCTGACCTGCCTCCTGAGAAATCTGTATGCAGGTCAAGAAGCAACAATTAGAACTGGACATGGAACAATAGACTGGTTCCAAATAGAGAAATGAGTATGCCAAGGTTGTATATTGTCACCCTGCTTATTTATCTTATATGCAGAGTATATCATGAGAATTTATTTCTGGACATTCAATTCTACTATTTATGCTAGTATCACACTGTCTTGATTACTGTAGGTTTGCAGTAGGTTTTGAAATTAGGGAAGAGTGAATGTTCCAACTTTGTCCTTTTTTTCAAGATTTTTTTGACTATTCTGAATCCCTTGAACAGCCATGTACATTTTAGGATTCACTTGCCAATTTCTGCAATATGGTCAATTTGAGCACTGCCACTAATGTTTAAGTCTTAATTCAGAAATATTGGATGTCTTAGTATATTTACATCTTCTTTAATTACATTCAACAACATTTTGTAGTTTTCATTTTACAAGTCTTGAATTTTCTTGTCAAATTTATTTCTAAGTATTTTATTTATTTTGATGCTATTGTAACAAGAATTGTTTTCTTAACTTCATTTTCAGATTGTCCATTCCTAGTGTAGAGAAATACAGTGGTTTTGTATATTGATCTGCAACATTGCTTAACTCATTTATTCATTTGAATAGATTTTTCTTTTCTTTTTCTCTCTCTTTTTGAGATTCTTTAGTATTTTCTATATACAAGATTGTGTCATCTGCAAATGGAATTAGTTTTGCGTCTTCCTTTTAAGTCTGCATGTCTATTATTTCATTTTCTTGCCTAACTATCCTGGCTAGAAATTCCAGTACAATGTTCCATTGAAGTGACAAAAGGGATATCCTTCTCTTGATCCTTACCTTAGGGGGATATCTTTTGGTCTTCCACTATCATGTACAATAGTACCTATAGGTACTTTTGTAGATATTCTCTATCAGATTGAGGAATCTCCTGCTTCTAATGAGTTGGGTGGGTTTTTTTTTGTCATGAAAGTGTATTGGATTTTGTCAAATGCTTTTCCATATCAGGTAAAATGATCATGTAGTTTTGTCCTTCATTTTATTAATATAGTATTTTACATTGATTAATTCTCATATTTAAAACAAACTTTCATTTCTTGGGGGTAAGTCTTACTTGGTTCTTGGTTGTGGTAAATAATTCTTTCTACATATCACTGGATTCCAATTTTCAGTTGCTACGGGTTTTGTTTTTGAGGATTTTGTATCTATATTCACAAGAGATATTCAGACCAGTTATTTTTTCCTGAGGTCACTTGCTTCCTTTCTGAAGAATTTTCCTGAGTATTTCTTATAAGGTAGGTCTGCTAGCAATAAATTCTCTAAGCTCTTGCTTATTTGGGAATATTTTTATTTAGCTTTCATTCTTATAAGACAGCTTTACTGGATGTATGGTTACTGATTGACAATTTTTTCTTTCAGCTCTTTGAATCTATCATCCTACTCTCCCCTTCTACTTTCAATGGTTTTTTATTAGTAGTCACCTGTTCATCTTACTGGGGTTCGCTACATGTGAGGAGTCATTTTTCTCTTGCTACTCTCAAGATTTTGTCTTTGTCTTTTAATATTTTTACCATGATTTATCTTGGTATTGATTTCTGCATTTATTCTACTTGCAGTTTTTTGAGCTTCTTAATGTTTTCCTTCAAAACTCAGAAAGTTTCCGCTATTATTTATTTGAATATTTTCCTGCTCCCTTTCTTCTCTCTTCTCCTTCTTCTAATATTCTTTTGGTGCATTTAATATTGTTGTATACATCTCTGAGGCTCTGTTAATATTTCTTCATTCTTTTTCTCTTTATTATGAAGATTGCATAATCTCTATTGATCTATTTTCAAGTTCACCATTTTTTCTTCTGCCAGTTCAAGTCCACTCTTTGAAGCCTTCTAGATCTCTTATAATGAATTTTTAATTTTGTTATTATACTTTTAGACTCCAGAATTTTTATTTTCAAAACTAACTTATATTTTAATGATATTTTCTTTTTATTGAGACATTGTCATTAAACCTTTCTTTATTTTTTTAATCAAGGTTTTATATAATTCTTTGAACATGTTTACTATAATACCAATTCTGAAATATTTGTCTTCTCAACTGATATCTAGGCCCTCTCACTGGCAGTTTCAGTTTCTTCTTTTTTCCCATGTATGGGAAAAACCCATGTATGAGTTACAATTCCTGTTTTTTCTTTTTTGCATGTCTAATTGGAGCAGCTCTGTATACTGACCCTCCCTTACTCAGGGTTTATTTTTGTTGTTTGCTTATTTGTTTAGTGATATGGATAGACTATTTTAGTGAAGTCTATTTCCCCTATAGTGTGCAGTTCCCCCTTTGTCATTCCTCAAAAAGCACAGCTTTGGGCATGCATGCAGTCACCCTGAGACGACAGTGGTTTTAGCAGAGATCTTTTTTTCTCTTTCTCTGATCTCTCTGTTAAGCTATCTATTTCTGCTGGTAATACACAGAACTATTGGGCATCACTAGTTGCCATCTAATTACCCTGCTGCTTTTGAGATTGCCCTTTGTCATATATTGCTCCTCAGTCCAATCCAATTAAATTTGTGCCCCTTAGTAGAGATAGGTTTTGAGGCCAGCCTTTGAGTTTTGTTCTGACTACAGGAGAACTTTTCTTATTTCTTTCCCTCATTCTCTCTAGTAAATTGGTCTATGATTAGTTTTGCTTATTCTCATGAAGCTACTAGTCTCTTCTTAATTGCTAACTACCAAAATTTCCAGCATTTCAAAAGCTGGAAACCCTTAGGCTTGAACTTCCCCTGCTATGTTTCAATAAACTAAGTTCCCCTGGGGAGAGCATAAAAATTTGCTAATCTTATGGATCACCTTTCTCCCTGGCGAAGATCTCTGTATCACTGTTCCAGAGCTGGAACTGGGATCAGTGGTCTGTTTCAGAATGACACACCTACTTTACAAGCATAATGTGTCTTGGCCTCTCCTGCTGTGGAAAATAGCCTATAAGTCAGCTGGAGTGAGGGTGACTGGGGATGAGTGTTTTTGACCTGACATGCCTAGGTTAGAGCTTCCATATTATGCTTTAAAGCTGGCTCAAGGAAGGGAGCCACAATCCTCTCAACCATGCTTAGATGAAACAGAGCTTCAAAATTGGTCTGGGGACAATAAGGAATACTGGTTGCCCACCCCTCCTGGGGAGAATCTTCATCTTCTTGGATGCATCTGCCTGCAGTGGAGCTTCTGTCATTGAACTTGAGATTCTCACTGTTTTTTAATACCAGTATTTAGTAGATTTTATTGTATGTGCTGCCAACTGTATGTCTTCTTTGGTGAATAATCTGTTCAATTCTTTGGCCCATTAAAAAAATTGAGTTCTTTGTTTGCTTATTATTAAGTTTAGAAAATTAGTTATATATTCTTTACTGAATATGTGATTTGCCCATATCTTCTCTCAACTGATTTTTTTTTTGCATAAGTACAAAGGCAATTCAGTGGAGAACTGATAGGATTTTCAATAAATAGTGCTGGGGCAATTGGATACCTGTTAGGGAAAAAGGCAAACCATGACCTCTACTTCACATCGCACACACACAAAAATGAAATGTGCAGCAAGATAAAGCTAGATTTTCAGAATTGTGGCATGAGGGACTTGGCACATTACCTCTCTTCTTAATTCACTATTTTTTATTGCTTTATAGTATTTCACTGAATGCATATACCACTGCTTATTTATGTCATGGTATATAAATAATACTCCAATAAAGCTGCTTTTAAAAAGTATGAACACAAATGCATTTAACAGTTTGGCTGAATCTCAAAAGCTTTCTGCTGATTTAAAGAAGTCAAACAAAACAGTATATACTGTATGATTTCACATGCTGAAATTCTAGAAAAGATTAAACTAACCAACAGTGACAGAAAACAGCAACAGCTTCATAGGACTGGGGATTAGAGAAGGAAATTGACCATTACCAGGTCTGCAGCAATTTAGGGGAATTCTATATCTTGACTGGGGTGATGATTATAGACTGTATACATCAATGCTGATTGAACTGTAGATATAAGACAAAATTTTAGGTGATTGTTTACTTGGTGTAAGACAAAAACTCAGTTGAAGAATTTGGAGGCCACCTCAGAGACACTGTCTTCTAAGGATGCAATGCAGACTAACCAGTTCTTAGCCAGACTAACAAAGCCCTTCAAATTTCTATTGGATATTGTTTACTCTGATGTCATCTAAATACACAGACTGCCCGTGTTCATAAGAACAGATTCTAAAAAGCTTAACTTTTTACTCCTAGACATCAAATCTCTTTTTTTGAAAATGATTCAGTCTTGCTCTATTAAGATGCTAGGGTTAGAGGGAGGGAGGCACAACAGTGAGGGAATATATGTATACTTATAGCTGATTCACTTTGTCATACAGCAGAAACCAACACAACATTGTAAAGCAACTATCCTCCAAAAATGTTAGTACTCCTGTTTTATACTCTAACATTATAAGGGCCATGTACCCTATCAGTATCTGAGATCTTTCACCAACCTTTTAATGGCCATGTTTTGCCTTAAGGGCATACGAGATATTTGAAAATACTTTTTCCCTAATCCAAACACCTGTAAAAAGGGAAATCAAGACTGAGCGACACTAAGATATAATTTAATAATTGGTTTTGTTTTTCAGAGAATATTTACCTTTTGAGACAGCAAATGGTTGTTTTAGGAGGAATAAAAAATGATTTAAAGACATACTGAGATTTAAAGACAAAATGAGAATTAAATGAGCAAATAGTATATTTTTTTTCATAGAAACTTCCACTTTATAAATGTCTTTTTTTTTGCCATGATATCACCATGGGTTTACATATGCTCCCCCTCCAGAAACCCCTCCCTCCCCCCTCCCTCCTCCCTCCCCCCCGGGAAATCTCGATGCACCAGCCCCGAGAATCAATCCTGGGCTGGCAATTGATTAGACATATTATAATTAACATGTTTCAATGCCATTCTCCCATATCATCCCACCCTTGCCCTCATCCACAGAGTCCATGAGTCTGTTCTATACATCTGCGTTCCTTTTGCTGTCTCGCATGTTGGGTTCTCGTTACTGTCTTTCTAAATTCCATATATATGTGTTAATATACTGTATTGTTGTTTTTGCTTCTGGCTTACTTCACTCTGGATAATGGGCTCCAGTTCGGTCCATCTGAGTAGAATTGATTCAAATGAATTTTTTTTTAATGCTGAGTAATATTCCATTGTGTATATGTACCACAGCTTTCTTATCCATTCGTCAGTTGATGGGCATCTAGGTTGCTTCCATGTCCTGGCTATTGTAAACAATGCAGCGATGAACATTGGGGTACACGTGGCTCTTTCAATTCTGATATCCTCGGTGTATATGCCCAGCAGTGGGATTGCTGGGTCATATGGTTTTAACTAGAGATCATAAAATAAAATATCAGCAATGATGGATCCAGGGACCAACCTCATTTCATTTCATTTCTGGTCTGTTTCTTGATCATATCCTGATGGATGCAGTCAGTCCTGTAAGTCCCAATCCCATAAGTACTGCCTGCTAGGTACTAACATAAGATTTTTGATGATAGTAATTTGGTGTTATAGGCAGGGACTCAGGAATAATTGTTTTGACTTAACCCATGCAAAGGTCATAAAGGAGATATATACACAAGGGGCAAAAATATATAGAAATTAAAATATTACTTTGTGATTAGTGGAGTTAGTGCCCAGTACTTTGGTACAGGGCTGTCTGTAAAGCTGCTGCTGCTGCTGCTGTGTTGCTTCAGTCGTATCTGACTCTGAGCAACCCAATAGATGGCAGCCCACCAGGCTCCACCCTCCCTGGGATTCTCCACGCAAGAACACTGGAGTGGGTTGCCATTTCCTCCTCCAATGTATGAAAGTGAAAAGTGAAAGTGCAGTCGCTCAGTCGTGTCCAACTCCTAGTGACCCCATGGACTGAAGCCTACCAGGCTCCTCTGTCCATTGGATTTTCCAGGCAAGAGAACTGGAGTGGGTTGCTATTGCCAAGCTAGATTTCAGTAAATAACCTCAGCTCAAGGTCCAAAAAGGACTTCACATTTTCCTGCCAAGTCCCATTCTTAGTAATTGACCTTTGAATTGATAAGAACTCTTAACTACATGAAATATCAAGTGAAGGACACAGGAAAGCAAGATGGTTGGGCACCCAGGAGACTCTAGCTTAGTGTTTTAATATCTCTGAATGGCAAAAAAACAGCACTAAAGAGAAAGCCATCTAGAGTACAAAAATCTTTTAATCCATAGCGACCAGCCCAAACACACTAGCAAACATGGCTCGAGGGATCCAATCAAATTACTAGGTCCTCTGTGAGGGAGGTAGTAGAGGTGAGGAAGCTGTAATCCCTCTCTTTTTATTCTCACTTTGTGCTTAACTGTCACTCTGAGAGAAGAAACTGTACAATATGTGGATGCCCCCATAAGAGCATGGGAATCAGATGGTCCTAGTTCTGATAGAGATGGGAATACCAGACCACCTGACCTGCCTCTTGAGAAACCTGTATGCAGGTCAGGAAACAACAATAGAATTGGACATGGAACAACAGACTGGTTCCAAATAGGAAAAGGACTACATCAAGGCTGTATATTGTCACCCTGCTTGTTTAACTTATATGCAGAGTACATCATGAGAAATGCTGGGCTGGAAGAAGCACAAGCTAGAATCAAGATTGCCAGGAGAAATATCAATAACCTCAGATATGCAGACGAGACCACTCCTATGGCAGAAAGTGAAGAGGAACTAAAAAGCCTCTTGATGAAAGTGAAAGAGTAGAGTGAAAAAATCGGCTTAAAGCTCAACATTCAGAAAACTAAGATCATGGTATCTGGTCCCATCACTTCATGGGAAATAGATTGGGAAAGAGTGGAAACAGTGTCAGACTTTATTTTCCCGGGCTCCAAAATCACTGCAGATGGTGATTGCAGCCATGAAATTAAAAGACGCTTACTCCTTGGAAGGAAAGTTATGACCAACCTGGACAGCATATTAAAAAGCAGAGACATTACTTTGCCAACAAAGGTCCATCTAGTCAAGGCTATGGTTTTTCCAGTAGTCATGTATGGATGTGAGAGTTGGATTGTGAAGAAAGCTGAGCTCCGAAGAATTAATGCTTTTGAACTGTGGTATTGGAGAAGACTCTTGAGAGTCCCTTGGACTGCAAGGAGATCCAACCAGTCCATCCTAAAGGAGATCAGTCCTGGGTGTTCATTGGAAGGACTGACAATGAAGCTGAAACTCCAATAATTTGGCCACTTCATGCGAAGAGTTGACTCACTGGAGAAGACCCTGATGCTGGGAAATATTGGGGCAGGAGGAGAATGGGACGACAGAGGATGAGATGGCTGGATGGCATCACCAACTTGATGGACATGAGTTTGGGTAAACTCCAGAAGTTGGTGATGGACAGGGAGGCCTGGCATACTGCAGTTCATGGGGTTGCAAAGAGTCAGACATGACTGAACTGAATTGAACTGAATTCTTTTATAGATGGGAATTTTCTCTAATTGGATCTTAAGGACACAAATTTTGTCTTCAGATAGCTGTGAAAGATCAGCTAACATTCTGTCTTCTTTTAGTATTACATTCATTGTAGTGGTCCCTCAAGTCTCTTCATCCTTCCTAAGCCCCCCTTTTTCTTCATTATCCATCCTACATATTTAAAATACAGTTAACTTTTGAACAACACAGGTTTGAATTGCATGAGTTCATTTATGTATGTTTTTTTTAAATAAATATTCATGATGGGCTTCTCAGGTAGCTCAGTGAGCAAAGAACCTGCCTGCCATTGCAAGAGATGTAAGAGATGGGGATTCAATCCCTGGGTTGGGAAGATCCCTGGAGGAGGGCATGGCAACCCACTCCAGTATTGACTGAAGAATCCCATGGAGAGAGGAGCCTGGCAGGCTAAGTTCATGGGTTTGTGAAGAGTTGGACACGGCTGAAGCAACTTAGCATGCACTCATGCATATAGTACATAATACAATCCAAGGGTGGTTGAATCCAAAGATGTAGAACCATGGATAAGGAATTGGTTCCAGCTGTAAATTTATATCTGTATTTTTGACTGAGGGGAGTGTTGGTGCCCCTAAGCCTCGTGTTGTTCAAGGGTCAACTGTGTTTTCATTTTCATTTCCCTTTGACTCTTGTATTCCTAACAATCTCATCTACTTCCTGTTTGAGAAGGTGCATGCGAAGTCGCTTTAGTCATGTCTGACACTTTGTGATCCCAGGCTTCTCTGTCCATGGAATTCTCTGTGCAAGAATAATGGAGTAGGTTGCCATGCCCTCCTCCAGTTATGAGAAGGCACCTTACATTTATAAAAGATAGCTCTCGGAGTGAAATTTATGGCCTAACAGTCTTCACAGTATCAATCTCTTGCTCATCTATATATACATCTCTGTCCCCAGCAAGATACCAAGGATTTTGCTCTATGTCATAGTGACTGCTGTTATCACTCTCTGCTCCAGGTTCCTTCAGACTACAGAACCTGCCTTTTAAGGAAGATTCATCCCTTGTTCTCACAAATGACCCAATAAGGAAAGCACCCTTGACAAATTCCTAAACCAAAGGGGCTGCTGTTTATAACTTCCAAAGGCACTTACCCACTCAGTGAGTACCAGTGTATCTGCTGTCATGTCTTCTTTCCTGAAACCTTGCATTCCCTTTGGTTTTTAATAACACATAGTATAACATTCTTTTGCACTCTCTCCCGAGAAGTAGTGGCATATGCTTCTATTTCTATTTCCTCCTATTTCTCCCTGATTTATTTCTTAAGGTTCTGTACATTTCTTACCATGTGTAATGCTAACACTATTTGCTGGACCATATTGTCTTTTGTCTTTCCTTTTCCTTCTCTTTGTTTTGTGTTTTAGACATTTGTTTTCTTAACATACTCCAGGCTTTACCTTAGGGCATTCCTCCCACAGTAAGAACTGTAAAAAGAAGTTCTAGGGGCTTCCCTGGTGGAGTGGCTAAGAATGTGCCTCCCAGTACAGGGGATACAGATTCAATGCCTGCTTGAGGAAGAGCTCACATGCCATAGAGCAAGTAAGCCCATATGCCACAACTACCGAGCCAGCACTCTTGAGCCTGCAAGCCACAACTACTGAGCCCAGCACCACACCTACTGAGCCCACACATCCTAGAGCCCATACTCTGAAATAAGAGAAGCTACTACATTGAGAAGCCCATGAACTGCAACTAAGAGTAGTTCTTACTCACTGCAACTAGACAAAGCCTGGGTGCAGCAACGAAGACCCAGCACAGCTAAAAGTAAATAAATAAATATTAGAAAGAAGAAAAGTAGTTCTAGGTCTGTAGAAAGCATTCACAGTTCAAATAAAACTACCTTATCCATCTTCACATCCCTGAGTAGAAGAATTTGTTTCAGGTGATATCTTTGCATCATTCCATTATCTTACCCACACGGGATCCATACATATTGAAATCTTAGTTTAGTGATTTCATCTTTTCTCCTCTTCCCTTAGAGCTCTACCTCCCTAAGTGTTATGGGCATCTTCCTCCTTTCTCCAAACTATACCTGCTTTCCCAATCACAAGTGATGTCTCCCAAAACTCACTAAATAATGCCCAAAGTATCCTATGCTGCTCATTGTGGTCTTTCTCTCTTGATTTTTTTTTCCTGAATATTTTGTAATCTGTCATGAAAAGGACTGTAATCTGCTCTTATTAATGAAATTTTGTCTGTAATACTCAGAGGGCTCCTCAATAATTTTCTGGACCTGAGCTAGTTTGTGGAAAGATGAGGGGCAATGAGAGGTCATTCCAGTTTACTTATATTTCTTTTTCTGTTAAATCTCTTTGACCTGAGTTATCTTCCTTGACCTAATAATAGAGAATATACCCTCCTTTTTCCTACTGTATACCAAAAAACTTTTAGGCTTGGAGACATTTGGGGTGTGGCATTATCCTTCTTTTCCTTTTCATATAAGCCAAATTTAACCTCTAAGATCTTAAGCCTTCTCAACCTTCATTTCCTGATAAACCTCTGGTTTGCTTTCTGACATTTCTAAATCTAAAATGGTCTCCTAGGCTGTGATTCTCTGTTCATTTACAATACGCTGTACTTTCTCTGCCTGCTGCCAATGTCTTTAAGCTGTTGCTGTGCCAACCAGAGTCTCAAAGCCAAGGCATTACTGCCACAGTCTATTTTAGTGTATTTTTTTGTTCTGACTTTTTTTTTGAATTCTTGGTAATTTATTTCACTGTCCCCCCTAACCCCTGCAACCTTAATTGTAAAAGCAGCCATATTCTTTCATGTATTTAAGGCTATCACACTTCTTGATCTGGTTTCTAACAAAGTCTACCATCCTTTGGGTCTTTGAAGTCCCAAAGGATGGGTCTATGGCATGCAAGTCACACAGAATAAGGTAAGCAGCAACATAATATGGGCAGATGGCACAAACTATAAACATTTAAAGGCCTAATTGTATCCCAACAAAGTTCAGTTTACAATTATGACAGAGGGACAGAATGAAAAAAGGGGGAAACAAACTGTAGTATCCAAAATAATGCCATTGTATTAAAGAGAAAGGATATGTCCAAAAAAAGAAGATACATAAACTGTCACTGTTTGCAGATGACATGTTACTATACATAGAAAATCCTTAAAATTCCACCAGAAAACTATTGTATCTAATCAGTGAATTTGGTAAACTTGCAGGATACAAAACTAATGCATGAAATCTCTTGCATTCCTATACACTAACAAAAAGGCAGAAAGGGAAATTAAGGAAACAATCCCATTTACCATCACAACAAAAAAATGCCTAGGAATAAATCTACCTAAGGAACAAAAGATCTGTACTTATAAAATTATAATACTCTGAAGAAAGAAATCAAAGAGGACACAAATGGATGGAGAAATAAACCATGTTCTTGGATTGGAAGAATCAATATAGTGAAAATGAATATATTACCCAAAGAAATCTACAGATTAAATGCAATTCCTATCAAATTACCAATGGCATTCTTTACAGAATTAGAACAAAGTTTTTTTTGTTTTGTTTTGTTTTTTTACAATTTGTTGGAAACACAAAAGACTCCAAGAGTCAAAGTACTCTTGAGAAAGAAAAATAGAGCAGGAATAAACAGGCTTCCCAAATTCAAATTATACTAAAAGATATATTAATCAAAACAGTATGTTACTGGCACAAAAACAGAAATATAAATCAATAGTACAGGATAGAAAGCCCAGAGATCCCATGTACCTATGGTCACCTAATCTATGACAAAGGAGGCAAGAATAAACAATGGAAAAAAGAGAGTATCTTCAATAAGTGGGGCTGGTAAATCTGGATAACTACATGTAAAAGAATGAAATTAGAACACTACCTAGCACCATACATAAAAATAAACTCAAAATGGATTAAAGACCTAAAAAGGTCCGCATAGTCAAAGCTATGGTTTTTCCAGTAGTCATGTATGGATGTCTGGTTTGACATAGCTTTCCTTCCAAGGAGCAAGAATCTTTTAATTTCATAGCTGCAGTCAACATCTGCAGTGATTTTGCAGCCCAAGAAAATAAAATCTGTCACTGTTTCCAGATTTCCCCCTTCTGTTTGCCACAACATGATGGGATGGATGCTGTCATCTTAATTTTTTAAATGTTGAGTTTCAAGCCAGCTTTCACTCTCCTCTTTTACCCTCATCAAGAGTGTCTTTAGTAGTCACTTTGGGAGCACATATACTAAATTTGAAATGTACAGAGAAGATTAGCATGGCCCTGGTGCAAGAATGACACACAAATTTCTGAAGCATTCCATATTTTTAGACATGGAGACCAGACTTGTGGATGCAGTGTGGGGGAAGGAAAGGGTAGGATGCATGGAGATAGTAGCATGGAAAAATATCTACTACCATATGTAAAATAGATAGTCAGTGGGAATTTGCTATATGACTCAGGAAACTCAAACCAGGGCTCTGTGAAAACCTAAGAGGGGTGGGATGGGGTGGAAAGTGGGAGGAATTTTTAAGAGAGAGGGTACATATGTATGCCTATGACTGATTTATGTTGATGTATGGCAGAAACCAACACAATATTGTTAACCAAGTATCCTTCAATTAAAAATAAAATTTCAAAAAGAGACTCTTCAGTTCCTATTCACTTTCTGCCATTAGAGCAGTAAGTAGGTAAGTAAGTGAGTGTTAGTCACTCAGTGGTGTCCAACTCTTTGCAACCCCATGGGTTGTAGCTCAACAGGCTCTTCTGTCTAGAATTCTCCATATGAGAATACTGGAGTGGTTTGCCTGTGCCTTTCTCCAGGGGATTTTCCCAACCCAGGAATTGAACCCATTCCTGTCCATTTTAGTTCACTGATTCTTAACATGTTGATACTCAAACTTGCCATCTCCTGGTTGACTACATCCAAGTTACCTTGATTCATGGACCTAACATTCCAGTTTCCTAAGCAATATTGTTCTTTACAGCATCAGACTTCACTTTCACCACCAGACACCTCCACAGCTGAACGTTTTTCCCACTTTGGCCCAGCTGCTTCAGTCTTACTGGAGCTATTAGTAGTTGTCCTTCACTCTTCCCCAGTAGCATATTGGACACCTTCTGACTTGGAGGGCTCACCTTCCAGTGTAATATCTTTTTGCTTTTCATACTATCCAAAGTGTTCTCCAGGCAAGAATCCTGGAGTGGTTTGCCATTTCCTTCTCTAGTGGGCCATGTTTTGTTAGAACTCTTCTTTTTCAACCATCCATCTTGGGTGGCCCTGTGTAGCATGGTTAATAGCTTTTTTTGAGTTACACAAGTCCCTTTGATATGACAAGGCTATGATTCATGAAGTGGCTCAGGGGTAAAGAATCTTCCTGTCAGTGTGAGAGACTCAGATTTAGTCTCTGGGTTGGGAGGATCCCTTGGAGAATAAAATGACATCCCACTCAAGTATTCCTGCTTGGGAAATCCCAGGGACAGAGGAGGTTGGTGGCTATAGTTCATGGGGTGACACACACACTTATGCACACAAATACGTGGCAAGTAAACAGTACACTACTAAACTAGCAATGGATTGGTGAAGAAATCAAAGAGAAAGTCAGAAAACACCTATAGACAAATGGAAATGGAAATAAAATTTTCATTTATATTTGTAAATGAAAGCACAATAGTCCAAAATCTATGGGATTCAGCAAAAGCAATTCTAAGAGAAAAGTTTATAACAATACAATCTTACCTCAAGAAACAAGAAAAATCTCAAATAGATAATCTAACATTACACCTAAAACAATTAGACAAAGAAGAAAAAACAAAACCTAAAGATAGTGAAAGAAATCATAAAGATCAGAACAGAAATAAATGTAACAGAGGCATTGAAAACAATTGCAAAGATCAATAAAACTATAAGTTGCTTCATTGGAAAGATAAACATAATTGATAAATCTTTAGCCAGACTCATCAGGGAAGAAAGAGAGAGGGTCCAAATCAATAAAGTTAGAAACGAAAAAACAGAAGTTACAACTTGTACCACAAAAATACAAAACAACATAAGAAAGCAACTGTATGCCAATAAAATGGACAACCTGGAAAAAATAGACAAATTCTTAGGAAGATACAGTCTCCCAAGACTGAACCAGGAAGAAACAGAAAATATGAAGAGACCAATCACAAGCACTGAATTGAAGCTGTGATGAAAAATTCTCAAAATACCAAAGTCCAGGACCTGATGGCTTCACAGGTGAATTCTATCAAATATTTAGAGAATTAACACCTATTCTTCTGTAACTGTTCCAAAATAATGCAGAGAAGGAAAACTTTCAAATTTATTCTATGAGGCCACCATCATGCTGATACCAAAACTAGCCAAAGATACCACACACAAAAGAAGAAAATTACAGGCCAATATCCCTGATGATAAGAAAGCCTTCCTTAGCAATCAATGCAAAGAAATAGAGGAAAACAACAGAATGGGAAAGACTAGAGATCTCTTCAAGAAAATTAATGATATAAGAAAACATTTCATGCAAAGACGGGCTTGATAAAGGACAGAAATGGTATGGACCTAACAGAAGCAGAAGATATTAGGAGGAGGTGGCAAGAATACACAGAAGAACTGTACAAAAAAGATCGTCATGACCCAAATTATCACGATGGTGTGATTACTCACCTAGAGCCAGACATCCTGGAATGTGAAGTCAAGTGGGCCTTAGGAAGCATCACTATGAACAAAGCTAGTGGAGGTGATGGAATTCCAGTTAAGCTATTTAAACTCCTGAAAGGTGATGCTGTGAACGTGCCACACTCAATGTGCCAGCAAATTGGGAAAACTCAGCAGTGGCCACAAGACAGGAAAAGATCAGTTTTCATTCCTATCCCAAAGAAAGGCAATGCCAAAGAATGCTCAAACTACTGCACAATTGCAATCATTTCACACGCTAGTAAAGTAATGCTCAAAATTCTCCAAGCCAAGCTTCAGCAATACATGAACTGTGAAGTTCCAGGTGTTCAAGCTGGTTTTAGAAAAGGCAGAGGAACCAGAGATCAAATTGCCAACATCCACTGGATTATCGAAAAAGCAAGAGAGTTCCAGCAAAACATCTACTTCTGCTTTATTGACTATGCCAAAGCCTTTGACTGTGTGGATCACAATAAACTGTTGAAAATTTTGAAAGAGATGAGAATACTAGACCACCTGACCTGCCTCTTGAGAAACCTGTATGCAGGTCAGGAAGCAACAGTTAGAACTGGACATGAAACAACAGACTGGTTCCAAATAGGAAAAGGAGTACATCAAGGCTGTATATTGTCACTCTGCTTATTTAACTTATATGCAGAGTACATCATGAGAAATTCTGGGCTGGATGAAGCACAAGCTGGAATCAAGATTGCCAGGAGAAATATCAATAATCTCACAAATGCAGACGACACCACCCTTATGTTAGAAAGTGAAGAGGAACTTAAGAGCCTCTTGACGAAAGTGAAAGAGGAGAGTGAAAAAGTAGGCTTAAGGCCCAATATTCAGAAAACTAAGATCATGGCATCTGGTCCCATCACTTCATGGGTAATAGATGGGAAAACAGTGGGAAAAGTGTCAGACTTTATTTTTGGGGGCTCCAAAATCACTGCATATGGTGATTGCAGCCATGAAATCAAAAGGTGCCTACTCCTTGGAAGGAAAGTTATGGCCAACCTGGATAGCATATTGAAAAGAAGAGACATTACTTTGCCAACAAAGGTTCTTCTAGTCAAGGCTATTGTTTTTCCAGTAGTTATGTATGGATGTGAGAGTTGGACAGTGAAAAAGGCTGAGTGCCGAAGAATTGATGCTTTTGAATTGTGATGTTGGAGAAGACTCTTGAGAGTCCCTTGGACTGTGAGGAGATCCAACCAGTCCATCCTAAAGGACATCAGTCCTGGGTGATCACTGAAAGGACTGATGTTGAAACTGAAACTCCAATACTTTGGCCACCTCATGCGAAGAGTTGACTCATTGGAAAAGACCCTGATGCTGGGAAGGATTGGGGACAGGAGGAGAAGGGGAAGACAGAGGATGAGATGGCCTGATGACATCACTGACTCGATGGACATGGGTTTGGATGGACTCCATCAAATGGTGATGGACAGGGAGGCCTGGTGTGCTGCAGTTCATGGCATCGCATAGAGTTGGACACAACTGAGCGACTGAACTGAACTGAACTGATCCCTGATGAACATAGATGCAAAACTCCTGTGCACATTATTAGTGTTTTGAATCCAACAAGGCATTAAAAAGATAATATACCATGATCAAGTGGGATTTATCCCAGGGATGCAAGGGTTTTTCAATATCCACAAATCTATCAAGTTCGTACACTATATCAACAAGTTGAAAAATAAAAACCACTTAATCATCAAAAAGAATAAAATACCTAAGAATAAACCTGCTGAAGAATACAAAAGACCCATACTCTGAAAACTGTAAAATGCTAATGAAAGTAATCAAATAAGACACAGCAGATGGAAAGATATTTCAAATTCACAGATTGGGAGAATGAATATTTTCAAAATGACTATACTACCCAAGGCAATATAGAGAGTCAATGCAATGCCTATCAAATTACTAATGACATTTTTCACAGAACTAGAACAAAAAATTTTTAAATTTGTTTGGCAACACAACAGACCCTGAATGGCCAAAGCAATGTTGGGAAAGAAAAACAGAGTTAGAGAAACATAACTCAGCCATAAAAAGAATGAAATCATACCATTTACAGCAACATGGATAGACCTAGAAAGTTTTATACTGAGTGAAGTAAGCCAGACAGAGAAAGACAAACATTATATGACATGGCTTATGTGTGGAATCTAAAAAATTAATACAAACAATTTACGAAACAGAAACAGACTCACAGACTTAGAGAACAAACTTGTGGTTGCTAGGGAAAGGGAAAGAGGGGAAGGGATAGCTAGGCAGTTTGGGATGGACACATACACACTGCTACATTTAAAATGGATGACCAACAAGGGCCTACTGCATAACACAGGGACCTCTGCTCAATGCTACGTGGCAGGCTGGATGGGTGGGGAGTTTGAAGGAGAATGGATACATGCATATATGCATGACTGAGTCTCTTTGTTGTTCATCTGAAACTATGACAACATTGTTAATGGGCTATACTCCAATACAAAATAAAAATTTTTAAAGAAAACTTATTTGTATACTATGAGTGTTAACATATATTTTGTCCATTTTTCTTTCTTTCTTTTTGTTGGAGACTTTGGGATTCTAGTTACCCAACCTAGTTCCAGGCTCTTGACAGTGAATGTGTTGAGTCCTAATTACTGGAGTATTGGGGAATTCCATTGCCCATTTTTCTATTAAGTGATTTTGGTCATTTCCCTTACTAACTATATATTAAGGAAATTGTTTGTTATATCTGTTACAAACTATTCCCCAGTTTCTCATGTGCTTTTTGATTTTATTTATAGCATTTTTCCCATGTAGGAGAAAAAGCCCATGATTTTTATAAAGTCAAATTCATCAATCTTTTCTCTAGTAACTTCATTATTTTGCTTATTTTAAAAGTTTTTTATTAAAATATAATGTACAGAAAAGTGATTATTATCACATGTGTCATAAATGTAGTTCAATAAATTTTTTGTAAACTGAATACTTCCCTGTAACCAACAAATAAATAGAACATGGGCAGTATCCATGGTACTCCCACACAGTCACTACCTGTTCCTTCCCACACAAGGTAGTAAATTAGTTTTAAAGTTTTCATTTTTTAATATAACATTCAAAAACTCCTTTTTAGGGAAAAGAGTGAATCCAGAAACCCATTTTATTTTTTTAAATGACTAGTTAGTTGTCCAAACACAATTTATTAAATAATAAATAATAAACCTTTTCTCCACTGATATGAAATTTTACCTTTATCATATGTCAATCTCTTTTATGTATTTGAACCTATTTCTAAGCTTTTTTACTGATGTGACATCTCTTCATGGTTTCTAGCAGAGAAATGACATAGTTTATGCTTTCAAAAGATCACTTTGGCTGCTGTGTGAAGAAGGGACTGTATGGTGGTGTAGTGTGCAGGGTGAAAGTAGGGAGAATTTACAAGGGTATTGTAGTAATCTAGGTGAGAGACAACAGTGGCTTAGAATAGGAAGTTACAGCAGAATAGAAAAAAGTGGTCATAGATGAGGTAAGATTTGGGCATTTAATTCATATATGAATACCACACAGCTCTTTTAATTTCTCTATCTTTATAATATACTTTAATGTCTCATAAGACCAATTTCCTCCTCATTAGTATTTTTTCCAGAATTTTTCTTACTTTACTTGATATGAACTTTTCTTTATATTAGCTTAAGAATCAGTTTGTTCAGTTTCAAAAAATTCTATTGTTGTCTTTAAAAGATCAAATTAAACTTATATAGTAATACATACAAGAAAGAACAACTTTGTACTATGAGTAATCCCATCCGGTAACAGAACATTGAAGACTGTGATTGTCAAAAGTATATAAAAGATTTCTTCATACAGATCTCTTAAGTTTCATATTTTTAAGTCTTGAGGGTTTTTATTGTTGCTATTTGAAACTGGACGTTCTCTACCATTATATTTTTATTACCAGTTATTATCTCAAATACACAAAAGGACAAAAAATCAGACACCCATGTTTTTATTATCTAGACTTAACTAAATGTTGACATTTTTCATATTTTTTTCAGATAATTTTAACCCTATTTTAAACTAGAACTATTATTGATTATAATGTTATATGTTACAGATGGACAATACAGTGATTCACAATTTTTAAAGGTTATATTCTATTTATAGTTATTATAAAATATTGGTTATACTCCTGGTGTTGTTCATTATATCCAGGTAGGTTATTTTATGCCCAATAGTTTGTACCTCTTAATCCTTTATCCCTGTATTGTCCCCTCCACTGCTTAATTCTCCCCACTGATAACCACTGGTTTGTACATATCTTCAATTTTACTGAATATTGACTCACTTTCTGAGTAGCAGTTAATTCAGTGCACAAATATTTATTTACTCCACAATATGTGCCAGACACTATTCTAGGAGCTGTGTGACAAGAATGAACAAAGAAGACAAAATTTTCTGCATTCTGAAGAGTATATTGGAGTTGGAGGAGATAGACAAAACTTGAAATATCTAAAGAAAATATAGAATGTGTTATATCAGATAAATTAGAGAAAAATAAGACTGGGAAAGTGAATATAGAGTGCAGTGGTGGTTAATCTTACTTGTTAACTTGGCTAGGCTATACTACCCAGTTTTTCAATAGAATACTAATCTTAATGTTGCTGTGAAGGTATTTTACAGATGTGGTTAACATCTACAATTAGTTAACTTAAATATTACCCTAATTCATGTGGGTGCTTGTGTGTATGCTCAGTTGCTCAGTTTTGTCTGAGCAAAGACGCAATAACAGAAATTCTAGCCTGCCAGGTTCCTCTATCCATGACATTTTCCAGGCAAAAATACTGGAGTGGGTTGTCATTTCCTTCTCTAGGGGATCTTCCTGTCCCAGGGATTGAACTTGTGTTTCCTGCATTGACAGGAGTGCAGGCTCTTTTACCACTGAGCCACCTGGGAAGCCCTAAATAATGTGGGTGGACCTCACCAATCAGTTAAAAGTCTTAATAGAAAAACTGAAGTTTCTAGGAGGAGAAAGAATTCTACCTCAAGATTACAGCATGACTTCTGGCAGTTTCCTGCCTGATGGCTTGCTCTGTGAATTTATGATTGACAGTCCCTGCAATTGTGTGAGCCAGTTCCTTAAGATAAATATCTTTTTATAAATATATTAATACATTGTGTATAATTTTATGCATATATAAACTTATGTCCTATTTGTTTTGCTTATCTGAAGAACCATGAAAAATGTACAGTTTGGCTTGAGAGGACAGAATCTTAAGGATAAGTTTTCATTTTTATTATTGTTGTTGTTGTTTTAGCCATGCCAAACAGCATGTGGGGTCTCAGTTCCCTGACCAGGGATGGAACCTGTGCCCCCTGCAGTGGAAGCATAGAGTCTTAAACACTGGATCACCAGGGAACTCCCAATAATAAGTTTTATAAATTGGTTCTGGAGTTTCTGGAATTGCTTCTCTAATCTATTAGGTTTAAATACACAAATGACTTTATTTACAGTGGCAAAGAGGGCACTGGAGAAAAATAAACAATCTGACTTTCAGGAATTATTGATCATGAGCTCTGAAATGACATTAATTCTAGGAGACCCGAAAGTATACTATACTCCACTTGTCAGAGTAAGGCTCATGCACGTCAAGTGATAATGGATAGCTCAGGTCCATCTCACAGTGGACACAGTGGGTCCTCAAATCTGTCTTGTGGTTATTTTTCTGATCTGGGATGCATAGTTGGAATAGATATAGTCAGTAACTGGCATGATCCTTTCATTGATTCCCTAACCTATGTAGTGAGGTCTATTATGGTAGGAAAGGCCAAGAGGAAGCCACTAGAACTGCTTCTACCAGAAAAACAAGAAACCAAAAGCAACATGACATTCCTAGAGGAGCTGCAGAGATTAGTGCCACCATTAATGACTTGAAAGATGCAGAGGTGTTAATTACCACCACACCCACATTTAGTTCGCCTATTTGGCTTATGTAAAAGACAGGTGGACCTTAGAAAATGACAATTGATTACCATAACTTTAACCAGATGTTGAGTCCAATTGCTGTTGCTATTCCATATGTGGTTTCTTTGCTTGAGAAAATTAATATATCCCTTGGCATCTGGGGATATTGCAGTTGTTGATCTGGCAACTGCTTTTTATCAATGCCTGTTAGTAAACACCATCAGAAGCAGTTTGCTTTCAGCTTCCAAAGCAGCAATACTGTCTTGTTGCAAGTATATCAATTGCTCCAGTCCTAATTGTCATACTTTATAGAGATCTTTATTGCCTTTTACTTCTATAAGACACCACACTACTTCATTACATTGATGACATTGTGCTGATAGGACCTGGTGAGCCAAAAGTGGAAACTACTCTAAACTTACTGGAAAGACATTTACATGTCAGAGGGTGGGATTTATATCCTACAAAATTCAGGGGCCTTCTATCTTAGTGAAACTTCTAGGGGCTCAATGGTGTTATGTGAAGATATACTTAGGATGGCTAAGTTGCTGCATCTGACCCCTCCTAAAACCAAAATATAGACCCAATGCCAGGTGTAACTTTTTGAATTTTGGAGTTATGTTTCTCATTTGGATGTGCTACTCTGATCCATTTACCAAGTTATCTAAAAAACCACTAGTTCTGCATGGAGCCCAGAAGAAGAGAAGGCTTTGCAACAAGTTCAGGTTGCTGTACAAACAGCTCTGACATTGGGCCATATGATCTAGCAGATCCAGTGTCACTTGAAGTGGTATTTGTCAGTGGCAGATAGGAATTCTACTTGGGGCCTTTGGTAGGACCTTGTAAGTCAATCATAGTGTATACCCTGAGGATTTTGAAGCAAAACCCTGCCAGCCTCTGTAGATAACCACTCTCCTTTGGAGAAATAGCTTTTAACTGCTTGCTATTGGGCTTGAGTAGAGACTGAACACTTAACCATGAGCCACAAAATTACTATGAGACCTGAGATGCTCATCATGAAGTGGATATTGATTCCCCCACAAATCCATAATGTTGGCTATGCACACTGGCACTCCACTTCCAAATAGAAGTGGTATATAAGATTACACTTTAGTAGGTTCTAAAAGCACAGGTAAATTAAATAAAGAAATGTCTCAAATGCTTATGGCCCCTACTACTTCTATATTACCTCCTTTCTCTCAACGTATATCTATTGCCTCATCAGGAGTTCTCTACAATCAGTTGACTGAAGAAGAGAAAACTTGGGCCTGCTTGATATACATGCATATCAAGATGGTTCTGCTTGATATGCATGCAACACTTAAAAGTAGACTGTTTCACTTTGTGGGACATTCCTGAAGGACAGTGATGAAGTGAAATCTTTCCATTGTACAGAACTTTGAGCAGTTAACATGCTTGTTCATTTTTACTTTGAAGCAGAAATAGTCAAAGGTATGAGTGTGCATATACCAATTCATAGACTGTAGCCAATGATTTAGATGGGTAAGCAGGGGCTTGGAAGGAACATGGTTGGAAAATTGGTGATGAAGAGGTCCAGGGAAGATGGATGTGGGTAAGCCTCTTTGAGTGGGCAAAACCTTTCACAAAACTGAAGATATTTGCATCCAATGTGAATGCTCACCAAAGAGTGACATCAGTAGAGGAGGATTTTTGTAATCAAGTGGGTAAGATGATCTGTTCTGTGGATAGCCATGAGCCACTTTCTTCAGCCACTCCTGTCATTGCTCAAGAGACTCATTAACAAAGTGGCCATGGTGATAGGGATGGAATTTATGCATGGGCTTAGAAACATCAAGTTCCAATCATCAAGGACAACTTGTCTCCACCCACTGTTCAGTGTTCAGTCTGTTAGCAGCAGAAACCATTGCTTTGTCTCTGATCAGACACAATTTCCAGGGGTGATCAAGCCAGTTATTTGGTGGCAGGTGGTTTATTAATACATTTGACCATTCTATCATAGAGGGGACAGCCCTTTAGTTTTACTGGAACAAATGCATTAGATATGGACTTGTCTTCCCACCATTCAGTTCTTCTGCCCAAAATACACTCTGTGGACTTACAGAGTACCTTACCCACTACCATGTATTCCAAAAAACATTGCTTCTGATCATGGATCTCATTTCATAGTACTTGAAGTGTGGCAATGGGGCCATACTCATGGAATTCACTAGTCTTACCATGTTTCCCATCATCCTGAAGCAGCTGGGTTGATAGAACCATGGAATGGCTGTATGAAGGCTCAATTATAGTACCATCTGGGTGACAATATTTGCAGGGCTGAGGCATATTCTCCAGGAATTTGTACATACCCTAAATCAGCATCCAATACATGGTACTGTTCCTCCTATAGCCAAAATTTACAGGTCTAGGAACCAAGGGGTGGAAATGGGAGTGGCACCACTACTATTACCATAGTTATCCAATAGCATAAATTTTGCTTTCTGTTTCTGTGACCTTATGCTCTGCAGATCTACAGGTCTTAGTTCCAAAGACTGGAATGCTTCCACCAGGAGACACAACAGTGACTTCATTGTACTTGCCACTTCATTGTACTTGCCACTTTGGGCTCCTCATGCCTTTGAATCAACAGACAATGAAGGGAAATACTTTATTGGCTAAAGTGGTTGATCCTGATTACTAAGGAGAAACTGAACTCTACAACACAATGGAGGTAAGGAAGAGCTTGTATGGAATGCATTAGCTACCTTAAGGCATCTCTTAATACTACTATCCTTGTGATTAAAATCAATGTAAAACTATAAAAACTCAATTCGGTGGGACTACTAATGGCTCAAACCTTTCAGGAACAAAGGTTTGAATGGCTTCATCAGGCATAGAACCATAATTAGCTAAGGTGCTTGCCAAGGTCAAAAGGAATACAAACCAAGAAGTGGAAGAAGGTATTTATGAACACCAGTTATGACCATGTGACCAGTTGCAGAAAAAAGGGTTATAATTGTTATGAATACATAATCCTTATTTTTATGAATATGTTTGGGTGTATATTTATGTCAAATGTATATCTCCCTCCATTATCTCCTCATAGAACATAAGATGCATTAATGATAATTAAATTTACATCATAGCATTTGAGTTACAGGATATCAAGGAGAGCAGTGACTCAAAGACTTTGCATACTCTTATGGTGACAAAGTTGGCACATGTTTCAGTTGTAAATGACTTTGTTATTGTATTTATTTAGAGATATGTGTATGGATACCAATTGGACAAGAGTGGGACTGTGATGGTTCTTTTTATGTATCAACTTGGCTAGTTTATAGTATCCAGTTATTTAGTCAAGCACTTACACAGGTGATGGTGTATGCTGCTGCTGCTAAGTCGCTTCAGTCGTGTCCGACCCTGTGCATCCCCACAGACAGCAGCCCACCAGGCTCCCCCACCCCTGGGATTCTCCAGGCAAGAACACTGGAGTGGGTTGCCATTTCCTTCTCCAATGCAGGAAAGTGAAAAGCGAAAGTGAAGTTGCTCAGTCGTGTCTGACTCTTAGCAACCCCATGGACTGTAGCCTACCAGGCTCCTCTATCCATGGGATTTTCCAGGCAAGAGTACTGGAGTGGGTTGCCATTGCCTTCTCTGGATGGTGTAAGCTAGATGTAGTTAAAGTATACAATCAGTTGACTTGAAGTAAAGATTACATTTGATAATGTGAGTGAGCTTCATCAATTGGTTGTAGGATATAAGAGCAAAAACTGAGATTTCCTGGAGGAAGAAATTCTGCTGCAAGGCTGAGGTGTCACATTCTGTCTAATTTCCATCCTGCGGTGTTTGCCCTAGATCCCACTCAAGACTGCAGCATCAATTCTCCCTGAGTTTGCAGCCTGCTGGCCTGGTCTACAGATTTCAGACATGCCAGGCAAGAACATTCTCCAGGCAAGAACATTCTCCAGGCAAGAACACTGGAGTGGGTTGCCATTTCCTTCTCCAATGCATGTAAGTGAAAACTGAAAGTGAAGTCGCTCAGTCATGTCCGACTCCCAACGATCCCATGGACTGCAGCCTACCAGGCTCCTCCATCCATGGGATTTTCCAGGAAAGAGTACTGGAATGGGTTGCCATTGCCTTACTCACTTAATACCATTGTAATGGTTAACATAAAAATTATAGAACTCTATATAACCAAAACTACCATTTAATAGAAAAGCCTGTAATCACTTTTTAAAATCTAGATGTATATCAGAATCATCTTGGAATTTTTTGAAAAATACAAATGCCTAGGAATTGCATTTTATTCACCAGCACTCCAGATACGTTCCTAATGAGCAGTCATGTTTAAAAACAACTGGACTCTATGATGATGTTTTACTTTTTTTTTTTTTTAAATTTAATTTTATTTATTGCTTTTGTGTCCTTATTGATTTTAAGTTGTATATTTGTTTTAGTTTTGTTTTTTTAAGAACTCTAAAATATATAATAACTTGTGTTATATTTTTACATATTTAATTGTAATGAAAATATTCTTCAGGCAGAAAGACTAGTTTACTTTTGAAAGGGTATGTGTATTAGTTGAGTTTGAAAAAGTCTAATCTATACCTATATTTTTAATTTAGATTCTGTATAAAGGTGTCTTTTCAATCAGGATTTTTTTCTCTGTCATTCCTAACAGAAATACAAATAGGTTAAAAAAAAATGTTCTGATGAATCATAACATGGAGCTGATTTTGTACTATATTATAATGAAATGGTTTCTTTAGGTTCCTTACAGCTTGACCTAAAATCAGTGTCAGAAGGAGATTTTCATAAAAGATGAGACAAATTTAAAAAAATGTACACACATTTAGCTAAGCAGATTGAGATATGGTATGAAATTCCTGTCCCAGGAGAAAGCGAGATTTCCCGGGGGGGAGGGAGGAGGGAGGGGGGACCCGGAGG